>CM019073.1:1709546-2129546 GCA_009667805.1 Leptobrachium leishanense | reverse complement strand
TTCGGCCCATCTAGTCGCCCAATTACATGGATACTTTACCTGGATTTATCTTTTGTTTAGGATAGCCTTATGCCTATCCCATGCCTGCTTAAATTTAATTACTGTTTTGGCCTCTACCACTTCTACTGGAAGACTGTTCCATGTATCCACCACCCTCTCAGTAAAATAATGCTTCCTGATGTTACTTTTAAACCTTTGCCCCTCTAATCTAAGACTATGTCCTCTTGTTTTGCTACTTTGTTTCCTTTTAAATATACTCCCTTCCTCTACCTTGTGGATTCCCTTTACGTATTTAAATGTTTCTATCATATCTCCTCTGTCTCGTCTTTTTTCCAAGCTGTACATGTTAAGATCATTAAGCCTTTCCTGAAAAAGGAAATGCAATGAAATGGCCTGTACAAGAAACAAGACCAAAGTGACGAATACCATCCAGCATTCTGTAACCCAAGATGGTGAACGTCAAGGATATACGAGCAGATAAGCTGGACATTGGCAATGGAGTCGTGTGCTCGCAGTTCCAGGTTAACTTGCAAAAGAAAGAAGAGGATCCCAGCTTCCCACTTGCCATGATTAGCAGCTTCTATTGGGATGCAAAGTGCAGCAAAGTTTCAGCCACCAAAATGGCCATTCTCAAGCTTGAGTCCAACCCTCGCACCTATTGGCCACTGGTCCCTTCTTGAGGTTGGAGCTTCAGCAATCTCTATATTAACCTGGCCCCTACGAGAGAACCCATTTTCATGAATAAAGTGACAACGGTAGTGGGCTACGAGAGCACAAAAACACACCAGGAGGACACATGCCTTGTTTTCACACTAGTAGGGGGGTAAGAGTGGCATCTAAGCGTTTGTCTTCATTGACACTGAGGACAATCTCTGGAGTCCAGGATGGTGGGACATGGGTTTCAAGTTGCATACAGAGTGAAAAAGAGGGTCCAGGCATTCCACATAGACTTCAAACGGTATTGGTTTATCAGGAGATATGCAACGTTTCGGCCATAAAATGGTCTTTCCAAAGCCCTTGAGAAAGGCCATTTTACAGCCGAAACGGTTCAGAATTCTTAATAAACCAACACCATTTGAGGCCTGCGTGGCGTGCCTAGACCCTCATTCTTGCTATGTATTTGAGAGCCTGGGCATGCTCCCAGTTCTAGGAGCATCCACTAGTGGACAATTTCCTTTAGTTGGGAGTATACTTTTCCTCTTTAAAGTTGTCTCAAGTTGGACCTACCTCTTGAATGTGAGTAAAATAGGAGATATTGGGGTTTGGGTCGAAATCCCTACAACTAGGTTCCTGACAGAACATCCCGACGGACATCCCGACGAACGAACATCCCGACGGCCAACTTCCAGACAGAACAAGTGCCTGACATACCGAGTTCCCTACACAGACAACTCCCTGACAGCCAAAATCCCAGCAGCTAACCCTAACCCAAACACCCTAACCCTCTAACCCTAACCTTACCCTAACTCCCTAAACCTAGCCCTAACCCCTAAGCCTAAGCATAACTCCCTAAGGGTTAGGGAGTCGTCTGTGTAGGGAACTTGGTATTTCCGGCACTTGTTCTGTCTGGAAGTTGGTCGTCGGGATGTTGGCATTAGGGAACCTGGTTGTAGGGATTTTATCCGGCACCCGAGATATTGGGTTGAGGTAGACCTCAAGGACTTCCCTTTCCTATAACAATTGGATTTATGGCCAAACAAGCCATCTCTAGCTGAAAACACTGAGGACTTGATTCCAGTTGAGCTGGTGGCATTTCTGAAAGACCCTCAACTCATTTGGCTTCACCAGCAAATGCAAACGGCCCAACTCCTATTCCAAGTCCGGCCGTAAATAGTTACTTTTTACTGGTGATGCAGACGTACTGGGAGCCATTGATAAAGCGAAAAAAAAATAAAAAAATGTACAGGGTTCCTTCGAAAAGAAGGGCTCATTTCTACAGTCTCCACACAACGTACTTTGAAGAAAACGTTCTCCTAGTGTCCCTTCAATGGCACAGCACTCCTATTGAAGAGCCTGGCAATCACAAACTCATAAATGGCTCGTGTCCGATTTATTCTGTTGCCAAACGTGGGCCGACTTGGAATATTGACCCCAATGTTTACGACTACCTATAATTTCTCCTCGTCAGAGGGTTATCTTCCCAAACCAACCATCCACTAATTAATTCTCCTGCATAAACCAGCAGAGGAGATCTGAAACACCTGCTCCGTAATGCAGGGTGACCTGCCGTCCTCTTTACAGAGGCTTACGGTGGGGGCTTCTATGATGAAAATACACACGGGAAGGCAGCGATAACATCAAGGCAGCATGAGCCGCATTCATAAACATGTGGAATTAATAAGGCGCTGGGACTATACATGCGTTTTCTGGTAAAGCTAATGGCTTCTGTCCTCACTTGCCCCTTTGATCACCCCTGACCTTGTCCGTCTAACGCCCAGCATGGTGACTGGTGCCCTTGGTGTAATTATCCTTTCCGATCTGCTGTAAACAATTTGAAATCACTTGACTTAAAAGACCGGCGTTCATAAGAAAAATAGTCACAAATTACACGTGTGGATGTTGGGGTGGAGGGGGGACTACATGCTACATTGACTTTCCAGTGTCGCAATTAGAATGTAGACTTCGGTGCGGATTCTTCATTTAATCCAAGGAATCTCGCATTGTTATTATTAGTAAAAGAATGGAGAATTAAATGAAGAAAAGGAACCAGCGACACGAGGTATCCAACAACATCACAATCTAGAGATGCATGTAAAGCTGCCCCAGGATGAGGAGGTGACGTGATCACCATATGTTCCTTGATCACCAAAAACTAGGAATCTTTTTCAAAAATCTAGGAAGATTCAGAATATTTGGGCTAATCGGCACCGCTACACAAAAATCTCAAAATAAGAGATGGTTTTGAAGGTCCAACAAATGGAAAGTAGTGAAGGAACCACTAATATCGGGTTACATTGAAGCAATGGTGGACATAACACAGCACGGCCATATGGTATGACCAAATCTCCATGGTTTGCGCTCTAGTTGGTGGTTTTATCCCGTGTGTTGGTTGAAGCCTTAATTCATAATTTTCTGTTGGCCGATGTCTCTTCGGCAGGTGTATGTTCTGTGTTGTACCTCAAGTTATTTTTTCCTGGCAAAGATTTTCCATAGGTTTTTGGTCGAGCCAACTGGTTTTGCGACGGGCGGATGTCCAACAGGGGAAGTACTGGTTTCCAGCTTGCGACATTTGGCGATAACTACCAGTCAAGCCACAAATCTGCAATGATCAACCCCACTTTTTCCGGTGGCTGGTCAGCGTTCTGTTCGGCAGATCATTTTTCGGATGCGTTCAGCAGTTTTGTGACGGCTTATTGGATCGATTCCATGTTTTTTTAAGTGGTATTTCGGTTCGATTTAGCGTTTTTTCTGATGCGTTTTGCGGGTTTTCCCTGCACTTTGGGGACCCTGCGGTGAAGCTGAATTCACTGCAGAGTCGGCGAATTTGATTCCCAAAGTGCGGGAAACGAAAGAGCATCGAAATTCCAGGAGTGTCGGTGCTCCTTGAATAACCCTGTAATTTTTTGTTTCTTAGTCTGAGGTTAAGTCGAGGGGGGAGAATAGTTTCTCCTTGATTTCTGCAGAGGTAACTCAGTTCCCATTGGTCCCACAAACTATAAAGCGTGTATTCGTGTGTCCAATCAGATCTTTTCATGTTAAGTCACAATTAATGTAGGATTTATCATATATTTTGGCTAAAATTCACATATATATAGATCTAGGTCTGTGTTTGTGTTTTGTGCGAGAGGAGGATTCCTGATTCGGGGACAGAAATCCTTGTGAGTTCCCACACTTCTTTTTTAGGACTTGACCCCTGTAGGCAATATACATGCCATGTGATGCGCAGCGGGCGTTTAGGGGGCACCGCCAGGCTGGGTACGCCTACTAGGACAAACACGGCTCCGCAGGCATACAATTCTGCATCTTAAATTGAAATAGGGACAGATATGTACGTAAATCCTGAGGATTATAACCGAGGATTGTTCAGCAAATAAGAGGAGGGGGAGAGAATTTTTTTTTTTTTTTTTTTTTTTTTAATAATGGAAGCATTGAAAAGGGTGGGGGGGGAGATCTAGTCTGTGGGGGGGTTGGCACATGACCTTAAACCACATAATCTTCTTTGAAATATAACAGGGGCAGCATGAGCACCAATACTGCTTTTTCATATATAAAAAAAACATTATATATATATATATATATAAAAAAAAAAAAAAAAAAAAATCAGGTCCCAATCGCTCGGATTAAAAAGGAAAAAAAAAAAACACATCAAACTAAGACCGTAATATTTTTAAATCGCCGGGGACATCTGCGAAGCCACCACCTGCTGTCACATTCAGAAAATAACTCCGGGAGGACATTAGCCGCTCTCTGACAGGAGGGAATAAGCGAGCACTTAGCACAACTAAGTATGTCAAGGAGCAAAAAAAATTGGAGAAACAAAAGTAAAAAATAAAAGAATAATCTAAATAAAACTCCTCTTAAAATTCGTTAAAAATATATATATATATATATATTCATGGTATACAGTAATAGAAGATATAAAGTTTAAAGAGACAGCAGAAATCATGAAGCTTGCCGAACTGAATGGATAGAGCCTCATATTTGCGAACTACAAAATTCCCAGGATGCTACACTCCAAGCATTAAAAACCAATATGCAAAAATAACGCTCTTTGTTACAGAAATTATATCTTCGGGACTCAGGACTAGTAATGACTAGATCCCAGATATTGGATGATGGAAGACACACCGTGCTACACTAAAAATGGTTATTAAAAAAAAAACAAAAAAAAAACAATATTATGGAGAAATAAATAATAATATTATAATAAATAGATCAGAACTAAGTAAAGAAGAAATATCCTTCAGAGCATCAATGACCAGATGGGTTAACCCCAGACACTTAGAAACTACAGTTCCACTTGGGTTAAAAAAAATAAAATATTTTTTTTTATAGCAGGAATAACAATGATATAATAATAACAATAACAATAACAATAACAATAATAATAATAAGAGTTGGGAAGCCAGGAAAGACAACAACCAATGACCAGCCATGGTAAATTAGAGATAGTTGAGAACTACTAGGCCCGTGCCATGATACAGTTATAAGTTTTTATAAAGCGCTAACAAGGTCCGTAGCGCTACAGCAGTGCTTTCCAACCGTGTTCCTCAGGTCCCCCTAACAGGCCAGGTTTGCAGGATATGTGAAGCACAGCACAGGTGATAAGATTTGCTGCTCAGCGATTGCAGGATTCAGTCTGCATTTACTCAAGGTGATCTGCAAAACCTGTCCTGTTACGGGGACCTGAGGACCAGGGTTGGGAAACATAAATAATAATATAATAATAATAAATCATAACAAAAATACAGTTACAAGCATTTATAAACAGTTTAATATAAAAGTAGCCGTGTCCAGCTGAGCAACTCCAAATATTTGGTTGTTACAGTTCACATAATGTGACCGATATAAGCTTTATCACAGCTTGTAACTGTAACGGATAATAATAAAATACATAAAAA
Organism: Leptobrachium leishanense; assembly: GCA_009667805.1. Classification (NCBI taxonomy): domain Eukaryota; kingdom Metazoa; phylum Chordata; class Amphibia; order Anura; family Megophryidae; genus Leptobrachium; species Leptobrachium leishanense. The sequence goes on along the minus strand of CM019073.1, from coordinate 2,123,985 downwards.
TCACTGTCAATGCTACTTCTATTACCACAAACAAGAATAGCTCAGAATGAAGAAAGGGGACAGAGCGACGATGACCAGTTTTGCAAATTCTATACACTTAGGAACGACAGATCCCTTTGGGTAAAAGAAAGGCAAGAAAAAAGAAAAAGAGCGAGAGAAAAAAAATAAAAAAAAGAGAGGAACCCCCCTCCCCCATTATAATATGAATAATAATGACAGGCATAATGATGATCTGAATAATAATGATAAAATAAAAAATAGATCAGGAGCCAGGAAAAACACCCTGTAGAGAAGAGTACCAGGGATAATTGGAAGATACTAGGCCCGTATCACACTACACGAGAGGGTGGAAAAGAAACCAGCAATAGAATAGGGAAAAATAATAATAATGGTCACAACAAAAAAGAAAGTGTTTGAAATAAAGCAGCAATGATCAGGGGAGATATCCCAAATATTTGGGAATTACGGTTCTCACGATGTGACGAATAATAACAAGAGAGGTAAAATAATAAACAAATATCATTGTCACGGCTAATTCTACCGTCACAGCTACCATTTGTAAAACAAGAATAAACATCAATTGCGTGCAATTTCGGTCCCATTTTGCCGAACATAAGGTGAATTCACTATTTAGCGAATGGACACAGTATTTTGCTGAAACAGGAGTCGCCGAAGCAGTAATCGGACGTTGGCAAAAAATGCTGAATTGGCAAATTCCATGGGACTGAAGAAAAAAATAAAAATCTCCAACAGGAATTTCAATCAATAAAAATGTCTGTTACAAAAAAAAAAAAAAAAAAAAGTATTTTAAACAAAGCAAAAATGGCGTAAAAAAAATAAATAAAAACGGTATTAAAAAAAAATGATATTTCATTTATTACATTGAAACTTATGTGATTCCCCAGTTTAGGCTAGGGTCAGACTGAGGCAGTGCGAACGCGCGTGCAGCCACACTTTATCACAGCCGTAGTAGCAGCAAATGACGTCCAATGACGGCCAATATATGAGGTACGGCCGCACGAAAGTTCGGCTGGGCAACGCAAGCGGCAAACAAACGCATTTTTCGAGAACGTGATATCGCTAGTACTGACGTACAGAGTGCGCTGCGTCCACTAGAGGCGTGTGTGTGTGATTAGGAGACGTCAGACGCTGCTAATGTCCGGCCAACATAACGTCCAGACGCAAAAAGTGTTTTATTGACGATCCGTACAAAATCACGGACGAAAATGCGCATCGTATGACCGCTATCACGTATTCCGTGAAAAAATACGTCCATTCGTTCCAACGCACTTTTTCACAGACAACGTGAAAAATGCGTTCGTCTGACCCTAGCCTAAAACTTGTCAAATTGAAACACAGAGAAATCAGGGCATTTCGCCTGATTTTTTTTGTGCAATTCAGCGTTTTGTAAATAGAAAACACAATAGTCTTCTAAGGGACAATTTCACTGCCGCCGAACATCACATTATTAATATTAGACGAATATTCACTGTCTGGAGCCATTGGGAGGTCAGTGAATAACCCCGTAAGGAATGAAGAGCAACCTCACCCCCTCCCTCCAAAAACAAATTCAGCATAAATAGGAATAATGACGACAGGGATAATGATGATATGAATAATTCTAATCATAATAAAAGAGCTCAGAAGCCAGAAAAGCCGCCCGACAGCGCAGTAATGACCAACCACGGTAAGGGAGGTAGCTGGAAACTACTAGGCCCAAGCCACGCGACAGGGAAAAAATAAAAATAACAAAAAAAAATCGTTTAAAATCGCAGCAACGATCAGCTGAGCTACCCCAAACGTTTGGGAATCCCAGTTCTCATGATGTGACTAATAATAAATAATCATTAAAAAATAGAAAATAATAAAACAAAAAGATAACTTTTACTACAACTTATACAACAATAATAATAACGTAAAAGTAGACGACAACAACAAAAATAAATAGCACTCTGATTCCAACTTCTACTACCACCTGTAAATCTAGACAATAATAATAATAACAAAAATAAATATTATTACTGCAACTTCTACTACCTAATAATGTAAAAGCAGACGATAATAAAAACAAAAATAAATATCACTGTTACTGCAACTTCTATCACTACTAACAATAAAGTAAAAGTAGACGATCATAAAAAAATAGCAGTTATTGGGACTACTATTAATAATAATAAAACAAAAATATCACTGTAACTTTTACAATAATGTAAAAGTAGACAATAACAACAAAAATAAATATCATTGTTACTGCAACTTCTACTATCACCAATAATAATGTAAAAGCAGACGATAACAACAAAAATAAATATCATTGTTACTGCAACTTCTACTATCACTACTAACAATAAAGTAAAAGTAGACGATCATAAAAAAATACTATCACTGTTACTGGGACTACTACTACTAATAATAAAACAAAAATATCACTGTAACTTTTACAATAATAATAATGTAAAAGTAGACAATAATAAAAAACAATAAATATCACTGTTACTGCAACTTTTACTACTACTAATAAAAAAGTAGACATTATTATTAATAAAACAAAAATATCATTGTTACTGCAACTTCTACTATCACTACTAACAATAAAGTAAAAGTAGACGATCATAAAAAAATACTATCACTGTTATTGGGACTACTATTAATAATAATAAAACAAAAATATCACTGTAACTTTTACAATAATGTAAAAGTAGACAACAACAACAAAAATAAATATCACTCTTACTCCAACTTCTACTACCACCTGTAAATCTAGACAATAATAACAAAAGTAAAGATCATTGTTACTGCAACTTCTACTACCAATAATAATGTAAAAGCAGACGATAATAAAAACAAAAGTAAAGATCATTGTTACTGCAACTTCTACTATCACTACTAGCAATAAAGTAAAAGTAGACGATCATAAAAAAATAATATCACCGTTACTGGGACTACTAATAAAACAAAAATATCACTGTTATTGTAACTTTTACAATAATAATAATGTAAAAGTAGACAATAAAAAACAATAAATATCACTGTTACTGCAACTTTTACTACTTCCACCTGTAAAAGTAGACTATCAAAAATAAATATCACTGCAACTACTACTACCTGTAAAAGTAGACAATAATAAAAATAAATATCACTCTTAGTCCAGCTTCTACTACCACCTGTAAATCTAAACAATAACAAAAATAAATATCAGTTACTGCAACTTCTACTACCACTACTACTAACAATAAAAATGTTAACGTAGACGATAAACAAAAATAAATATCACTGTTACTGCAACTTCTACTATCACTACTAACAATAATGTAAAAGTAGACGATCATAAAAAAATACTATCACTGTTACTGGGACTACTACTACTAATAATAAAACAAAAATATCACTGTAACTTTTACAATAATAATAATGTAAAAGTAGACAATAATAAAAAACAATAAATATCACTGTTACTGCAACTTTTACTACTACTAATAAAAAAGTAGACATTATTATTAATAAAACAAAAATATCATTGTTACTGCAACTTCTACTATCACTACTAACAATAAAGTAAAAGTAGACGATCATAAAAAATAGCACTGTTATTGGGACTACTATTAATAATAATAAAACAAAAATATCACTGTAACTTTTACAATAAAGTAAAAGTAGACAACAACAACAAAAATAAATATCACTCTTACTCCAACTTCTACTACCACCTGTAAATCTAGACAATAACAACAACAAAAGTAAAGATCGTTGTTACTGCAACTTCTACTACCAATAATAATGTAAAAGCAGACGATAATAAAAACAAAAGTAAAGATCATTGTTACTGCAACTTCTACTATCACTACTAGCAATAAAGTAAAAGTAGACGATCATAAAAAAATAATATCACTGTTACTGGGACTACTAATAAAACAAAAATATCACTGTTATTGTAACTTTTACAATAATAATAATGTAAAAGTAGACAATAAAAAACAATAAATATCACTGTTACTGCAACTTTTACTACTTCCACCTGTAAAAGTAGACTATCAAAAATAAATATCACTGCAACTACTACTACCTGTAAAAGTAGACAATAATAAAAATAAATATCACTCTTAGTCCAGCTTCTACTACCACCTGTAAATCTAGACAACAAAAATAAATATCAGTTACTGCAACTTCTACTACCACTACTACTAACAATAAAAATGTTAACGTAGACGATAAACAAAAAATAAATATCACTGTTACTGCAACTTCTACTATCACTACTAACAATAATGTAAAAGTAGACGATCATAAAAAAATACTATCACTGTTACTGGGACTACTATTAATAATAATTTAAAAGTAGGAAATTATACAAAAATAAATACTGTTACTGCGACTTTTACTACTACTAATAAAAAAGTAGACATTCTTCTTATTAATAATAATAAAACAAAAATAAATATCACTGTTACTGCAACTTCTAGTACCACTAATAATAAAAATAAGAATAGCTCAGAATGAAGAGAGGGGACGGAGCATCAATGAAAGTTGACCTACTCCAAATAGCTGCAGTTCCCATAATGCAGTTGTGCACCGGCCCTCCAGATGTTTCGTAACTACATCTCCCATGATACTCAGCCACTCATTAGGTCATGGTGCAGCAACCTTGGCCCTACAGATGTTTTGCTACTACATTTCCCACAAGCCTCTGCCAACCTAATGCAGTTTAGCATCATGGGCAATGTAGTAATGCCAAAGCACCTGGTGGGGCTAAGGCTGCTGACCCCTGCATTAGGTAGACAGAGCCTTATGGGAACTGTAGTTCCTAAACGTTCTGCAGGGCCTGAGGTAGAGCGTCACTTCGAAGAAGCATCACTATAAGGATATAAAAGGCTTTTTAAAAAAAAAGTATATATTCATTGTAGTTGCACCATTACTAAAAATAATAAAAAATGAAAGTAGTTCATAACAAAACAAATGTAGCAACCCCCCCCCCCCAGGTATTAGAGAACTAGCTTACGGTGGAGGCAGCCAGGGGATCATGGGAAAACAAGTTCCCAAATACCTGAGCATAGCAATATTACTCCATAATAAAAGCCCCACTGTGTGTGTATAAGTCTGCCAGGACTCACACGTATAGCATTAGATCAGAGTGTCTCCCGCCGACACACATAAAGGCACGTAATCCGGCGTTACACCCCCTCTCTTGCGTCCAAAAAGCCGAGCTCCCCGCGTTGCGGTTATTACAGCCGATGGGACGCTGTTGGTGGAAACAAGCGGCTGAAGGAAGTGAAACCGGTAATACAAAATATGGAGGGGGGGGGATACACTCCGACCCCCTCCTCTATTACCAGGCTGACAGTAATTACCCCTCTCGCACGCGTTGACTGACGCGGAGCCTTTGTCTCTGCGCTGTGCCGCGTATTAACACATCGGATGCATGACCCCGCGCAGCCGAGACGGCCTGATGAAAGGCGCGGAGCTTGATGTATTTTCCCGTGTCGCGCGCGTACTGTACGGCACAAGAGGCTAAGTAAACGGCAAGGGGGCTATTCACTAAATGGTGAACTCTAGAGAACTGCGAGGGAGCAAAAAATACACCAAATAATACTATTAATAAATAATAACAATAGTCGGGCTGTAGGAATCCCAGCACTGGAAACGTTTTAAAATTCTGAAATTCTGAAATTTTGTCCTTAAATGTGCAGAATCTCCACCACCAATCAGCCGTCACCGGAATAACTGGTCTTTTGTTAGTTTGTTTTTTAAACGGATCTGCTGTTATTATTTTCATAAGAATTAAACATTTTCCCATTCGTAAGAGTAAAAAATAAGAAAAAAAGACTCGAGAGCATTGATGGTGGTCCTTGACACCCCAGTCGTTTCTGAACTACATGTCCCACGATGCACTGCCATCCTTATGTGTGACTAAGCATCATGGGACATGTAGTTTTGAAACATCTGGGATGCCAAGGCTCCATCATTGTTCTAAGCCAGGGATGTCAAACTCTGCCGCCCCCCCAGATGTTTATCATTTACACCTCCCATGATTCTCTGGCCAAAGATTCTGGGAATTGTATGCCATAAGCGGGAGGGGGGCGGGGGGAGTTTGAGATCCCTGCGCTAGGCCGTCTGGTTCTTCTTGTCAAATCTCTGTTGTTGCTCTTGATCCAAAAGAAAGCAAATAAACCTTTTTTTTGTGTAAGTGAAAGCGCCGTTTTACTTTTGCCTATGGCGGGATGTCCAAACTCCGGCCTCCCCAGATTTCCCTGAACTACAACTCCCATGCTTCTCCATCCATCTAATGCAGTCAGAGAATTCTGGGAGTTGTAGTTCAGGAACATCCCTGGCCTATGGGCTTTCTCTGCCTGCTCACCACTTAGCGGATAAGCCCCATGTAACAGGCACAGTGGCGTGCCCGAGTGAGGTTCAGAATGGAAAGCCATCAGGCGGTATTGTCTGCTGTGCATAATCTCAGCGTTACATATCTTTACAGTATCAATGTGTAACAAGTCTATTCAGAGGCTGACATTAACCATGCACACGCATTAAACGCAGCCTTCCTGCAGGTCCGGCTACTTATCTGTGGATGCACGTAGCACTATATCAAGCCTAAACTCCCAGGATTCTCTGTGTCTGACACACACACACAATAACTGCATTAGTTTAGCTCACCTGTGGTATTTATTGGTTTGGTATACACACTGCCTGCCCAAAAAAAGTCACCAGCTGGATGTAACTCAGCCAATAGGAGCTCGCCTTCCATTGGGTAATTACTGCAGTGATTAATAGGTTTCAGCATAAAATGAGGTCATGTGACTCCCTGAATATACTGAATGAGCAGGTTTTTCCATCAATGGTTTTTTTTCTCCCCTGATGGCACAGCGGGCATATTCCAAGATGGCAATGCCAGGATTCATCGGGCTCAAATTGTGCAAGAGTGGTTCAGGGAGCACGAGACATCATTTCCACACATGGATTGGCCACCGCACAGTCCAGACCTTAACCCCATTGAGGTTAATCTTTGGGATAATGTGCTGGAGAAGACTTTACGCAGCGCCGCGACTCTCCCATCATCAATACAAGATCTTGGCCACAAATTAATGACACTCTGGACGCCAATAAATGCTGTGACATCGCATGAGCTTATCCACACGATGCCGCGGCGAATGTGTGCCGCAATCACAGCAAAAGGCGACAACCAAATATTCGTTTAGTGAGACTTTATTTTTTGGCCTTCGCTTTTGAATAAGTCTGAGTTAATGCACAGAATACACATATTATCACAGCATCAGTAAAGGCAACTGCTAAAGTGATGATGAGGCATCAGACTTCACACTTCCAGAGGATCTGACACCTCGGAGTCGTTATACGAGGGGGAAGAGATATGTAGGTTGAAAAAGCCTCCGGTTCCGACTCTCCCGTCTCTGTATTTATTTTTTTTTGTCTGTTCTGTTATTACCAGCAATAACAAAAAAAAAAAAAAAAATGTATCACGTAAAATGCTGGCAACAATGTATTCTTTCCCTGGTAATCTGTAAGGCTGGGGTCAGACGAGCGTCATTGGAGAGCGGAAGGAATGACCATGAGAGTGGACGTTCCTTCCGCTCGACACCCGTCTGGCCACCTCGCTGAGCGCACTCAGTGGGCTCAGCGCTGCAAAGCCTGATCCTCCTATGGAGAATCGCGCTTTGCAGCTCCATCAACGCACGTCCTAGCGCTTTGCCGGAGAGGCTTGGATAACGGACGCTTGTTGCGCGCGCACAAGCGTGTGACCGGCCCTGTTGCGTCAAAAAGGCTGCGACGGATGGCGGTAAGCACGGCAATACGGGCGCACATAGCGCGCTCATCTGACGCCAGCCTAAAACGCAAAAAAAAATGCATTAGCTTCATACCATACGGGTTATTCACTCATCAGTTTTTTATTGAATAAAACGGTGGTTTTACTTTGAGCCCATTACCGGACCTTCGACAGCAGTGAAATTCTGGTGATTCAGTATGACAGGCGATATATATATATATTTTCAGAAGCCACTTGTACATCACAGTAATTCGATGAATTGCATCCCAGAGCTCCTGTGCCACATTCACCATATGCAGCAAGGAATTCTGGGTAGGATATGCAAATGACATCTGTCTCACTTTTATGCATCCTGGATCTGTTATTACACAGAACCCTAAAATCTATGCTATGCCACACCGTGACTTTCAAGCAGAGATAAGGTTTATGCAACTGGTCAAAACCACTCCTAGGAAAGCGCTGTTTCGGGTTTGTTGGACCCTCATCAGCAGGAGCTAGGCATGATGATGACCAGTTGCAGTGGATGCTTGGGACCCATAGGGCAATCAGTATCTACAAGGGTTATTATAGTGTGGAGGCTTTTTATCTCACTTTTTGTCCTCCACTATAACCCTTGTAGATACTGATTGCCCTATGGGTCCCAAGCATCCATTGCATTGATTTTAGGGTTCTATGTAAAAACAGATCCAGGATGCATAAAAGTGAGACAGAGGTCATTTGCATATCCTACCCAGAATTCCTTGCTGCATATGGGGAATGTAGCACAGGAGCTCTGGGATGCAATTCATCGAATTGCTGTGATGTGCAAGTGGCTTCTGCAAATATATATATATATCCATGGAGAGAGCACTCCAGTCAACACATTCAAAAACCAGCAACAACAGCTTCATGCATGGCTACATTATACCAGAAATCTATATATATATACAAACACACCAGTAAAATCTGGTATAATGTTCCCATGCATGAAGCGGTTGTTGCTGGTTTTTGAATGTGTTGACTGGAGTGCTCTCTCCATGGTTTTGTTTTGTATTTTTTTTATTGAGATGCACCCGCAATGAATGCTTAGTTTAGGTTGAGTGCTACCCCCCCATGTGTTTTTTATATATATATATTTTTTTTATTATTTCAACCGTTTATTCTTTGCATTTTGGTGACAGATTTTTTTTTTTTTTTAAAATTTCCACCCCCCTGTAATATATACATATACATACACATATACAATCTAGGTACAGCACTCACCACCAAGATTTTACTCGCCCAGTACAAGAAAATCTCAAGAAAATTTCCATCCATGCACAATATGAGGTGCACTCCAATATAAAAAAAAAAAAAATCTTTATTATTAGGGGGTTTACATGCTAATCCGACGTTTCGGCTCTTCCTGAGCCTTTATCAAGCACCTAAGCTAATGCCTGTCCTGAGCTCATCCCAATTCTCTGCCATGACATACCATCAGCCTTCCCAGGAATGGAATAAAGTAACGATAAATAAATCATATCATCATGCAATGTATTGGCTGGGAGGAGCAGAGGACTGTGCAGACTGTAGAGACACAGGTTCAAATCCCGTCCAGAGCACCTCTCCAGTACGTATCCTTGGGCAAGACACCTAATGGTACATACTCGCCACCCAGGACATACTTGAAAACGAGAGAAATCTCAATGTATCCTTCCTGGTAAAATCCTTTCTCAAAAGGGATACATCTGCTCCAGGTTATGTAAACATTAGAGACGGTGACGTGTCTGTGTCCCTGGACAGCAACCTGGGAGCTGCAGCATACAGCTATATATACAGGTATATAGGAGTCCCTCTCACAGTGTGCACGGTGCCTCTCATACTATGCAGAGAAAAGCTGCACTTTGCACGCCCTGCAGGCAGCATTTCCAAATTTATGCCCGTTACTCATTTCCTGCGCTTAGCAAGCGAATCCTATCCAAAAAGAAGGGTCCTCTGGCTTCTCCGTCCTGATGTAGACGAACACATGTTTATTGCTAACCAGTTAAATTACTGCCCCACACATGACAAAAAACAGCCCTGACACATGCAGGAGCATAGCCAGTTGCACAGTAGTGCATGGCAGAAGGAGGAGTCGGACCAGGGTCTTCGCTGGTAAGTAACGCGCATGCGCTGAGGCTAGGAGGGAGAAGGTCGGGGCCACGCGAGCGCAGAGAGCGCGACTGTAGTAACGGATATACTTTTGCGCGGCCGTACTTGTGGGCGCCCCGCTATGCACGTGGATTTTGACGTCAAGATAAAAAAAACTGGAAGCTGAAGTCGTTGCGGTTTGTCGTCTGTTTCCAACACGCTCGTCTGATGTCCTGAGCGCCCAATTATAGAAAGCATCACGTCCGTAGACACGTCTCGACGCTCGTCCTAGCTGTTTGACTCCAACCAAAAATCCGCGTCCGTTCTTACCTGCGTTATTCCCTATAGAAGTCAAAATTCTATTATGGGCGTCAGGATGCGCGTTACAATGGACGCATTTAGTACGCTCGCGTGGCCCCAGCCGGAGTCCGCGGACTCTTCTTTAAAGGTAAGAATAAGTTCCTTTAGATAGAAATGGAAATATTGTCCGTAAAAATCGGAAAACGCTCGCTGTAACAGGAGGAACCGATGGAGGTAGACGAAAAAAAAGAAATGACCGGAATGTCCCTTTAAATGAAAATTCCATCACGCGTCACGTATCGCCGGCACTTGTGGATACATAAAACAAATGGAAGGAATGCGGTGTACAATGCTGCGCTTTGATATTGCTGAGAAACCATACAATAAAACCTTTGCTTATTCCAAAACACCGTTAAATTGTGTGTAATAACAATACAATCGTAGCAGCGAGTCACCTTCCCTCCGTATAACCGGAACGGTATGCCACGCTGACCTGATACACCACGTCTCTATCAGGGTGACATGTGCTTAAGGGGTCGTCCCCCCCCCCCAATCTCCATGGAATCCAAATGTTAGAAAAGGTTTCATTGTTCGGATAGATAATCCGATAATAGATTGTCTTTCTTGTGGCCGAATGAGTAACGGATAAAGTCTCGCTTCTCCTGGGACCTTTATCAAGTCTCGGGCACGGTAAAGGTCCCCGGAGAACCAAAATGTTGCTCGTCTTGTGATTTGTAAATAAATAAAAGCTAATTATGGATTGGGGGGAAATCACAGGAAAAAGCGATTACCTTCGCAGTTACACCTATACCCCACTCGCACCCAACGATTCTCTATCTTTCACACAAGGAGATACTGTTTCCGGTTTGTTTTGGTTTTTCGAAGATGACCAAGATTCCTGGTCATGGATACATTAGAGCTACCCGCACCGATGATTCCTGGAAGCCTCATGTTTGCGATCACAGACTTGACACGTTAACCCAAAAAACAAAGATTTGATGCTTCAAATCTCTCTTTTTATAAAGAAACCTCATGTTCCGTAAAGGATAAACATGTCGAACACCCCAATAAATATCACACAGGAGCCTGACCGCCCCGGCATGCGCAGCGTCCAAAGAAACAGACGACTGTGCTTTCTATTAGCCACAGCACCAGCATTTCCCACGGCCAAACAGAGACACCAGAACTTTAGGGAATGGCACAAGAGGAGGGGCCAACAAAGGATTTATATGATGATGTCACACCCTATAAAAAGGTCAGTTTATGTCAATACAAATATCGTTTGCCTTGTTCTAAAGTATCTCATTTACACTGAATGATTTCTAACCACATTTATTATAGTTTACAGACTCATTCCTGGGAGTTTTATTGCTTTGCAGCTCTGTTATACACCCCAAATATATGGGAGGAATCCCAAAAAAAAAAAAGACGCCCGCACACCCTGAATATATGGAAGAAACCCTAAAGACACCCTCACACCCTGAATATATGGAGGAACCCCTAAAGATACACCCACACACCCTGACTATATGGAGGAGCCCTTAAAAAGACACCTGCACACCCTGACTATATGGAGGAGCCCCTAAAAAGACACCCGCACACCCTGAATATATGGAGGAGACCCTAAAAAGACACCCGCACACCCTGAATATATGGAGGAGCACCTAAAAAGACACCCACACACCCTGAATATATGGAGGAGCCCCTCAAGACACCCACACACCCTGAATATATGGAGGAGCCCCTAAAAAGACACCCGCACACCCTGACTATAATGGAGGAGCCCTTAAAAAGACACCCGCACACCCTGAATATATGGAGGAGCCCCTAAAAAGACGCCCGCATACCCTTAAATATATGGAGGAACCCCTAAAAAGACACCCGCACACCCTGAATATATGGAGGAACCCCTAAGACACCCTCACACCCTGAATATATGGAGGAACCCCTAAAGATACACCCACACACCCTGACTATACGGAGGAGCCCCTAAAAAGACACCCGCACACCCTGAATATATGGAGGAGCCCCTAAAACGACGCCCGCACACCCTGAATATATGCAGGAGCCCCTAAAAAGACGCCCACACACCCTGAATATATGGAAGAAACCCTAAAGACACCCTCACACCCTGAATATATGGAGGAACCCCTAAAGATACACCCACACACCCTGACTATATGGAGGAGCCCTTAAAAAGACACCCGCACACCCTGAATATATGGAGGAGCCCCTAAAAAGGCACCCGCACACCCTGAATAAAATTTCAGTGCCATTTCATTCAGCGAGCTCAATTCGCCAACCCTGCAGTGAATTCAGCATTCTCCGCAGAGTCCCCAAACTGCACAGAATTGATCTGACGAACACCGCCGAACGCAGCCAACGATCCGCCAAACAGATCACCGAACGCCTCTGATCAGCCGCCGAACAGGGGTAAAAAAAAATAATATGGATTTAAAAAAGGTGTTTTAAACTAAATTAATGAATGAGTAACAATAAAAAAAGTCCCAAAATAATTCCTGAAAAATGCCCACAAATTTCTAAAAAATAAATAAATGAAAAAGACCTTTTGCTGCAAGTGAAAAGAATAAATGGTTGAACAAAAAAAATATGAAAGACGGGATTTTGTTTACATTGAAATCTATGGGTTTCGCCTGTTTAAACCTGTCGAACGAAATCACCGAAAATTGGGGCATTTCGCCCACTTTTCGTTGCAGTTCAGCGTTCTCTGAATAGAATAACCATTGCGTCTCTATGGGGAGTTCACGGCCGCCGAAGATCACTCTATTTCGCTGGCAATTTGGTGAATCGCCAGCTTCCTGAATAGCTGAATTGCCACGAAATTGCACAATACGGGTAATTTCCCCATTCGTACAAGTCGGTGGCGAATTCGTCTCCCTTTGGTGTTTTGAACCACGTCTGTGTGTCGTGGAACCTGTGCCGATTTGCCACGGATAAAAGGGTTACTTTGCATGGTTGTTGGAGAATGAATGGGTTAGGCCTGGCTCGTGCGTGTTTTGGGAAAACGCCGATGTCAGAGTCAGTGACATCTTTCACAGTATTGTTGACAGCCCATTTCTGTAAGCCTTGTTGGGGGAAGGGGACGTGCTGAAGCTGGAAAGGTCCCTTGCCAAGCTTTTCGGGGGAAAAGTTGAACACCACAATTATCAAGAGGACGTCTGTTGCTCTCGTCCAAGACGAGGCCCATCCATTGCTTTCCTTCCTCAAGAGAAGGGATGACGGTCTCCAGCCACCCAGATGTTGATGGCCTACAATTCCCAGATGTCTTCAAATGCAATGGATGGCCAGAGAATCATGATCATAGGGGTTATGGTTCAGAATCGGGGGGGGGGGGGTGGCAGAGTTTGGACGGCTGAAGGTCCCCGCTCCAGAGAGTGGATTTCCTCTCCAACAGAATCAGAAGGTGGCAAATTCTGCCCTAGTCCAGGCGATGCTCGTCATGGTGACTACAGTACGAGTGAGTCCTCTCCACCACGTAAACTAAGCCATTCCATGACCCCCCCCCGCCCCCCACCAAACAAAAATGTAGTTCTCTTGTATCTTCCCGAGGCAACTGGAACGAATGACAGAAGATTTGTATCACTAGAAGGTCACAGATTTGTGTAATCCGTCTTGTCGCAACAGTAGCGATCAGAGACAATGTGCCGTATTGCCGGAGATCTCTCAAGTATGGGTCGTCAGACGGCCAAGGATTATGTATGGACATCGAACGCTTGTGATTGATTTGATACACCTGTAAGCAACGAGCGAGGATGAAATTGTCAAACCCAACAATTACAAGGGCTGTCCACGTCCCCTGGGTAATACAGCAGCCTTTGTCATGATAATCTGACAGCAAGCAGAGCCATCGAGATGTATCCACTCCACGTATGTAGCGAAACGTTAAAGAATTAGCCTCTAGCTCTACACCTGTGCATATACAGTATGGAGAATTACCCTCCATTGGTCATAAATCCAAAGTATAGGTCCAAAATTTTCATACAGCACCCGTGAGACAATCTGGCAAGACAGACAGACAGACAGACAGACAGACAGACAGACAGACAGACAGACAGACAGACAGACAGGATCGAGACAGACGGGACAAGTAGATTAACAAGGACAGAGAAAAATCAGAAAGACAGGACAGTCACACAGATATAGAGAGAAACAGACAGGACAGACAGAGCGAGAGACAGGTCGTTACCGATCGGGACCGAAAGACTGTACAGACAGATCTAGAGGCAGATAGACAGACAGACAGAAACCTACAGGACAGGCTGATAAAGACAAAGAGGACATGAATTTACAAAAACAAAGAGTTAGATGGACAGGACAGACAGACAGATCAAGAGAGGCAGAGACAGATCAGGACACATAGACAGGACAGGCAGACTGGCAAAGATGGAAAGACAGACAGGCGCACTGAGAGAGAAAACCAGATAGGACAGGCAGAGACAGATCAGGACATGCAAATGGTCTCGCTTTCCCCCTCTTTGTCAACCTGACTGTATTGTCTACTCGTCCTGATCTGCCTGTCCTGTCGGAGACTCTCTCAAACAGTGTGCCTGTCCTGTCTAGCTTTCATGGTCTTTGTCAGTCTACCCGTCCTGTCTGTGTGCCCTGATATGCCTACCTTTCTGTATCTGAGTGCCTGACCATCTACGCATTTTCTTTCTCTGTCAATGTTTGTCCTTCTGTCTGTCTGTCCTGTAGGTTTCTCTCTCAATCTGCCCTGACCTGTACCTGTAGGTCTTTCTCTGGTTGTCCAGTCTCTTTGCTCTATAGCTCTATGCCTGTCCTGTCTGCCTCTGTCTTTGTTAATCTATTTGTGCTGTCTGTCTAGCTGTCTGTCTAGCTGTCTGTCTAGCTGTCTGTCTAGCTGTCTGTCTAGCTGTCTGTCTAGCTGTCTGTCTAGCTGTCTGTCTAGCTGTCTGTCTAGCGGTCTGTCTAGCGGTCTGTCTAGCTGTCTGTCTAGCTGTCTGTCTAGCTGTCTGTCTAGCTGTCTGTACTGACTTAGGCCCCATTTGCACGGTGCGATTCTCCGCACGATTTTCATATTCGCGACATAGAGCGATAATGTTGCGCGACGTCGCGGTTTTGCAAAGCACCACCAATGCAAATAATCGCAAAAAGAGGGTCATGTACCAGCGACATCGCGCGGCAAGATGTCAACAGCTCCATTGAGAAGCTTTGGAGAAGCGACATCGTGCCGATTTTGCGGCAAAATCCGCGCGATAAATCGCACAGTGTGAACGGGGCCCTTAATGTTTTGATCTGTTCTGTCTGTCCGTCTGTCTGTCTCGCTCTGCCTATCCTGTCTATTTCTCTTTAGCTGTATGTCCGTCCTGTGTCTCCTCCTATATATCCTATTTCTCTTTTAATATGGCTGTCTCTGTAGCTGTGTGTCCGTCTTGTCTCTCTGTCAGAAAGGACAGACACACAGCTACAGAGAGACAGACACACAGCTACAGAGAGACAGACACACAGCTACAGAGAGACAGACACACAGCTACAGAGAGACAGACACACAGCTACAGAGAGACAGACACACAGCTACAGAGAGACAGACACACAGCTACAGAGAGACAGACACACAGCTACAGAGAGACAGACACACAGCTACAGAGAGACAGACACACAGCTACAGAGAGACAGACACACAGCTACAGAGAGACAGACTCACAGCTACAGAGAGACAGACACACAGCTACAAAGAGACAGACACACAGCTACAGAGAGACAGACACACAGCTACAGAGAGACAGACACACAGCTACAGAGAGACAGACACACAGCTACAGAGAGACAGACTCACAGCTACAGAGAGAGAGACTCACAGCTACAGAGAGACAGAGAGAAACTGGACAAGACAGGCAGACAGATTAATAAAAGCACACATAGACAGACAGAACTGACAGACACTGTGGTAAAATATTAGCTGCATATGGCTGAAGAGAATTGTCATTTGAAGAAGCATAGCTTTATTAAACAGACACTTCATAAAATCCCTCATTCATTTGGTACCCGAAGCGGGCGGGCGGGAATAAAGATTGCTCACGTTTTGTGCAATCCATTTGCCATAAAGTAAAGGAATTGCTGTGCACAGACGATGCAGATAAAAGCCACACTTCAATAGTATCAGATACCCCAGTCACCCACCCTCCTGCATCCATCCATCCATCCATCCATCCCCCTCCTGCATCCATCCATCCATCCCCCTCCTGCATCCATCCATCCATCCATCCCCCTCCTGCATCCATCCATCCATCCATCCCCCTCCTGCATCCATCCATCCATCCCCCTCCTGCATCCATCCATCCATCCCCCTCCTGCATCATCCATCCCCCTCCTGCATCCATCCATCCATCCCCCTCCTGCATCCCCCTCCTGCATCCATCCATCCCCCTCCTGCATCCCCCTCCTGCATCCATCCATCACCCCTCCTGCATCCCCCTCCTGTATCCATCCATCCCCCCTCCTGCATCCATCCATCACCCCTCCTGCATCCCCCTCCTGTATCCATCCCCCCCCTCCTGCATCCCCCTCCTGTATCCATCCATCCCCACTCCTGCATCCCCCTCCTGTATCCATCCATCCCCCCTCCTGCATCCATCCATCCCCCCTCCTGCATCCATCCATCCCCACTCCTGCATCCCCCTCCTGTATCCATCCCCCCTCCTCCTTGCATCCATCCATCCCTGCATCCATGCATCCATCCCCCCCTCCTGCATCCATCCATCCATCCCCCCCTCCTGCATCCATCCATCCCCCTCCTGCATCCCCCTCCTGTATCCATCCATCCACCCCCTCCTCCTGCATCCATCATCCATCCCCCTCCTGCATCCATCCATCCCTGCATCCATGCATCCATGCATCCATCATCCCCCTCCCTGCATCCATGCATCCATCATCCCCCTCCCTGCATCCATGCATCCATCATCCCCCCTCCTTGCATCCATCCATCCCCCCCTCCTTGCATCCATCCATCCCCCCTCCTTGCATCCATCCATCCCCCCTCCTTGCATCCATCCATCCCCCCTCCTTGCATCCATCCATCCCCCCCTCCTTGCATCCATCCATCCCTCCTTGCATCCATCCATCCCCTCCTTGCATCCATCCATCCCCCCCTCCTTGCATCCATCCATCCCCCTCCTTGCATCCATCCATCCCCCCCTCCTTGCATCCATCCATCCCCCCCTCCTTGCATCCATCCATCCCCCCTCCTTGCATCCATCCATCCCCCCTCCTTGCATCCATCCATCCCCCCCTTGCATCCATCCATCCCCCCTCCTTGCATCCATCCATCCCCCCTCCTTGCATCCATCCATCCCCCCCTCCTTGCATCCATCCATCCCCCCCTCTTGCATCCATCCATCCCCCCTCCTTGCATCCATCCATCCCCCCTCCTTGCATCCATCCATCCCCCCTCCTTGCATCCATCCATCCCCCCTCCTTGCATCCATCCATCCCCCCCTCCTTGCATCCATCCATCCCCCCCTCCTTGCATCCATCCATCCCCCCCTCCTTGCATCCATCCATCCATCCCCCCCTCCTTGCATCCATCCATCCATCCCCCCTCCTGTATCCATCCATCCCCCCTCCTTGCATCCATCCATCCCCCCCTCCTTGCATCCATCCATCCCCCCCTCCTTGCATCCATCCATCCCCCCCTCCTTGCATCCATCCATCCATCCCCCTCCTGTATCCATCCATCCATCCCCTCTGTATCCATCCATCCCTCCCCCCTCCTGTATCCATCCATCCATCCTCCCCCCCTCCTTATCCATCCATCCATCCCCCTCCTGTATCCATCCATCCCCGCCTCCTGTATCCATCCATCCCCCCCTCCTGTATCCATCCATCCCCCCTCCTTGCATCCATCCATCCCCCCTCCTTGCATCCATCCATCCCCCCTCCTTGCATCCATCCATCCCCCTCCTTGCATCCATCCATCCCCCTCCTTGCATCCATCCATCCCCCCTCCATCCCCCCTCCTGTATCCATCCATCCCCCTCCTGTATCCATCCATCCATCCCCATCCATCCCCCCCTCCTCTATCCATCCATCCATCCATCCCCCCCTCCTGTATCCATCCATCCATCCCCCTCCTGCATCTTATTTCTGTCGCAAACATTAACATAAACAAATGAAGTGCAAAAAAGCCAACCCCTGCATCTCCAGCGATCTCAGACTTAACGCTTCGCTTCCCGAAACGCGTGGATCCTGCGCAGGGGGCGTCCTCGACAAGGGAGGGGGGCTCTATGTGGATTTTGGGGTGGGGGGTGCAAAAATAAACCAACGGATCATTAACGACACCAACGTAAGCGTAAATCAGATACAATTACGCCGTCTCGCTTAAAACGAACAAAGCCTCATTTCACATGGGTTTTCGCCTCCAAAAAAAACCACCAATTATCAAAAACCGCCAGCTTTTTAACCCTTACAACGCCGCGGCAGCAGCAACGGTGAATCAAAACGTCGTTCAGAGGAAAAAAAAAATAAAACATTTGCCCACCTTCACTTTTGGCGTCTAGTGTAAATTATTCCGTTTTAAACGCGTCGTTTGCAAGAACGGAAAAAAAAAATTAAAAAACGCATAATAAAAAGGTCGAATAACGGAAACGTTCATTTCTGACTTTCACCGCTACGCGCGCGCGTTCTGACGGCGTCTCGTTTTGAGGGACAAAAATATAATTCTGTGTCTTCTTTTTTTTTTATGATTATTAAAAATAGAATGGAAACGGTGGTAGGGGGAGGAGGGCGCATTACACCCCCCCCTAAAATGTGTGTCTCTTTCTAAAGAGCACAGGCTATCTGGCGTATTCTCGCACGCTCCACTAAATCTGTATATGATCAGCCGAGAGCGTCTCGCAAAGCCCGTGATGGCTTCTTACGATAAAAAAATGCATCGCAGAGGCAAATTAAGACAAACGGCTGCGTTCTCTGCTCCTCCCCCCCGCACTCTTCTTCCAGGGCTAGGAAGGGTTAATGAGCCGTAGGTACCAGAATAATTAGCGGCGGCGCAGGATTGGTTACATTGTATCCAACAGAAAAAAAATATACATTATTTCCCTAATACAGTAAATTTAATATTCCTTCGGAACGTTCTTGCAGATCCTCGGAAAAGACGGCGCGATGCGGACGGGGGTTAATTGGGCTAATTAACAGACAATAAATCGGGTTTCGGTGGTGCCGGCTTCCGCTAGCCTTGAACAGATGAAGAATCTATGAGAGAGCTTGAGGTGTGACCTCCTGATTAATGGGGAGCACGAGGTCCATCCCAGCGGGCGTAAGCGAGGAGTCACGGGAGGCGATGCTTCCGATGTTCCCTGGGTAGAAGATACAGGCAGGTATTCGATTGTGGAGCCGAATCCGTACAGAACTCCACACCCTTTTCACTAAATGGGGGGGACGGGGGACACATCCAGTAAGTTTCACGCTTTGCACAACTCAAGGTGAAGAAATATATAAATAATATATATCAGATAAACCAAATGTAACAAAAAAAGCTATTTAAAAAAAGATGCATTTGCGGGTTGAGCGCAGACACACACACACATCCATTCACACACACAATTATATATGCTAATGCATATACACAATCATAAAGCAGGCATGCGCATACAATCATACGTGCAAATGAACGCACAATCATAAAAGGCACGCACAATCATAGAAGCACAATCCTAAACACGCGTGCGCACACACCCGATCATAAACACGTGCGCACACACCCCATCATAAACACGCGATCATAAACACGCGCGCGCACACCCGATCATAAACACGCGCGCACACACCCGATCATAAACACGAGCGCACACACCCGATCATAAACACGCGCGCACACACCCGATCATAAACACGCGCGCACACACACGATCATAAACACGCGCGCACACACCCGATCATAAACACGCGCGCACACACACGATCATAAACACGCGCGCACACACGATCATAAACACGCGCGCACCACACCCGATCATAAACACGCGCGCACACACCCGATCATAAACACGCGCGCACACACCCGATCATAAACACGCGCGCACACACGATCATAAACACGCGCGCACACACCCGATCATAAACACGCGCGCACACACACGATCATAAACACGCGCGCACACACACGATCATAAACACGCGCGCACACACACGATCATAAACACGCGCGCACACACCCGATCATAAACACGCGCACACACACCCGATCATAAACACGCGCACACACACCCGATCATAAACACGCGCACACACACCCGATCATAAACACGCGCACACACACCCAATCATAAACACGCGCACACACACCCGATCATAAACACGCGCGCACACCCAATCATAAACACGCGCGCACACCCAATCATAAACACGCGCGCACACCCAATCATAAACACGCGCACGCACACCCAATCATAAACACGCGCACGCACACACCCGATCATAAACACGCGCGCACGCACACACCCGATCATAAACACGCGCGCACACACCCAATCATAAACACGCGCGCACACACAATCATAAACACGCGCGCACACACAATCATAAACACGCGCGCACACACAATCATAAACACGCGCGCACACACAATCATAAACACGCGCGCACGCACACACAATCATAAACACGCGCTCACACAATCATAAAACGCACAAGCATACACACAATCATGCAATTGCACGCACAATCATAAATGCGTGCAAGCGCCTTCACACACTCATGCAAATGCACGCACGCTCATACGATCATGCAAATGCACGCACAACCACACGCGCGCGCGCGCACACATACACACAATCATGCAAATGCACGCACAACCACAAACACAATCATGCAAATGCATGCACAACCACAAACGCACGCACATACACACAATCATGCAAATGCACGCACAATCATAGACGCACGCACGAGCATACACACAATCATATATGCACGTACACACACACATCCACAATTGATTCAGGCATCTCAAATCATCTGCAATATGCAAACATCCCCCAGTAAGGTTGCTTAAACACATGCAAATACGCGCTCATTCATAGGTACAGATCTGTTTGTGAAGATGTGTGTACGCCTGCTGTGTAGTCAGGGCGTGGGGGGAGAAGATCAGCATTCTAGGTTTTAAGAAGCGTTAATACATTGTGTGATATTGTGTGGAGTATCTGTGTGTACATTAACAATAACACACTAATGACAATAAAGCGCTGCCCCCGCGGAATGCTGCGCACTGCTTTTTGTTTATCAATTTTCAAAGGGCGAAGCCATTCCTTTTTTATTTTTGGCTGGATTTCCCCATGAAATGACTTTTTTGCCCCCGTTAACCCTTCCGTCACAGTCTCTTTTCCGTTGTGTAGATCCGCGCAGGTTTCACGGATTACACCGATAAGCAAATTAATTTAAAGAAATGGCGCTTCTCTGTCAGGTGTGTAACGAGTGGCCCAAACGCAGCAGAAACCGCTGGCAGGATACCAAGGAGGATAATAATGCTCTCAAGTGTGTGTTCGACAAATTCAGAGGATCTGATTGCAAGCTCTTTAGCCAAGCCGAGAAACCCACCCAAAAAAATAAAACCATTTGCAATAACTCTGATCCAATTCCCGAAACCTAAATCAATACGTTAAACCAAATCTGGCTTTAACCCTAAATCCTGTATTAAAAAAAATAAAGGGTCACAGGTCGCATAAGGTGCGAGATTTTAAAGCAGGCGGGCCTGGTGACACGGCTACAATGTGCAGCGCAGTGTATATGTTACAATAAAATTTCAATTTTAGGGTTTATTCGCCCGGAGTGAGAGGAAAAAAAACAACGCAGTGAAGAGGTAGAACCTAAACCAGTGATGGGAAATCTTGGCATCCGAGAGGTTTCAGAACTACATGCCCCATGATGCTTTCTCACACATATTCATGGCTGAACATCATGGGACATGTAGTGCAAAACCATTAGGGGGTGACGAGGCTGGTCATCACCCGCCAAAAAAAAAAGGCAGTGAAGCGGTATAAGCCTAAACCAGTGATGGCAAACCTTGGCACCCCAGATGGTTTTTGAACTGCATGCCCCATGATGCTCAGCCAGGCTTATGTGTGATTAAGCATCATGGGACATGTAGTTCCAAAACATCTGGAGTGCCAAGGTTCGCCATCACTGGTTTAAGCTTATACCTCTTCATCGCCATTTTTCAGGCTTTAGTTGTGTGATGGCGAGCCTTGGCACCCCTGAGGTTTTTGTACTACATATCCCATGATGCTCAACCTGGCTTCTGTGTGACTAGGCATCATGGGACATGTAGTTCCAAAACATCTGGGGTGCCCAGGTTTGCATCACTAGTTTAGGCTTATACCTCTGCACTGTCACTTTCTCAAGGTTTTGGCCATTGGTGGATACCCTTGGCACCCCAGATGTTTTGGTACTACGCGTCCCATGATGCACAGCCAGGCTTATGTGTGAGCAAGCATCTTGGGACATGTAGTTCAAATGCAGCTCTTGCGCCAAGGCTCCCCATCACTGGCCTAAACAGAAAAAAAAAAAAAAGGATTGCAGTCAAAAGTTATAAACCTAAACCGGTGATGGCGAACCTTGGCGCCACAGATGTTTTTGAACTACACGTCCCATGACGCTTAGTCACACATACGCCTGGCTGAGCATCATTGGAAATGTAGTTCAAAAACATCTGAGGTTCGCCATCACCTGCCTAAACGGTAAAAAGAAAAAAAGAAAAGGCAGTGAAGAGGTTAAATAACGACCAGGGAGTGCGTTAACCTCTGCCAGGCCAAGATCAGTTCCTCTGGAGTTTTTTTTATTTGAGGAGCAGGTCTAGGCTTGTCCGAAGCTGGAGACAATGTCCCCTTCTCTCCGGTGTCACTGCTTTATGTTTGGGTTTCCCTTCTTGGCAACGCACGGAGTGTCAGGACCTGCTCGCGCAGAGACAGGGCAAACAAAAGGCGTCAGCGAGGCAGGTGATATTCAAATACAGGCGGTACGAGAGGGACAGACGGACGGACGGGAGTATCGGGAAAGATGGGTGGCGGAGGAAACGAGGCGAAGGGAGAGGAGGAGGAGGAGGAGGACGACACAACGCTCAGCGATATCAAGTCACACGGAGAGAGCCTCGAATCACTTGTAGAGCAAAGATAAAGGCATTGATATGCTCTGCACTATGCATGGCGAAACGCGCCGCAAAGCGCAGCCACTTAGAACCCCAAGTAGCTCTGCAAAGAAAAATCCTCAAACCAGCAAGAACAGACCTTGGGCCAGCACCAATCCAGAATTTAGGCAGATACGGGTATGTCGGCAGTGCGCCGCAAAGTACAGGGAGGCTGCTACGCCAATACAGCCCTGCAGCCGATGCTCTGCAATGAGGGTAAACTGCGGGGGAAACTCGCTCTGCAACCAATAATCCCCGAATTAAAAGGACAGCGCTCTACAGAGAGCCACTTGTCACAGGCGGGCACTGCTCTGCGCATCGCCAAGATGTGGAGCTGCGCAAACGCGCAGACCCTAACAAGTTTACCAGGACGCCGCTTTTAAAGACACTGAAATTTTTATGCCTGCATCAAACCCCCCCATTTCACTCTACCACTTCGCTCTGCACGATAAAACGCTCTGCGTGTTACCGAGAACATCCCTGCGCAACCAGGGCTCGTCGCATTAGAGGCGCGCGCCGCTTTGCACGTAAAACGCTCTGTAAAATTACAGGCGGGCGGATTCTGTGCATTGATGCGCCGCACATTACGGAGAGGGTGTTGTGTGCACTGCGGATAGGTTTTGCTCTGCAAAGGCACCGCTGAAGCTACCGGAAAACTGTATGCGGATATAGGGACTGCAGAAGTTTTTTTGAAGCGCAGACGCTGCCGGTATGCGTCACTGCCCAACCGCATCACCGGAAACAATCTGCACAAACGAAACGTGTAGGTCTTCAGTAAATAGCAAGAAACGGGTTAATAATGCTCTGCCGATTAACCCCGTGACGCCTAAACTGCGCCCAGAGAGCATGTGACACTATGTACATGGCAACAAACAGGAGATATAGATTTTATCTTTCACAATAGTATTTTTACCAATTTTCGGTCAATAGTTACATGGCGGAATCTCACCGCAACATTGCGCGGCTGACAGCTCGGCGATTCCTGCCCCCACTGATCCCGCATTCCGCTTTCCCCCTTACAGAACACTCCGTCCAATCTGCCACTTTACAACATTGGTGGCTAACCTTGGAACTACATTTCCCATCATGCTTGGCCAGCGTTTAGACTTTATGGGGGGGGGGGTGGGGGTCTTACTTTATCCATCACTGCCCTATAGGCTTCATTTTCGGAACTGGGAAACGGGAGAAACCATGAACAGGCTGTGTATTCTAACCCCCAAAAATACGGGTTTTTATATTCAGCACAGTAGCAAAAAAAAAAAAAAAAAAAAACACAACATATACCGACACCCCCGATCAAATCCCAAATGCTTTTTCGATTTTGTGCATTAGGGGCGCTGTCTGTTCCCCTCATTGTATCAGAGGCTGAGCGCTGCCAGGAAAAAAGCGTCTGAATGCGGAATATTGGGGGAATTTTTGCAAATAGATAAAACAATATATATTGTGTACCACCACGTACACCCCAAGAAAGCTGCAAATACAAACAGCAAATATATGTGTAGGTTTGGTAAGCCGTGTTGGTCCAGATGCCAAAATCACCAGAGTGTAGCGTTACGCAGGGATAGCTTTTTGATGCGCACCTACACGAGGAGGATTAAACCCACCCTCCTGTACCCAAGCAGATATTTTGTATCACAAAACACATAGGTGGGATCCCCGGGACCACCGTTCACAGATACCGCCTGCACGCCCACAACCAAGCACAAGCAAAGAAACCCCCCCCCCCGGCACACCTACCCACCCCCCCACCCCCCCCGGCACACCTACCCACCCCCCCCGGCACATGGACATCTGGATATAAATAAATGACCAGGTCTACGATCAAACTTTCCAATGAATTCCGTATTACGCCGCGCAGCAAGAGAGCAACGCGCGCAACGCAAAACAATACAGCAGGAGAAATGCACAAAACGCATGAATCACAGCCAACGCCGAGCGCCCAATATAAAACCATGCACCGCCGAACGCATGAATCACAGCCAGCGCCCCATATAAAACCATGCACCGCCGAACATATGAATCACAGCCAACGCCGAGCGCCCCATATAAAACCATGCACCGAACGCATGAATCCCAGCCAGCGCCCCATATAAAACCATGCACCGAACGCATGAATCCCAGCCAGCGCCCCATATAAAACCATGCACCGAACACATGAATCACAGCCAGCGCCCCATATAAAACCATGCACCGAACACATGAATCACAGCCAGCGCCCCATATAAAACCATGCACCGTCGAACACATGAATCACAGCCAGCGCCCCATATAAAACCATGCACCGTCAAACGCATGAATCACAGCCAGCGCCGAGCGCCCCCATATAAAACCATGCACCGAACGTATGAATCACAGCCAGCGCCCATATAAAACCATGCGCCGAACGCATGAATCCCAGCCAGCACCCATATAAAACCATGCGCCGAACGCATGAATCCCAGCCAGCGCCCATATAAAACCATGCACCGAACGCATGAATCCCAGCCAGCGCCCATATAAAACCATGCACCGAACACATGAATCACAGCCAGCGCCGAGCGCCCCATATAAAACCATGCGCCGAACGCATGAATCCCAGCCAGCGCCCATATAAAACCATGCGCCGAACGCATGAATCACAGCCAGTGCCGAGCGCCCCATATAAAACCATGCGCCGAACGCATGAATCCCAGCCAGCGCCCATATAAAACCATGCACCGAACGCATGAATCCCAGCCAGCGCCCATATAAAACCATGCACCGAACACATGAATCACAGCCAGCGCCGAGCGCCCCATATAAAACCATGCGCCGAACGTATGAATCCCAGCCAGCGCCCATATAAAACCATGCGCCGAACGCATGAATCCCAGCCAGCGCCCATATAAAACCATGCGAAGAACGCATGAATCCCAGCCAGCGCCCATATAAAACCATGCGCCGAACGCATGAATCCCAGCCAGCGCCCATATAAAACCATGCGCCGAACGCATGAATCCCAGCCAGCGCCCATATAAAACCATGCGCCGAACGCATGAATCCCAGCCAGCGCCCATATAAAACCATGCGCCGAACGCATGAATCCCAGCCAGCGCCCATATAAAACCATGCGCCGAACGCATGAATCCCAGCCAGCGCCCATATAAAACCATGCGCCGAACACATGAATCACAGCCAGCGCCGAGCGCCACCATATAAAACCATGCACCGAACACATGAAATAAAAAAACATCACACAGGAATAACCCCATACACAGCGACGCACTAACAACACACACGATACATACAATAAATATATGAATATGCCAATAAATGAATGCGTGGCAGAGGGCGGCTGGCGAGCGAACGGGCCCCTAATGCCATCTGGGCAATCAGGGTGCAACGTTACAATACGGGTACAAATACAGAGAGGTTTGGAAGACAGGGACAGACAGACAGAACGAGGGATACACAGACAGACGGACGGATTTGCACATTTTTTCGCTTTTCTGTTTTTCAATAGAAAATATATTTTCACACATTTTTAAAACAAAGAAAGCTTGGCTTTGTCCAGACATGGCATTCGGCTGCATCAGGGGGCACAGAATGGGCATTGGGGGCACTTTAACACAATGAAAAACCCATAGAGATCAAAGGGACATCACATGCAGCGAATAACTGGCAAAGGATGAGCAGCCACAAGTGCACTCACACACTGATACACTGCCTGACACTGAGTGGGCACTCACACACTGACACACTCACACACTGCCTGGCACTCACACACTCACACACTGCCTGGCACTGAGTGGGCACTCACACACTGACACACTGCCTGACACTGAGTGGGCACTCACACACTGACACACTGCCTGACACTGAGTGGGCACTCACACACTGACACACTGCCTGACACGCACAGTGACTCACACACTGACACACTGATGGCACTGGGTGGTCACACAGTGAGGCGGTCAGCACGGGGTTAATGGGTGGCAGAGCTCTCACCCCGTCCCGCAACTCAGAGCATGGAGTGAGCGGCCACTGACTAACCCGCAGCTTCACCTGGAGTGAAAGAGGACACTCACAGGTTACAGCCCCGCACTCACTCCGCACCCCTCACTCTCTCCCCGCACCCTGTGCACCCCGCACCCCTCACTCTCTCCCCGCACTCACTCCGCACCCCTCACTCTCTCCCCGCACCCTGTGCACCCCGCACCCCTCACTCTCTCCCCGCACTCACTCCGCACCCCTCACTCTCTCCCCGCACCCTGTGCACCCCGCACCCCTCACTCTCTCCCCGCACTCACTCCGCACCCCCTCCCCCCGGGTCCCGCGCTCACCTGTCCGCAGTGAACACAGCAGGGAGAGAGTTACCAGCAACATTCCATCTAGAGCAGCCGAGCCCGGGCTGTGAATCCCGCATCAGCAGCTGCCGCCTGTGCCTGCTCCCTGCGCACTGCCCGAGCCCCGCTCCTCCTCCTGCTGCCAGCGGCGGCCGCCACTCCCAGCCCGCCCAGCCAGGCGGGGCCCCGCAACCACCACCACGCGGAGACCGACCCGCCGAGGAACCTGCCGAGAGGGCGAGAAGTCTGACAGAGAGTGAACAGACTGAGTGTAACCTGAGAGAGAGAGAGAGCAACCTGAGAGAGAGTAACCTGAGAGAGAGCAGCCTGAGAGAGAGCAGCCTGAGAGAGAGAGCAACCTGAGAGAGAGCAGCCTGAGAGAGAGCAACCTGAGAGAGAGCAGCCTGAGAGAGAGCAGCCTGAGAGAGAGTAACCTGAGAGAGAGCAGCCTGAGAGAGAGCAGCCTGAGAGAGAGAGCAACCTGAGAGAGAGCAGCCTGAGAGAGAGCAGCCTGAGAGAGAGAGAGCAGCCTGAGAGAGAGTAACCTGAGAGAGAGCAGCCTGAGAGAGAGCAGCCTGAGAGAGAGCAGCCTGAGAGAGAGCAGCCTGAGAGAGAGAGAGCAGCCTGAGAGAGAGAGCAGCCTGAGAGAGAGAGAGCAGCCTGAGAGAGAGAGTAACCTGAGAGAGAGAGAGCAGCCTGAGAGAGAGAGCAGCCTGAGAGAGAGAGAGCAGCCTGAGAGAGAGAGTAACCTGAGAGAGAGAGAGCAGCCTGAGAGAGAGAGCAGCCTGAGAGAGTAACCTGAGAGAGAGAGCAGCCTGAGAGAGAGAGAGCAGCCTGAGAGAGAGTAACCTGAGAGAGAGAGTAACCTGAGAGAGAGAGCAGCCTGAGAGAGAGAGTAGCCTGAGAGAGAGAGCAGCCTGAGAGAGAGAGCAGCCTGAGAGAGAGAGCAACCTGAGAGAGAGAGCAGCCTGAGAGAGAGCAGCCTGAGAGAGAGAGAGAGTAACCTGAGAGAGAGAGCAGCCTGAGAGAGAGAGTAACCTGAGAGAGAGAGAGCAGCCTGAGAGAGAGAGCAGCCTGAGAGAGAGAGTAACCTGAGAGAGAGAGAGTAGCCTGAGAGAGTGAGTAACCTGAGAGAGAGAGTAACCTGAGAGAGAGAGCAGCCTGAGAGATAGAGCAGCCTGAGAGAGAGAGAGCAGCCTGAGAGAGAGAGCAGCCTGAGAGAGAGAGTAACCTGAGAGAGAGAGAGAGAGCAGCCTGAGAGAGAGAGTAACCTGAGAGAGAGCAGCCTGAGAGAGAGAGCAACCTGAGAGAGAGAGCAGCCTGAGAGAGAGAGCAGCCTGAGAGAGAGAGCAGCCTGAGAGAGAGAGAGAGAGAGAGCAGCCTGAGAGAGAGCAGCCTGAGAGAGAGCAGCCTGAGAGAGAGAGAGTAACCTGAGAGAGAGAGAGTAACCTGAGAGAGAGAGCAGCCTGAGAGAGAGAGTAACCTGAGAGAGAGCAGCCTGAGAGAGAGAGCAGCCTGAGAGAGAGAGTAACCTGAGAGAGAGAGAGTAGCCTGAGAGAGAGAGTAACCTGAGAGAGAGAGTAACCTGAGAGAGAGAGCAGCCTGAGAGATAGAGCAGCCTGAGAGAGAGAGAGAGCAGCCTGAGAGAGAGAGCAGCCTGAGAGAGAGAGTAACCTGAGAGAGAGAGAGAGAGCAGCCTGAGAGAGAGAGTAACCTGAGAGAGAGCAGCCTGAGAGAGAGAGAGAGTAACCTGAGAGAGAGAGTAACCTGAGAGAGAGAGCAGCCTGAGAGAGAGAGTAACCTGAGAGAGAGAGCAGCCTGAGAGAGCAGCCTGAGAGAGAGAGAGCAGCCTGAGAGAGTAACCTGAGAGAGAGAGCAGCCTGAGAGAGTACCCTGAGAGAGAGAGCAGCATGAGAGAGAGAGTAACCTGAGAGAGAGAGAGTAACCTGAGAGAGAGAGTAACCTGAGAGAGAGAGAGTAACCTGAGAGAGAGCAGCCTGAGAGAGAGAGTAACCTGAGAGAGAGAGAGTAACCTGAGAGAGAGAGAGCAGCCTGAGAGAGAGTAACCTGAGAGAGCGAGAGAGTAACCTGAGAGAGAGAGAGCAGCCTGAGAGAGAGTAACCTGAGAGAGCGAGAGAGTAACCTGAGAGAGAGAGAGCAGCCTGAGAGAGAGAGCAGCCTGAGAGAGAGAGTAACCTGAGAGAGAGAGCAGCCTGAGAGAGAGAGTAACCTGAGAGAGAGAGAGCAGCCTGAGAGAGAGCAGCCTGAGAGAGAGAGTAACCTGAGAGAGAGAGCAGCCTGAGAGAGAGAGTAACCTGAGAGAGAGAGCAGCCTGAGAGAGAGAGTAACCTGAGAGAGAGAGAGCAGCCTGAGAGAGTAACCTGAGAGAGAGCAGCCTGAGAGAGAGAGTAACCTGAGAGAGAGAGAACAGCCTGAGAGAGAGAGTAACCTGAGAGAGAGAGTAACCTGAGAGAGAGTAACCATGAGAGAGAGAGCAACCTGAGAGAGAGAGTAACCTGAGAGAGAGAGCAGCCTGAGAGAGAGTAACCTGAGAGAGAGTAACCTGAGAGAGAGAGAGCAGCCTAAGAGAGAGTAACCATGAGAGAGAGAGTAACCTGAGAGACAGCAGCCTGAGAGAGAGTAACCTGAGAGAGAGTAACCTGAGAGAGAGTAGCCTGAGAGAGAGCAGCCTGAGAGAGTAACCTGAGAGAGAGTAACCTGAGAGAGAGAGCAGCCTGAGAGAGAGTAACCTGAGAGAGAGCAGCCTGAGAGAGAGCAACCTGAGAGAGAGCAGACTGAGCGAGAGAGCAAACTGAGAGACCCGAGAGAGAACAGCCTGAGAGAGCGACCTGAGATTGCATGAGCAGCCGGTGTGTGGACTGGCGGAACGAACGCCGCGTATGGACTGACGGAACGAACGCCGCGTATGGACTGGCGGAACGAACGCCGCCTATGGACTGGCGGAACGAACGCCGCGTATGGACTGGCGGAACGATCGCCGCGTATGGACTGACGGAACGAACGCCGCGTATGGACTGACGGAACGAACGCCGCGTATGGACTGGTGGAACGAACGCCGCCTATGGACTGGCGGAACGAACGCCGCGTATGGACTGGTGGAACGAACGCCGCCTATGGACTGGCGGAACGATCGCCGCGTATGGACTGACGGAACGAACGCCGCGTATGGACTGGCGGAACGAACGCCGCGTATGGACTGGTGGAACGAACGCCGCCTATGGACTGGCGGAACGAACGCCGCGTATGGACTGACGGAACGAACGCCGCGTATGGACTGGCGGAACGAACGCCGCGTATGGACTGGCGGAACGAACGCCGCGTATGGACTGACGGAACGAACGCCGCTTATGGACTGGCGGAACGAACGCCGCGTATGGACTGGCGGAACGAACGCAGTGTATGGACTGACGGAACCAACGCCGCCTATGGACTGGCGGAACGAACGCCGCGTATGGACTGACGGATGAACGTCGCGTATGGACTGACGGAACGAACGCCGCGTATGGACTGACGGAACGAACGCCGCGTATGGACTGACGGAGCGAACGCCGCGTATGGACTGGCGGAACGAACGCCGCGTATGGACTGGCGTTACGAACGCCACGTATGAACTGGCAAAACGAACGCCGCGTATGGACTGACGGAACGAACGCCGCGTATGGACTGGCGGAACGAACGCCGCGTATGGACTGGCGGAACGAACGCCGCGTATGGACTGGCGTTACGAACGCCACGTATGAACTGGCGGAACGAACGCCGCGTATGGACTGGCGGAACGAACGCCGCGTATGGACTGGCAGAACGAACGCCGCGTATGGACTGACGGAACGAACGCCGCGTATGGACTGACGGAACGAACGCCGCGTATGGACTGACGGAACAAACGCCGCTTATGGACTGACGGAACGAACGCCGCGTATGGACTGGCGGAACGAACGCCGCGTATGGACTGGTGGAACGAACGCCGCCTATGGACTGGCGGAACGAACGCCGCGTATGGACTGGCGGAACGAACGCCGCGTATGGACTGGCGGAACGAACGCCGCGTATGGACTGGCGGAACGAACGCCGCGTATGGACTGGCGGAACGAACGCCGCCTATGGACTGGTGGAACGAACGCAGTGTATGGACTGACGGAACCAACGCCGCCTATGGACTGGCGGAACGAACGCCGCGTATGGACTGACGGATGAACGTCGCGTATGGACTGACGGAACGAACGCCGCGTATGGACTGACGGAACGAACGCCGCGTATGGACTGACGGAACGAACGCCGCGTATGGACTGACGGAGCGAACGCCGCGTATGGACTGGCGGAACGAACGCCGCGTATGGACTGGCGGAACGAACGCCACGTATGAACTGGCGGAACGAACGCCGCGTATGGACTGGCGGAACGAACGCCGCGTATGGACTGGCAGAACGAACGCCGCGTATGGACTGGCGGAACGAACGCCGCGTATGGACTGACGGAACGAACGCCGCGTATTTAAGGGCGTTCTGTTTCCTTAGGTTTTTATTCTGCGTGCGCTCACGCTGCAACATTTGTGTCAACATGTCCTCATCGTGTATCCCCAAGGGTCTTGGTGTCTTGGAGACCCCCTCCTCTTGGAAATCAAGCGGAAGAGACCAGTAAGGTCTACGAACTCCCTGAATGAGGACTTGCCATGTACTTGTTATTGGTCAACTGTGGCAATGAGTGTCAGGAACCATGTCCAGGTGCACGAAGGGATATAGAAAGGTCCACCATGCCCGCACGGCTTGGCCGCTGATCAGCAGTTTCCAAATGCAGGGCAGCTCTCTTCTTACCTTTGCCATTGGGAGCCCTGCGTGTTCCGGGCCTGAAGTCACATGACGAACGCGTCGAGCCAGGAACTGTATATATTTTTATCCAGTTGGGACTTCCCGTATTCTGTGATACCTTTTCTTATCTGAGTGCAGCCGTGTGGACAGTCAACGTTCCAGAGTGATGACCAGCGATCGTGTTAGTGTTCATTTGTTGCGGGAGTGGAGATCATTTGCTGAAACTACTGGGAGACTCATTTTTATGCGTGATTTGCCACCAGGGCCGTAGTAAGATCTCTCCGGGCCTGGAACTGATGATTTATTTTGGAATTTAGTGAAATGAAAACATATTGTAGGTGATTTAATAGAGCAGATACAGTATATCTAACCACTCTGTCCAATGACGCCTCACCTGACCGTATGCCGTGTAAAGATTAGATACACAGGGTTCCAAAGTCCCACCAGCGCTCCTCGCTGCAGTGCGGCGGATTAGGTTTTTGATGGAACAATGCGTAATAACAGGTTGTGCCGTCACCTCCAAACTTGTTGGCGACATGAGAAATGAGACGGTGAGTTATTGCAGCATCATTTTTCACTTTATGATTGAAAAGTGACCAATATTGATGTGTTAGAAAGAAAGAAAAATAAATGTTTATTTTTTATTTGTTACATAAAACCTGGTCATCTTTCGTATCATTGGAAAGATCCAAAATTCCACCCTGCTGCATGTATAATCCATACGCTGCAGGTAAGTAATCAAACAGGAATCCCAGGTTTCCTGCCTTGATGTCCTACCTGCAGCATATGGATTATACATGTTGCAGGGCAGCATTTCCCTCTCCACGAAAGAGTAATATGTGTCTAGGAAAACATGGCCGATCTGGCTGCCCTGCGCAAGAGTCCACAAAATTCATTAAACATAGAGTTTTTCTCTGTGGCAGTTGGAGTCGGTGATCCTCAGACCGGTGGGGATAAGCCGGTACGTAAACATCTATGCACGTTACGACAGACGGGTTTTCAGGATGTGATGATAAGGAGCCAGGCAGGTCCTGACCTGAATAAAGTCAATAAGAGCAAATCACTGATATTCCCCTAACTGGGCGACGCGCGATACTGAGTATCCATTGTATCCTGTGTGCAAGCACCACTGATTCCTTCTGAGCTCGCCTGGAGCTCAGAGTGCTGGCACGAGTAGGACTTGTGGTCCAGCAAACTGAAGACCCTTTCTTAAAGGGACTGAATACTCATCCTGACCACTCTATAGTTATAAAAGTGGTTAGGATGTGAGGAGTACCCCCCCCCCACAGCTCCCCTGATCTGCTGAAGGTGTGACCAGCTTTCTAGGACCCAAACCACTTCTAGGACCCAAACCAACGAATTATGATCTACTTTTTTAATGTGATTTGGGTCTTAGAACATGGTGACTCTGCCAACCCATGTTCACCAAATACATCTCTCCCACAGAAGCAATGTGTCATCTGCTTCTTCGCATGAAGATGTGGTACCAGCCCAAAGAACTGTGGAGAATCGGGCAGCTTGCCGTAACCTGATGTTGAGTCATGGGACGGCGCGCCTCATCTCTGCATAGGACCATACGAGTATAGTGGCAATTTCCATTGAGTTAGGGGGACCTGAGGGCCACGGGTGGGAACCACTGTTCTAAAAGAAGGATTTGAAAATCGAGAACCAACTAATACAGGCTGATCGCCAGCAAACCGCGCGGACGAGGAGGACTTCTTCGACGTCTTTGTTTCAAACTCAACTTTTGACTTCACGGCTAATCATCCTCTACCGACCAGACCTCCAGGCCTGTGATTAAAAGTCTGATCTCTTGATCTGTGGAATATAGTGGGACTGTGAAACATGAAATCTGGAGATATATGCATGATTGAGATATATATTTGTCACCGAATTCCATAAGGAAACTTTTTGACCGAAGAAACAACTATTTGATACACTAACAGGGTTATTCAGAGAGCGTGAAGAGCAGGAGAATGACTGGAGAATGAAAAATTTTAGGTCAAAATAGCCAAACTAGAAAAATTCTCCCTTTCATCTCACTTTCCAAATCGGCTATTTTGACCTAGAATTTTTCATTCTCCAGTCATTCTGCTTTTCACGCTCTCTGAATAATCCTGTTAGTGTTGCCCACGAAGGAGACAAAACCCTCCTCGGGAGATTGCAGGCGTGGAGGTCATCGGAGGAGGAGGTAGTAACATATGTTTAACATTTGGTATTGATTAGGATGGGGGGATTTGTCTGGGAGAGGTTCGGTGGTCTGGAGGACATGTCCCGACATGAATTGCAACCTTTCAACAGTCAATTACTACAATGTAGTAATCCTAAAATCTTCTGTCATGACCCCACCTGACCATCGTCATCCCTTTTAATGTGCCGGATAATATCAGCAATCATCTAAAAAGTGGAGCCTGATAATCTCTGAGGAGCTTTGAGAAGATGTTCAGATAATTAAGTAATAATAAACAGAATATGCAGAGCGACAAGTGTGGATGAATGTGGTTATTTGATGAAAGTGTGGAGAGACCACTCTGCCCACAAATTGTTGCTGCCCTTCTACTCTCCTCCTTATAGATTGTAAGCTCAGAAGTTGAGCACCCTCTGTGTTACGGTACGTATCACTTTGTTTCAGCTCGTCAGTTAATAAGTCATGAAGACCCTATGCTTCTTTGTGTCAATCGTTCTTCCGGATTCCAATTGGTCGTGAATGAAAACCAAGCAGGATGTCCATTTTTGCCAATGGATTATCAGGTGATATTTACGGAAAAGCAAGAGACTCACAACTGGAAAATGTATTCATCGAAGAAACGACTATATGATGGAATCACCCCCACTGTTTCATAGGTTGGAGATTAAGAGGAGAGATGCTAAAGTGTTAATCGTGGCATAAATTAAGGAAGAGATTATAATGAGTGGTTGGTTTAGAGGAAGAAGAAGCACAGGGTGGTGGAGGACAAGCCTTGACATGACTTGGGACCATTGAAGATCAGAGTCACCAACAGTCCTGGTTTTCCAGAGACTTTTCAGGTTTATTCTTGGTGTCCTGGGGGTTAATTGGCCAAAGTCTCTGTCCTGCGACTAAGACTTGCATCAGATGAGTTAAATTCAGAGTCTCAGGTCCATAAACCCCCTCGGGACACAGAGCACAACCTGGAAAACGGGGACTGTTGACCAATAGTCAATTGAAACATCAGGGTCTATTGACAAAGCACCGAAATGTCTGCTTTGTATTTCGCCGCATTCCGGCTGTTCCATTTCTCTGAAAATACGGTGAATTCACTATTTATGGTCACCGTATTTTACTTAATTTGGAGTCTCCGAAGGAATTATCGGACGTCGGTGAAAACCCGCGAAATTGCGCCGATAACCTCGATGTGTCCAAATAATAAAAAGGTCTGTTACAGAATAAAAAAAAACTTTAAAAAGTCACCTAAAAAAATACAAAAGGGTCTTTAAAAAATAAAAAAGGGTTTTTGCAAAAAATAGAAAGAATAAACAGTCTGTAAAAAAAAACATATTACTTTTTTACTTATGGAATTCACCTGTTTAAACCTGTCAAATTGAAACATTAAAAATTAGGACATTTTGCCCCAATTTCGGGGCAATTTTGTGAAGCGATGCGGAATCTGCTGACACTGTATAAATACGGAATATTAGTGATACATTTTTTTAATATGCAAAGTGAAAAGAAGTGTAAATTAGGTTGCTAATTAGAGTAATGGTGTGACGTGTACAGACCACAAGAGAAGCAGGGGAGCGAAGGACATGCCTTGACATGTAGTAGAACCTTTTGTCACAGCTCCCATGCCTCTCAGCCTTACCTCTGATATTGCCAGTACTCCTGCTGATGCAGCATCAATCCAGGACGATTGACCACTGTGACACATTGCGCCCTCGTATAGATGCAGTCCTCGATGCGGCGTCACCTGCACGTTATATTCTGACACGGAACGCTCATTCTATGCTCCCTTTTGATAGGTGCAACAGCTTGCGTCATCAAAATGATGCAACGGTACATACGTCATACTGTACACGCACATTCTGGCGCACAAGAATGACGCCGACCAACAGCAATCCAGCTGTCTCTGTTATAACACGTCCGAAATGATTTTCGGACAAATATTGGCATTTGAGCGATTTTAGAACATCCAAAAATTCCAAAATGTTGAATCGACCGAAAACGATAAGATTTTATTGAATCGATCTGATCATTTTTGGATCAATTTGAAATCATTTTGCTGCTTGGAAAAAAATGTCACTCTTTGTGCAATACTAACACTAACCCTAACCCTAAACATAACACAAACATACACAGTGACGCAACCTAATGCAAAAGGAACACGCAAGCCTCACTGTATCCCTAACCCTCGAAATCATCCTAATGAATAACGCCAAGCGTAGCTAACATCTGGGGTATAGAGGGGTTTAGGGTGTAGTATAAAGTGGGGAGGGCTGGAGGAGGTTACGAGGAGGGTTTAAAGTAGGGATGTGCGTTTCGGGTTTCGGAATTTCGGAATTTTCACGAAATTTCCCGATTTCGTGTTTACGGATGCGGCCGAATTTCCAAAAATTTTTAGATCCGAAAATGGCAGATCCGAAAAGTTTTCCGAGCCGAAACGAAATATTTTCGGAATTTTCGAATGGACTTGAAATGTGTCAAATCGAAATTTATTGCTTTGAAACGAGGAGAACAGACGTTCCGGGAAAACGAAAATTTCCGAACTTACGAAAATTCGATACAAAAAACGAGCTAACTGACACGAAAATCCGAAAAATGGTCGATATTCCGAAAAAAAAAGTACACGAAAAACGAATCGAGCCGAACCGAATCGAAACAGAAATCGGTCGAAACGAGCCGAATCGAAAAGTTTAAAAATCCGAAAAATCAAACCGAATCGAACCGAAAAAAAAATCGCTGCACAAGCCTAGTTTAAAGGGGTATAGGGGCAAAAAATAAGCACGCCAGAAACACTTTGGGCATATCCGAAAATTTACAGATTTAGCCAACATTTCGGATCGATTCAAATTGGCAAATTGTGAAAATTTAAAAAACCAAAACCTCTTGGATTTGAAATTTGCTGAAATGAACCGGAGGTTCGGCTGTGCAGATGCCTGTTCTACACTCACTTCTTGCCCACTCGTGGTTCTTGCTACAGACTTTAGAGCATTTTTTTTTTCTGTTGTGTTTTTTAGTTTTTAGTTACACGGGTCGATATTAGGTGTTATTGTTCCTAGGTTTATGTATACGCTGTGCGATGGGTCTGGACACCACCGTAGCTCCATGCGAAACAAAACACATCAGAGGTTTTGGTTTACTTGAATGGTCATTAAAGTTTAAAGCCCACCTGCCACGTCACGGCACCTCTAGTCAGGTGGGTCCTAACCTAATTAAACCAAGAGCTGCTTTCTAAGCAACCACCTATCCTCATGCTGCTTCTTAGCCCAGAGACAGACTGGTGGGTTTATATTTATACCCTCACCAGGAACATTTCCACTTTGGGATTAAAAAAGAAAACACGGAAAGAGGCAGCAGTAAAAAGGACCTGGCTGGGGATACAACAAAATACACATATATGCAGAAAAAAAACGGTTTTGCGCCTATTCCCTTCCATGGCGGCTGCGGAGACCAGAAGTATCCAGACTGCTTCATGTATAAAACGTAACAAGAAAAAAGGTTGTCATTTGCGCTCGCCACTGTAGCTCCATGCGAAACAAAACACAATCAGAGGTTTTGGTTTTCTTGAATGGCCATTAAAGTTTTAAACCCACCCTTCATGTCACGACCTCTGGTTAGGTGGGTCCTCTCTGGGCTGAGAAGCAGCATGAGGATAGGTGGTTGCTTAGAAAGCAGCTCTTGGTTTCATTAGGTTAGGACCCACCTGACCAGAGGTGCCGTGACGTGGCAGGTGAGCTTACACTTTAATGGCCATTCAAGTAAACCAAAACCTCTGATTGTGTTTTGTTTCACATGGAGCTACAGTGGCGAACGCAAATCACAATCTTTTTTCTTGTTATGTTCTATACATGAAGCAGGCTGGATACTTGTGGTCTCCGCAGCCACCCTGGTAGGGAATAGGCACAAAACTGGTTTTTCGGCACTATCTGGACATTATCCACTGGCCGGGTGCAACACTGTATCACTGCCTCACTCCATTGCATGGGGGGGGGAAGTCATCACTGTGAGTGTCATCATATCTCCTGCTTTGACTCAGTTTTTGGTAAATGAACATGTTTCACGGAAGATGTGGAAGGAAGTCACATCAGGTACAGATTACATGTCATGAGGGGACGTGCACGCCGGGCAATATGTAGAGACAGTCAAACCTTCATGCAGTTGTTCTGGTTTCTCATGGATTCCAGAATAACTCAATTCTTCTATAATAATAATATATATTGTTATATATATTAGATCAGTTTAGGAGACACGTGATTGTTGTGGTGAGACGCCCGTTGAGCAGTACTTTATTATTGCAATAACACTTTCTGGGTTATTCATAGAAAGGTGAAAACCAGGAGAATGACTGGAGAAGTGAAAATTCTAGGTCAAAATAGCTGATTTTGGAAAGTGAGATAAATGGGAGAATTTTTCTCGTTTGGCTATTTTGACCTAGAATTTTAACTTCTCCAGTTATTCTCCTGGTTTTCACCTTTCTCTGAATAACCCTGCAAGTTTATTTTCTTTTTTTTTGGGGGGGGGGGGGTTGTTGGAGGATAGGGTTAGTGTATGGTTTGTTATTACGCTCTGTGTACTACCCGTTTCATTATAATATATATTGAGTGGCCAGGTTAGGACCTTGAGTTTATTGAATAATTTGTGTTGATTGATTTTATGTGTATTTGTATTTAATAAAGTACTATTTTAATGCACCCAATGGGGGGGGGGGGTAGGTGTAAAGTAGTGGGGAGGTTTTACCTTGTGTGTGTGTGTTACAGTTTAAGAGACACCCTGGGTAGATGATGTGCCCTGACATGAACTGCAACCTTTCTTAAATCAATGTATCTTCCTGTGTTTAAATTGTAAGCTCTTAAACCAGGACCTTCACAGTGTCTGCTTCTTCCCGTGTACAGGGAAACGTTAGATGGCAACTTGGCAGCGGAGTCTGTCAATCTGATCTCACTCCAGGGGTTAAAATGCAGAAATAATCCCTGTGGATGAAGCAGAGATTGAATTATAGAAAATAAAATTCTTTATTTGATGGGAAAAGGGATTAGAATGACAGATGAGCAGGAACCAATGGGAAGGTTACTGGGATTTAATCAACCCTAAATACAGAGCAAAGCCACAAATGATGCAGCCGGTGGATATTAAACATTGGCTTCAGTGCAGTGACATCTAAGGGGCTATTCACTAAACTCCTGAATTTGCCAACAATTAACACCAGATGGTGAATTTCACTGTAGGTGCAATTTCTTGTCAATACTTCTGTTCACAAAGCTGTCAATTTGCTGTGGAGCTCTGTGATACACTCATACACATCGCACATTACTGCATCACAGAGCTCCTCAGCAATAAAACTCACAGTAATAGTCGGTGTGTATGAGCATATCACAGAGCTCCAAAGTAGTAAAACTCACAGTAATGTGCGGTGTGTATGAGTGTATCACAGAGCTCCTCAGCAATAAAACTCACAGTAATGTGCGTTGTGTATGAGTGTGTCACAGAGCTCCTCAGCAATAAAACTCACAGTAATGTGCAGTGCGTATGAGAATATCACAGAGCTCCACAGCAATAAAACTCAGACTCATACACACCACACATTACTGTGAGTTTTATTGCTGTGGAGCTCTGTGATACGCTCATACGCACTGCACATTACTGTGAGTTTTATTGCTGAGGAGCTCTGTGACACACTCATAAACAGCGCACATTACTGTGAGCTTTATTGCTGTGGAGCACTCTGATACACTCATACACACCGCACATAACTGTATCAGAGTGCTCCACAGCAATAAAGCTCACAGTAATGTGCGCTGTTATGAGTGTGTCACAGAGCTCCTCAGCAATAAAACTCACAGTAATGTGCAGTGCGTATGAGCGTATCACAGAGCTCCACAGCAATAAAACTCACAGTAATGTGTGGTGTGTATGAGTCTGAGTTTTATTGCTGTGGAGCTCTGTGATATTCTCATACGCACTGCACATTACTGTGAGTTTTATTGCTGAGGAGCTCTGTGACACACTCATACACAACGCACATTACTGTGAGTTTTATTGCTGTGAAGCACTGTGATACAGTAATGTGCGGTGTGTATGAGTGTATCACAGTGCTTCACAGCAATAAAACTCACAGTAATGTGCGGAGTGTTATTTTTTATTGCTGCGGAGCTCTGTGATATGCTCATACACACCGCACATTACTGTGAGTCACACTGAGCGCTGGTGGGCCAGTCTGGATGAAGCCCATGTCCGCTTTTTGTCCCAGTCCAGCCCTGCCCTCAAATCTATTTGCATGATGAAACTGATACCCAAGAAATGCTTAGAAACATTGTATCTCTACCTGACTGCCTTCACATCTCTCACCCCTCTGGCCACATTTATGGTCCCTTCTCTACCCCACACTGTGATGGAATATTCTGATGAGGGTTTGATTAATCTAACATGGTCAAAACATCAGTGTTTTAGTAATTAAAAAATCACAGCAAAGCTCTGATATAAAGACAGAGGCAGCCAAATGCAGGGACCCGCCCCAAAGCCCCCCGAAAAACAAAGCTATCATAGGGAAAAGTAATGCATCTCATGCTGCAAAACATCCACTGAGTAGAAACGTTTAAGACACTACAAGTACTCAAGAGCAGAGACTAATCTCTTCATTAATGCCGTGGGGGAAGAACAGAGTTCAAAGGTGAGGTGATGTCATGAGCATAACAAATGATGTCATTCATTAAGGATGGAATGAAGGTGTAGGTTGGGCTACGCGGTGCTGGACGACATGTCTTGACATGTTTTGGGATCGCCCATTGCTAAATCGCAAAACAGTATCACTTTATCACCTTCTGAATAGATAGTCAGCTCTTGGACCAAGCCTTTGCTGGGATGTGGTGTAGATTGTTAGTGGTATCCACTGATCACTTTCACCGTAGAGTAAAACTCTTCCCTGGACAGACGGATCACACTTTTTACATATTGCTTTACCTGTTGGAAATGGTCAGACAGACTGACGGACAGGAAGAGATACATTGGCTGCATTTCCAAATCTTTTTCGACCAATCAAAAAACAGGATTACTTGTTTCACCCAGTTTAGTTCACTGGCGAGACGTTCTTGACTTGTTGTAGGTTGTACTTTCTGGAGCTGTCTCCTTCGGCCAGCGATGTAGGACCATAGAAACATAGAAACATAGAAAAATGTCGGCAGATAAGAACCTTTCGGCCCATCTAGTCTGCCCAATTACATGGATACTTTACCTGGATTTATCTTTTGTTTAGGATAGCCTTATGCCTATCCCATGCCTGCTTAAATTCAATTACTGTTTTGG
Organism: Leptobrachium leishanense; assembly: GCA_009667805.1. Classification (NCBI taxonomy): domain Eukaryota; kingdom Metazoa; phylum Chordata; class Amphibia; order Anura; family Megophryidae; genus Leptobrachium; species Leptobrachium leishanense. The sequence continues at coordinate 2,082,059 of CM019073.1, read as the reverse complement.
CCTTTACCACTTCTACTGGAAGACTGTTCCATGTATCCACCACCCTCTCAGTAAAATAATACTTCCTGATGTTACTTTTAAACCTTTGCCCCTCTAATCTAAGACTATGTCCTCAAGTTTTGCTATTTTGTTTCCTTTTAAGTATGACCATGCCACCAAAGATGTTTCAGAACTACATGCCCCATGATGCTCACCCTAAAACAAGCAGACGTGATGAAGCCTTTGTTGATGGAGCGGAAACATTTTTTTGTGCCAATGCAGGAATAAAGAGCTCCTTGTTGCGTCCATGCTTGAGCGCCTGGGACTTTTTCTCAAAGCGACACTACCACTAACATAAGCTGTAAATAGATTACTTGTATATTACAAACAAGACCACATCATAACGCACATTATAAAAACATTAAACACATTATAACGCACATTATAACGCACATCATAATGCACATTATAAAGCACATCATAACGCACATTATAACGCACATAATGCACATTATAAAAACATTAAACCCATTATAAAGCACATCATAACGCACATTATAACGCACATCATAATGCACATTATAAAGCACATCATAACGCACATTATAATGCACATAATGCACATTATAAAAACATTAAACACATTATAAAGCACATCATAACGCACATCATAATGCACATTATAAAGCAAATCATAACGCACATTATAATGCACATAATGCACATTATAAAAACATTAAACACATTATAAAACACATCATAACGCACATTAAAACGCACATCATAATGCACATTATAAAGCACGTCAAAAGCACATTATAAAAACATTAAACACATTATAAAACACATTATAAAGCCCTCATAACGCACATTATACCACACATTATAAAGCACAATATAAAACATATTATGAAGCACATTATAAAACACATTACAAAGCACATTATAAAACACATGCTGCTGTTTTTTACCTTTGAAGTAGTTGCAGGTAAAATGGAAAAATAAAGTTAGGATTTTATCTCCTGTTTCCATTTTGTGGATTTTTTCCATGATGCAACATTTACCAAAATCTGTGCAAAAGTTTTACTTTACTGCTGTGATTTACCTTTTACAATACATAACATTCACTCCTCTACTGACTGTTTAGATAAGGGTGCAGGGGGCTATTGTTCTCCAGAATACCTGAAATAAGAAATTACATTTTATTGAATCTAGACAGGGAGCTTAAAAAGGCTTCTAATCTACCCCCTGGTGGCGTCCTTTGAATACATCCCACACAATACAAGGATGTGAGTCAGTGGATGCACCCAATGACACATATAGGGGAAGATATTTTCTTAACTAAACATACAAGAGAAAAACAAACACATGTAAGATATCAGCAACATCAAATAAACACAATAAGGACATTTAATTTTTTGGAGATGCTGGCCCTTTAATGTTAAAACTAGCAGAGCATCTTGTGCTACGTAGTCCTGAAGCAACGGGGGAGTCGGGATTAACCATCACTGGTTTAGACCATGAGAAGGTGAAGCAGAGTACCATTTCCTGCCATTGTTTCACCATAATCCCTTGATCCCATGAAAAGGCAAACACTGTAAGGGATTCAAAGAGAATCGAAAAGTTACCGCACGTTCGGTGACTTTCGTTCTCTTCAATTCGGTGCGGTTTGGCGATCCCATTTCGGGGACCCTGCGGGTGTATACAGCAAGCACCACAGGGCCGTCGTAGTGCAGGGAAAAGCTGCCGAACACTCACCACAAAACCTGGTGAACGCACACCGAAACACGCAAAAACATCTGGCTTAACCCCGCCGAACACGCCGGAGAAACCCGAGCAGGAGCCGATCACAGCGCAGAGCAGCCGCCGTAAAACCCGACACCACAGACGAATGGAGTGAAAAAAAAAAACAGTACGCATGAATGTTTGAAAAGTGAAACGCAGTTTGCAAAGAAACTACAGAACGAAAATGCCTGAAATTTACATATAAAATCCAAGGAATGATAATAAAAAGGGCTGTTACAGAAAAAAGAAAAACATTTAAAAAAATAAAAACGGAAAAAAACTTTCGCAAAAAAAATCACGAAAAATGCCTAAAAGATCATAAAAAATCTATAAATAAAGAGACTCTTTACAGCAGAATTTTATAACGAACGGTTTATTAGATATTGAATTAAAACGAGAATATTTTTAACATTGAAGCCTATGGGATTCTCCTGAATAAACCTGTCGAATGAAACCACCGAATGGCAGGGCAATTTGGCAACTTTTCACTGCTGCCTTTTGTTCTCTGAATAGCCAAAACATTGCTTCTCTATGAGGATTTCACTGCCCTCGAACAGGCACCGAACAGGCACCGTATGTGCAGGCAATTCGCCAGGATTTGGCGAACTGCCTGCTCTCTGGATAGCCGAATGGCCAGGAAAGGTAACCATATGCTGAATTTCACTGTTCGGTTACCTTTCGGCCACAATTCGGATCTTTCTTAATAACCCTGTCTGTGTCATTCCTTAATATATACGTATTTATAATGTAATGGTAACATTATATATAAGTTAATTTTCAACCTGTTTTTATACTTTTCAGGCAGTTTCATCTCATGATACACATATACACATATCTGCCTGTTACTGTTTCACCTCTGGAAGTATCGGCGGCAGTTGGAGTTCCTGTGCTCTGATTGGTTTAGGGATGTATCGGTGCTGTAATGTAGGGGTTCAGTTAATAGCGGTTTCACAATCAATGGATGAAGCCGTTGCGGTTGAAGTGATAATTGTTTGCCTGTAGGTGTGACTCGTCTTCATTTTCAGCTTCGAAGCAGAGAATAAGCATCGATATTCCCCATTTACCCAGGACATACTTGAAAACGAGAGAAATCTCAATGTATCCTTCCTGGTAAAATCCTTTTATAAATAAAATTAATTCAGGATCATTTTTAGAACTCACAGAGATGGGGGAGGGGCTGCAAGGAATCTCAAGCAACCCCCCCCCCCCCATGCTGATGGCCTATAATACCCAGAATTCTTTAACTACAACAGGTCAGGGTTGTTAAACTCCGGCCCCTGTAGATGTTTCCAAACTACAACTCCCATGATTCCCTGGCCGTCTACTGCATTCACAGAATTAAAGGGGAATTGTAGGCCGTCAATATCTCAAGGGCCAGAGTCTGACATCCCTGCAATAGATGGCTAGAGAATCATGGGAGCTGTAGTTCAGAAACATCTAGGGGGCGGAGTTTGAGAAAATGAGTAATAATGTATTTTATGTCCAATCCACAAAATGCGATATTTTGTCTCGTTGGGTGAAAATATTAGAATTAAATCAATCAAGTGCAAGGAGAACGTGCCATATGTTTATAAGCTATACCAGGGATCTCCACCTGTGCCCTCACCACCAGTTGTTGCAGGACTACAACTCCCATGATTCTCTGTCCATCTCTTGCATTCTTTGATTGCTGGGGGTTGCAGTTCAGCAACAACTGGCAGGGTCAGTGGAGGTCTGCCCTTTGGGTGGGGCGAGCAGGGCGCACGTCTTAGACCGTGCGCTTTTGGGGGGGCCCACATCACCGCTGACACCTTACGTGTGATAAAAACTGTCAACGACCGCCACCTATCTGTGTGGGGGAGAGGGGATGTCTGTCTATGGAGAGGTGTTGAGGGGGTGTATTTTTGGGGGCGAGGGGGTCAGGGGTGTCTATCTGGGCAGAGGGGGAAGATAGAGGTGTGTACGTGTGTGTAAAAAATAAATAAAAGGTATGGTATAGGGAGATGTGGTGTTGAAAGCGTGGCGGGGGACCCCCCCAAAAGCTGGAGGCGACCCTTTGACAGAGTCTGATGTAGACTTTAAATCCAATATTTAAGGGGTGAACCGTTGGAGATTTTCAAGGGTTTTCTAAATTTTAAGCCCAAAAAATAGCTGAATTTGAAAATATTTCTGTTTTTTTTTTTGGTTTGGCCTAAAAATCGGCAAAATACGCTGCAATCCTGCGCCAGATTCACCCGCTTGGCGAATAACCCCTGCGTTCTGCGTTTTCAGGACGGGCTCTCAGATTTGATATTCACTGAGCCGCATCAGAGAAAATGCCTGCGATGCTTAATAAGTTAAATTATGTTTCCTTGCATAAACAATCGCGCGCAGCAGTTTTGTCATTTAAGCGTTTTTAAGGCGATTGTCAATTCATCACTGTGACAATGCTTCGCTGCAGGAGGCACAGCGCCCTCTAGGGTCCAGCGCCGGTAATGGAACACCAGTTACTTTATGTTCCATAGTCAGGAGTCAAGTCAAGGGGGAAAGCGTGGGAAAGTAGTACCCCCACTATTTTTACAGAGGGAACTCCGTTCCTATTGGTCCCACACACTGTAAAGCTTGTATTCAGTCGTACAGTCATATCTTTCCCTGTTAAGTGACCAATAAATATAGGATTTATTATCATGAGTTTTTGCTAAAATCCACATACAGTATCTGACAGATATGACTGCACCCCTCACATGTTTGTAAATATTTATTATCAGGGTTATTCAAAGAGATCCGAATGGCTGGAGAAAGGTAACCTAACGCCGAAAATCAGCGTTCGGTCACCTTTCCTGGCCATTCGGCTATCCAGAGAGCAGGCAATTCGCCAAATCCTGGCGAATTGCCTGCACATACGGTGCCTGTTCGGTGCCTGTTCGAGGGCAGTGAAATCCCCATAGAGAAGCAATGCTTCGGCTATTCAGAGAACACAAACCAGCAGTGAAAGGTTCCCGAAATGTCCTGCCATTCGGTGGTTTCATTCGGCAGGTTTATTCAGGAGAATCCCATAGGCTTCAATGTTAAAAATATTCCCTAGTTTAATTCAATATCTAATAAACCATTAATTACAATATTCTGCAGTAAAAAGTCTCTTTATTTATAGATTTTTTAGGAAATTTTAAGCATTTTTCTGGATTTTTTTTTCTTAAAAAGTCCTTTTTTTTTTTTTTAACTTTACTTATTTTTTCTGTAACAGCCCTCTTTATTATCATTCATTGGATCATATGTAAATTTCAGACATTTTCGCTCAGTAGTTTATTTGCAAACGGCGTTTCACTTTTCAAACATTCAAGCAAACTGTTTTGCTAATTTATTCACTGCCTCTGTCTGCGGTCTCGGCTTTTTCCGGCGGCTTCGCTGCATGTGATCGGCTCCTGCTCGGGTTTTCAGGCGTTTTCGATGGGTTAATACAGATGTTTTTGCGGGTTTTCGGCGTGCATTCGCCAGGTGTTCGCCAGGTTTTTGCCAGATTTGCGGCGGCTTTTCCCTGCACTTTGACAGCGCTGTGGTGCTTGCTGAATACACCGCCGGGTGGCCGAAATGGGATCGCCGATTTGCACCGAATTGAAGAGAACGAAAAGTCACTGAACGTGCGGTGACTTTTCGAATCTCTTTGAATAACCCTGTATGTGTATCTTAATAGCAGCGTCAGAATAAGGCCCAGTGTCTGGTATTATGGTTTATAAACAATTGTATTACTCGCCAGAAGATGCTACTGTATCCGGCATAGACACAAACTGGCTAAAGTCTGCACTTCTGTGGTGGTCTCTGTGTGTGTATATGTGTGTGTGTATATATATATCTACATGTCTGTTTTGTGTTGTCCGCAGCTTGTACAAAGTGTGCACTGGTTCATTACAAGTTCAGCAAAAAATCTACAGAAAGAATTTGCAAAAAGCACATTTTCTGCAGAAAATCAGCTGCTTAGTCTGCACGTTGGCAACGTATTCATGCTCGAAATGAAGTGAGATTTTGCAATCAGAGTTCCTTGTGTTGGGCCATTTTTAGTGAGGGGCTTTCCATTCTGTGGTCAAGTTTGTATCGTGGGAACGAATAGAAGTCGCACGGTGCATCGCCAGTTTCATCATCAGAAATTCTGACCAGTTTTACACCCGTTTTAATTGCTTTAGATATAGCATTAAAGGCACAGAATGAGATAAAAAAAGCTTAAAGAATCTCCAGTTTGGAAGTCGAAACTGTGGGGAGAGGTTCTATCTATATTGTCTGTCTGTCTGTCTGTCCGTCTATCCGTCTATCTATATTATCTAATATCTATCTATCTATCTATCTATCTATCTATATTGTCTGTCTGTCCGTCTATCTATATTATCTATCTATCTATCTATCTATCTATCTATCTATCTATCTATCTATCTATCTATCTATCTATCTATCTATCTATCTATCTAATATCTATCTATCTATCTATCTATCTTATCTATACATCATTCTATTATGTTATCTATGTATATCTATCATTCTATTATGTTATCTATGTATATCTATCATTCTATTATGTTATCTATGTATATCTATCATTCTATTATGTTATCTATGTATATCTATCATTCTATTATGTTATCTATGTATATCTATCATTCTATTATGTTATCTATGTATATCTATCATTCTATTATGTTATCTATGTATATCTATCATTCTATTATGTTATCTATGTATATCTATCATTCTATTATGTTATCTATGTATATCTATCATTCTATTATGTTATCTATGTATATCTATCATTCTATTGTTATCTATGTATATCTATCATTCTATTATGTTATCTATGTATATCTATCATTCTATTATGTTATCTATGTATATCTATCATTCTATTATGTTTTCTATGTATATCTATCATTCTATTGTTATCTATGTATATCTATCATTCTATTGTTATCTATGTATATCTATCATTCTATTATGTTTTCTATGTATATCTATCATTCTATTATGTTATCTATGTATATCTATCATTCTGTTGTTATCTATGTATATCTATCATTCTATTGTTATTTATGTATATCTATCATTCTATTGTTATCTATGTATATCTATCATTCTATTGTTATTTATGTATATCTATCATTCTATTATGTTATCTATGTATATCTATCATTCTATTATGTTATCTATGTATATCTATCATTCTATTGTTATTTATGTATATCTATCATTCTATTATGTTATCTATGTATATCTATCATTCTATGTTGTTATCTATGTATATCTATCATTCTAATATTTGTTTCTATGTATATATCTTCATTCTATTATGTTTTCTATGTATTCTATCATTCTATTGTTTTCTATGTATATCTATCATTCTATTATGTTTTCTATGTATATCTATCATTCTATTATGTTTTCTATGTATATCTATCATTCTATTGTTATCTATGTATATCTATCATTCTATTATGTTTTCTATGTATATCTATCATTCTATTATGTTTTCTATGTATATCTATCATTCTATTATGCTATCTATGTATATCTATCATTCTATTATGCTATCTATGTATATCTATCATTCTATTATGCTATCTATGTATATCTAACATTCTATTATGTTTTCTATGTATATCTATCATTCTATTATGTTATCTATGTATATCTATCATTCTATTGTTATCTATGTATATCTAACATTCTATTATGTTTTCTATGTATATCTAACATTCTATTATGCTATCTAGCTGTCATTCTATCCATTCTACTATTAGCAACAGATATACCAATAAGGATGCCAGCTCCAGAGTGGGTGCAGGATATGTGATATTTATTATCAAAAACAAGAAAAGACAAAGCGACGTTTCTTTCGGTCCTTAGACCTTAATCATGCCTCTATCTATCTATCTATCTATCTATCTATCTATCTATCTATCTATCTATCTATCTATCTATCTATCTATCTATCTATCTATCTATCTATCTATCTATCTATCTATCTCTATCTATCTGTCTATCTATTTATCATTCTATTATGTTATCTATCACCCTTATCTATCATTCTACGTAACATTCTATTTATCAATCATTCTATTATGTTATCTATCTATCTGAGTTATCTATCAACCTATGTAGCATTCTGTTTATCAATCTAACATGTAATCTATCAATCATTCTGTAATGATGTCTATTTATCTGTCAAAACCTATCTTCTACTTATCTCTCATTCTATCTATCTTTATATTATGTTATCTATCTATCTTCTGTTTATTATCAACCTATATATTATTCTATTTATGTATCTCTTATCCCATCTGTCTATAGCTGTCTAAATCTATAGCTCATCTTAGCCAACATTGAAAAATATGTTCATCTTTATATGTATTTGTAAAAAATATATTGAATCGGTAACATGCCCCGACCGACATAGATGTCTGGATCTGACCATATGTAACAAGCATAGCGTTACGTCTTGACCTGGTGGGATCGTCTGACTTTTTATTTGTCCTCCGCCTGTTTAAAAAGTCAGGTATGTTGATTTTTCATCTCCTTAGCCATTTCACTTCCAAACACTTTCTCTTTGTAAAAATCCTATCATAGCATTGATATTAAACATAGTTAACACTCAATTGTAACACATAATAGAAATTCTGCATAAAGATTGTCATTTTGATATAGTTAACAGATTAAAATAATGTAAACTTGCCCATTTTTCATTTTTCATGTATTCGTCTGGTTTATCCTTTACAGAAAAATCGCTGGGACGAAAGTTTCGAAACTCTAGATCGGCGTTCCTTATCTCACACAATGTCACTCGGTGTCTGCATTATCAGTATACAGGCAGAAATGTCCTTTTGTCAGTAAATGTGCTGCAGTGCAGACAGATAACTAAATGGTGAGATCTCCTGCTTATGGGGATTTGTAGTGATCATAATGAGATTATTAGCAATGCAATATCTGTTTGTGCTGCATAATGCCTGTGTATGGCAATTACAGCAACACATTGTATCTGTATGTGCTGCATAATGCCTGTGTATGGCAATTACAGCACCACCTTGTATCTGTATGTGCTGCATAATGCCTGTGTATGGCAATAACAGTAACACCTTGTATCTGTATGTGCCGCATAATGCCTGTGTATTGCAATTACAGCAACACCTTGTATCTGTATGTGCTGCATAATGCCTGTGTATGGCAATTACAGCAACACCTCGTATCTGTATGTGCTGCATAATGCCTGTGTATTGCAATTACAGCAACACCTTGTATCTGTATGTGCTGCATAATGCCTGTGTATGGCAATTACAGCAACACCTTGTATCTGTATGTGCTGCATAATGCCTGTGTATGGCAATTACAGCAACACCTTGTATCTGTATGTGCTGCATAATGCCTGTGTATGGCAATTACAGCAACACCTTGTATCTGTATGTGCTGCATAATGCCTGTGTATGGCAATTACAGCAACACCTTGTATCTGTATGTGCTGCATAATGCCTGTGTATGGCAATTACAGCAACACCTTGTATCTGTACTGTACATCGATTTACACTCATGATAACCCCCTGAATCTTATCCCTGTACAGCAGCGAGTGACTCCACAGCTCTCCCTTTATTTCCTTATTTCATTAATAATTCATTAAAAATGTTTAAAAATAAACCACTGGTTCCTGATAGTGGTTATCTGGAAAATCCCTTGGTAGTGAAGGGGTTAATTATTCCTCAAGAAGACAGCTGTTAGAGTGGGTCCTTTGGTTCTCCCTGATGATGATGACCTCTGGATTGATTTTTAATGGCGCCTATCTCATGACGCCGCTTAATAAACGCTAAATACTGATTATTGGCAAAACAATACTGTATCTCGGTTCAGCCTGTGTTTAAGAAGAGGGACAACACAGAAATGATGTTTTTTTTATTTTTTATCACCCGGCAGGTTGTAAGAGGGAAACAGGTTGTCTCCTCTTATCTACCTCTACTAGGTTAGCGATTTGATGAGCTTTTCGGGAAGTAATAACTTCCCTGAAAATATTTTATTATGTTTCCGCACAGAAAACGAGATAAAAACATCCGTATGTAACGCATAGCTTTTTTTTTTTTCTTTTTTACAAGGCCATTGACATCTCGTATTTCACAAGCCATATGGATGCTCTGAAAATGCGAAATTATACGAGATGTTTTACGACACTCGTACTCATTACTCCTGTATACTACTGCCATCTGCTGCGCCCATGGAAAATGCTCCTCTCTGCTACTGCTGTGTGAGCCCAATCTGGCTGCACAAGTCGCTGCGTGAGGCTTGCGGAAAATATTATGGTTAAACTTTTGATATAAGTAATTCAGATAATTTTGTTAATAATAATTAAAATAATGTAATAATAATAATCATAATAAAAAAGTAAGAATGATAATAACATTATTAATAACAATCATTTATTGCAAGACATTTTTGTGCGAGGCATGTGAAAAATATTTAGTGCAATGTTTCATTTAAGTAATTCAGATAAAATAAATCAATAATAATTGCAATATCATAAAAACAATAATAAAAGTAAGAATAAGTATGATAATTGCATTATTAATAACAATTCAATCATATTTTATTACAAGAGGTTTTTTGTGTGAGGCATTGATTAAAATTTTGCTTTAAGTAATTCAGGAAAAAAAAAATAATTAAAATAATTGTAATAATATCATCATAATAATAAATGTAAGAATAAGAATAATAGCATTATTAATAACAATAAATAATAATATTTTATTGCAAGAGGTTTTTGTGGAAGGCATGTGAAAAATATTTGTTTACATTTTTGATTTAACTAATTCAGATAAAAAAATAAAAATATATTTATAAAGTATTTTAACAATAATAATTAAAATAATTGTATTATATCATAATAACAATAATAAAGTTAAGAATAAGAATGATAATAGCATTACTAATAACAATAAATAAATATTGCATAAGGTTTTTTTTGGATGAGGCATGTGAAAAATATCTGGTTTATGTTTTGAGAAAATAATCTAATAATAATAATTGAAATAATGGTAATAATGTAATAAAAGTAATAATACTAATGATAAGAAGAATAATAGTTATAATAGTATTATAACAGTAAATTATTTTTATTAATAACTAAGGATATTTGTTTTTATTATTAACTTGATGCGCTGGTGCATTTAAAATGCATTGCAAGAGGCTTGAGTGATATATTTTGGCTCAATTATTGAGCTAAATATTTCACATAAAATAATTTAATAATAAAACTAATAATAATTAAAATAATAGTAATATTAATAGAAAAAAGGTAGTAGTAATAATAATATAATGTCAGAGCGTGTTTCATAGTAATAATAATAATAATAATGTATCAGTACCTATTTTGTCTCTGTTTCATCAGAGTAATATTCTGTGGCGTTAGGTTCACCGTCTCATACCTTTGCAGACGTACTGACTTTTTATTATCAGTTTCACTAATGAATTTGATTTTACGCGTTTTGTTTTCACTCCGTTTCCAGGGAGCCGTAATTTTTTTATTATTAGTAAAAAAAACTGCTGGGCAAGCATCCCTTATCCAAAAATCTACACTAGGAAAATCTTTTGAGCGTCCACATGACACAAAAAAGTGGAAAATCCCATCACTGACCTCATGTGACGGAACAAACTTACTACATTGTATAACTCATTCTGCCGCTTTGTGCTACAATGTAACTACATGACCCACCATTGTGACATGTTCAAAGAACTAAACTGGCCGTCGCTGGAATCCAGACGCACCCTTCACCTTTCCAGCCTGGTGTTTAAGAGCTTTTCTGGGAAGTTACCACCCTACCTGAATAGACTGCTTCCCCCAGCAGCTCCCTCATCCTATAACCTCCGATCCAGGACCAGCACCTTACTTGCAATACCACAATACAAAAAGACAGTGGCTCGATCCTCATTTTCCTACAGAGCACCGCAAATATGGAATAACCTCCCAGACGCCATCAATTCTTCCCCCAGTCTAAAGGCACTTAAGAGATCTCTATTAACATACTATGTATACAGAATGCACCTGTAAACATTTAACATAGTGACTATATACAGAATGCACCTGTAAACATTTAACATAGTGACTATATACAGAATGCACCTGTAAACATGTAACACAGTGACTATATACAGAATGCACCTGTAAACATGTAACATAGTGACTATATACAGAATGCACCTGTAAACATTTAACATAGTGACTATATACAGAATGTGCCTGTAAACATGTAACTCACAGTGGTGTACTTTGGCCTAGGCCAACAAGGCCTAGGCCTAGGGCGGCACTTTCCAGGGGGCGTCGGCCCGCACTGGAGGCCCCACCCCAAAAAAAATTTTTTTTTTTTTTTTACTTTTGCAAAGTATTTTACCAGGAAGGATACATTGAGATTTCACTAATTTTCAAGCATGTCCTGGGTAGGCAAGGCCTAGGCTTTCACTTTCCAGGGGGCAGCAAAAAACCTCACCACTAAATGGGTTACTCACAGAGCACCGAAATGACGCCAACATTTTGGTGTTCTGTAGTTACCTGCACTTCGGGGAATAAAATTTCCCCACCCTGCAGTGAATTCACCACTCACCGCAGGGTCCCCAAAGTGCATGGAGTCGGCCGCTGAATCCTGTCACCGCAAACCCGTGGCCTGCTGTTTTCAAAAGAACTACCACTAAAAGAAAAAACACTATTAAAAAAAAGGGGGGAAATTTTGCTGAAAAATTACTAAAAGGTACTAAAAATAAATCAAAGACTTTTTACTGCAAATTAAAATAATAAATGGTTTATTAGATATTGCATAAAAACGGGAATATTTTTAACATTGAAACTTATCGGGTTCGCCTGAATAAACCTGCTGATTGAAACCACCAGACATCAGGGCATTTCACTGACATTTCTCTGCTGTTTGGTGTTCTCTGAATAGATTAACCATTACTTCTCTATGGGGATTTGCACTGCCTTCAAACAGCACCGTACTTGCTGGAAGTTCGCGAAACTTGTGTTTCAGCATATCACAGAGCAGTGGTGTACTTAGGGGAGTGGCGGAGGGCGGGCCGCCCCAGGTACCAGTGATTATTGGGGTGTCATTAGGGAGTACTAGGAGATGCCACTGTCACTGTGTGTCAGCTTTGAGCTGTGTTCTCAAACAACGAGCAGCGGAGCAGGGCGTCTGCATACGGAATAAAATCGAATAGAATAAAAATCTGATGCACTCATACACACCGCACATTGCATTGCTGGGAGTTTTATTACTGTGGATTCAGTGATACACACTGCATATTACTGTGAGTTTTATTGCCCTGGAGCTCTGGGATATGCTCATACACACTGCACATTACTGTGAGTTATATTGCTGTGCAGTTCTGATATGCTCATACACAGCCCCCATTTCTGCGGTTCTTATTGCTGTGCAGCTCTGTGATACGCTCATATGCAGTGCACGTTTCTGTGGGTTTTATTGTTCAACCAATTAGAGCGGCTGTGATCCAGTATACTTGACATGCGTGGCTGTTCTTTGTAAAAATGCTTGAATTTAAACATTTCATAATTTTATTTATCTCAATAGATACATTTGAAATGGTATACAAAATATTCAAGTAGGTACTTGGTATCCACTTTTAATATAAAGAGAGGAAAAGGCGGAGCTCTAAGAGGAAAAGGTGGAGCTTAAAGAGGAAGGGTGGGGATTAACCAGGAAGAGGTGTGCCCTTGACAGGAAGGGGTGCGTCAAATTTAAATTAGGGGGTGCACGAGTTTAGTCAGGCCTAGGGCAGCACAAAACCTAAATACACCACTGGTAACACAGTGACTATATACAGAATGCACCTGTAAACATGTACCATCGTGACTATATACAGAATGCACCTGTAAACATGTAACACAGTGACTATATACAGTATGCACCTGTAAGCATGTAACATCGTGACTATATACAGAATGCACCTGTAAACATGTAACAGTGACTATATACAGAATGCACCTGTAAACATGTAACATTGTGACTATATACAGAATGCACCTGTAAACATGTACCACCGTGACTATATACAGAATGCACCTGTAAACATGTAACATAGTGACTATATACAGAACGCATCTGTAAACATGTAACACAGTGTCTATATACAGAATGCACCTGTAAACATGTAACATAGTGACTATATACAGAATGCACCTGTAAACATGTAACATAGTGACTATATACAGAATGCACCTGTAAACATGTAACACAGTGACTATATACAGAATGCACCTGTAAACATGTACCACCGTGACTATATACAGAATGCACCTGTAAACATGTAACACAGTGTCTATATACAGAATGCACCTGTAAACATGTAACATCGTGACTATATACAGAATGCACCTGTAAACATGTACCACCGTGACTATATACAGAATGCACCTGTAAACATGTAACATAGTGACTATATACAGAATGCACCTGTAAACATGTAACACAGTGACTATATACAGAATGCACCTGTAAACATGTAACATCGTGACTATATACAGAATGCACCTGTAAACATGTAACATCGTGACTATATACAGAATGCACCTGTAAACATGTAACATAGTGACTATATACAGAATGCACCTGTAAACATGTAACATAGTGACTGTATACAGAATGCACCTGTAAACATGTAACATCGTGACTATATACAGAATGCACCTGTAAACATGTAACACAGTGATTATATACAGAATGCACCTGTAAACATGTAACATAGTGACTATATACAGAATGCACCTGTAAACATGTAACACAGTGATTATATACAGAATGCACCTGTAAACATGTAACACAGTGACTATATACAGAATGCACCTGTAAACATGTTATACAGTGATTATATACAGAATGCACCTGTAACCATGTAACACAGTGACAATATACAGAATGCACCTGTAAACATGTAACACAGTGATTATATACAGAATGCACCTGTAAACATGTAACACAGTGATTATATACAGAATGCACCTGTAAACATGTAACACAGTGACTATATACAGAATGCACCTGTAAACATGTAACACAGTGACAATATACAGAATGCACCTGTAAACATGTAACACAGTGACTATATACAGAATGCACCTGTAAACATGTAACACAGTGATTATATACAGAATGCACCTGTAAACATGTAACACAGTGATTATATACAGAATGCACCTGTAAACATGTAACACAGTGACTATATACAGAATGCACCTGTAAACATGTAACATAGTGACTATATACAGAATGCACCTGTAAACATGTAACACAGTGATTATATACAGAATGCACCTGTAAACATGTAACATAGTGACTATATACAGAATGCACCTGTAAACATGTAACATAGTGACTATATACAGAATGCACCTGTAAACATGTAACACAGTGACTATATACAGAATGCACCTGTAAACATGTAACATAGTGACTATATACAGAATGCACCTGTAAACATGTAATATCGTGACTATATACAGAATGCACCTGTAAACATGTAACATAGTGACTATATACAGAATGCGCCTGTAAACAGGTAACACAGTGACTATATACAAAATGCACCTGTAAACATGTAACACAGTGACTATATACAGAATGCACCTGTAAACATGTAACATAGTGACTATATACAGAATGCACCTGTAAACATGTAACATAGTGACTATATACAGAATGCACCTGTAAACATGTAACATAGTTACTATATACAGAATGCACCTGTAAACATGTAACATAGTGACTATATTTCCTACATATACAGATTTACACAGAAAATAAATATTTGTGTTTTTTTAATATCTTGCATTTTATTTCTTTGTATTTCTGTAACGACTGTAACAATTCCATGTTCTTGAACCCAGGAAATACTGAAAACGAGAGAAATCTCAATGTATCCTTCCTGGTAAAAATACTTTTATAAATAAATAAAGTGATTTAAAATAGTGTATAAAATGCCTTTCGGGCTGTGTGTTTAATGTGAATTTTGTGTTTAAACTTGGGTCCCATCACCATGATCTCTTAATATTATATGCAAATATACCAAAATCCCCAAAATTCCAAATCCTAAACACTTCTGCTCCCGAACATTTCAGATAAGGGACATTCAACCTGTGCAAGAAAAGCAACAGTCTCTATATCCCGTGTACAGAAAGAATTCTGGACGCTCAGAGGGCGCCACCTGGTGTTCTATTTATGGGATGCTCTGATCAGTGTAATGGTAAGAGTGAGGCAAATTACAAGCAAAAAAGCTTTCTTTTATCAAAGGGACATTCTGGTGCAGGAAAAAAAGATGTCATCTGTGCTTAGCCCTGTAGCTCCATGCGAAACAAAACACAATTAGAGGTTTTGGTTTACTTAAACTGCCATTGAAGTGTAAGCTCACCTGCCACGTCACGGCACCTCTGATCAGGTGAGTCCTACCTAATGAAATCAAAAGCTGCTTTCTAAGCAAGCTACATATGCTCGTGCTTCTTCTCAGTTTGTATGTATGCATAGTTTGTTGTATCTCCAGCCAGATCATCCTTGCTGCTGTCCTGTTCCGCGTTTTTGTTTTTAATCCCAAAGTGGATTTTTTTCTGGGGAGGGTATAAATGAAAACCCACCAGTCTCTCTCATGACTGATAAGCAGCATGAGCATATGTGGTTGCTTAGAAAGCAGCTCTTGGTTTAATTAGGTAGGACTCGCCTTACCAGAGGTGCCGTGGCGTGGCAGGTGAGCTTACACTTCAATGGCCATTCAAGTAAACCAAAACCTCTGATTGTGTTTTGTTTCACATGGAGCTACAGGGATAAGCGCAGATGACATATTTTTTTCTTGTTATGCTTTATACATGTTACTGGGCTGGATACTTCTGGTGTTGCAGCTGCCCTGGTAGGGATCAGGCGCGACACATATTTTTCTTTATGAATACATTCTAGTGCAGGGCTGTCAAACTCGCGCAGCTTCCTCAGATGTTGATGCCTACAATTCTCAGAATCCTTTGAATGTAACAGATGACCAGAGAATCATTTGAGTTGCAGTTCAGAAACATTGGGGGGGGGGGGAGGTTGACAGCCCTGCTCTATTGTGTTTTGGAACTTTTCCATTAATAACTTCAATGTGTTACATATTCCTAATTCACATCCATTGTTTATTTAATATCCTCGTCGACTTATTCCGATTTTATTATTATTATTATTATTTATTTATAAAGCGCCAACATATTCCGCAGCGCTGTACAATGGGGGAACACAAACATGAGACATACATGAAAAACCCTGCCCGTAGGATAGCTAGTCTAGGAAATACAGCACTTTTTAATCATGCTCAACCAGACATCCCGTGAGCTCAGTTATTTTTTTTACCACTACTTATTTCCTATTTAACCTCTTCACTACCAAGGGATTTTCTAAAACAACCGTGCCAGGAACCAGTTGTTTTTTTAAAAATCCTTTTTAACTAATTATACAGTCAGTATTTGGGGAAATTCCCAGTGTATTCCTCACTGTAATAACCCATTTACAGGCAGATGTCGCCATCTGCTGGTCAAAAGGAGTTACTGCAGTTGTGGTGTCCGTTCAGGAAATTTGTGTTCATATTTTTTAGCCACACAAACTATGAGGACTTCTGGATTTGTAAGCCCTAAGATGACGGTGCGCGCCGAGGGACATAAAGTGAGTAATATCAACTAAACAAAAAAAAAAAAAACTGGGCTTAGACTGTCAGCTGCATCTGCCCAATTATTTAAGGGAAAAAAAAGGGACACATTACTTTTAATAGTGTATCCCTTTAACTAACAATGAGGAATAAAATGTGTTGAAGAGACAATGGACTAAAAGATTAAAAATTCTATGGAGGATTCATAAATCTGCCTGTATGTTGATAAAGCAGACCCCCGTGTGACATTGTGCCAGATAAGGGACGCCATCTAGAATTTAGAACTTTTCATCCAAGCGATATTTTTTGTAAAGGATAAAGACATAAATGTAAAAACGGAGTTAAATGTCATTATTTTAATTTTTTTTTATATATCATAAAAACAACTTATATGTTAAAGTGCATTTTAGCTGCATTTAAGATATTACCAGGCATCTTATGTCTCAAATAAATGTTAGATAAATATATGTGACAAGACGTGTTTGGTAGTAAAATGGTTAATGTTTCTGTTGTTACTGCCCAACCAGCGATGGCAGTGATACAGTAAATCCACAAGCCTTAAGGGTTAAAATGCTCTGTACTTACGATATTTAAGATAAGGATCGTTATGAGACAGGGGGTAGTGTTTGCCGCTAGATAACGTGTCTAATAAAATGGGAAATAATAGTTGTTTGGACTGGAAAACAAACAGAAGATGTGACTAAGGCATTGGGAAAATCAAACTCATAAAATCTTATGGGTTTATCTCACATTCTTCAACTTTCCTGATGCTGTTGCATAAGGGGTTAATCTCTAACCTCCGAATTGGCCCCAAAATGCACCGAACGGTGAATTTCACCGTTTGGTGCAATTTCAGTTCAATTTGTCTGTTCACCAAGCTGTCAATTCAACAAATACTGCCGAACTGACAGCAAAATACGGTCAGGGTTATTCAAAGAGATCGGAATTGCTGGCGAAAGGTAACCGAACAGTGAATTTCAGGGTACGGTTACCTTTCCTGGCCATTCGGCTATTCAGAGAGCAGGCAGTTCACCAAATGTTGGCGAATTGCCTGCACATACGGTGCCTGTTCGGTGCCTGTTCGAGGGCAGTGAATTCCCCATAAAGAAGCAATGCTTCGTCTATTCAGAGAACACAAACCAGCAGTGAAAAGTTGCCGAAATGCCCTGCCATTTGGTGGTTTCATTCGACAGGTTTATTCAGGCGAATCCCATAGGCTTCAATGTTAAAAATATTCCCGTTTTAATTCAATATCTAATAAACCGTGCATTATAAAATTCTGCAGCAAAAAGTCTCTTTATTTATAGATTTTTTTAGGATCTTTTAGGCATTTTTCGGGATTTGTTTCTGTAACAGCCCTTTTTATTATCATTCATTGGATCTTATATGTAAATTTCAGACATTTTCATTCAGTAGTTTCTTTGCAAACAGCGTTTCACTTTTCAAACATTCAAGCGTACTGGTTTTTTTTGTTCACTCCATTCGTCTGCGGTGTTGGCTTTTTCCGGCGGCTGCTCTGCGCTCTGATCGGCTCCTGCTCAGGTTTCTCCGGCGTGTCCGGCGGGGTTAATCCGGATGTTTTTGCAGGTTTTGGTGTGCGTTCGCCTGGGTTTTGCGATGAGTGTTCGTCGGGTTTGCGGCGGCTTTTCCCTGCACTACAACGGCCCTGTGGTGCTTGCTGAATACACCGCAGGGTCGCCGAAATAGGATCGCCAAATCGCACCGAATTGAAGAGAACGAAAAAGTCACCAAACGTGCGGTGACTTTTCGATTCTCTTTGAATAACCCTGGGTGCAATTTACTGCAAATCGGTGTCACCAAAATTGTCTCATAGAAGACTATCGTGTCTTCTATTCACAGAACGTCGAACGGCACCGAAATTCGGGCAAAATGACCTGATTTTTGGTGTTTCAATTCGACCAGTTTAAACAGGCGAATCCCATAGGTTCCAATGCAAATAAAATAATATATAATATCTTTCTTAATTATTTTTTTATTCTTTTTATTTTTTTTTCATTTCTCAAAAGACCTTTTTATTTTTTAACCCTTTCGCTGCTGAGGCATTTCCCGCCTCTGTGCTGAGGTCATATTTACCGGTTTTGCTCATCATGTTTAAACGTGTTTTGAAGGCTTATTTTAGTATATGACCCAGACATATTATATATCGTTCTTTCCGTCAGACTCGGCAGATTCATAATATGTCATTATTATATGTATACGTCATGTCCTGTCTGTATATTATAACAAAAAATGCAATAAAATATGAATTTTCAATAATTTACAATGTGTAAAGTGTTTTTTTTTCACATTTTAACATGCGAGCAATTGCGGTTATATTTTGTATGGGGTGCGCTTGTTTTTTGGGGGAAAATTGCGCGATTTTTACCAAACGCACCGCATACAAAAATCGTTAGTGCAGCATTATTGTTCACATTATAATTGAAATGGGAACAATATTGCTGCATTAACGAACCAAAAAAAGAAAAAAAACTTTTTTTTTTTTTTTTATAATCTTCTTTTAAATATTTTTATTTTTATTTTTTTTTAAAATTTTTCATACTCATGTTTGGTATTGTTGGAACGGCCATGCTCTGGCCGATCCAACAATACCAAACATTAACCCCTAACTGCCACGGATCGGGAGATAGGGGGTTCATTGGACCCCCTATCTCCACCATTGGTGGCAGTTAGTGGTTAACTCCAGGACTGGCGTCATTGTGCTATGCATGATGACGCCAGTCCTCAGGGGGAATTCCTGGAAGCTTGGCCGACATCCAAGATGTCGGCCAGCTCCGGGAAAGGATCACGAACCGGTGCTTTTCGGCGCCGATTCGGGATCCGGCCCCATGGGGTTAATGCCAGGTACCATTTGGAAGGGCAGGCTGTGCCCTTCCAAACGGTGCCTGGGTTAACCCCCTGCACGCCGCCGATCGGGAGGGAGAGAGGTCCGAAGGACCTCCCCCCTCCCTTTCAGGCGCCTCCTCCGCACATGCGGGGGGGCGCCTGAATTAGGTGTCATCGCGCCCCCGATGACACCTAATTACTCCGGCGGCGGTTCCGGGTGCTGGGCTGACATCGAGGATGTCAGCCCTCACTGGGGGGCCAGCGATCGGCCGGAACCCGGCCGATCGCTGGCCCCAAAGGGAGGAACAATAGGAACAATACTGCGGGTGGACACGCTGAGCGCGTCCTCCGCAGTGAAGTGGTTAAGACTGAATTTTTTTTAAAAAACAAGTTAAAGATTTTTTTGTAACAGAGCTTTTAAATATTTTTCAAAGGACCTTTTGTTTTATTATTTAGAGACATTTTTACTACATTTTTATTGATTGAAACTCCTATTAGCAGACTTCTTGTTTTTTTTATTTTTTATTTCAGTTCGGCGGATTTCGACGATGGCAATTGGGCTATTTTCATCTACGTCCGATAACTGCTTCGGCGACTCCAATTTCAGTGCTTTTTGAATAGAACCGTTATTATCCCGAGATTGTTGGTTTTGGTGGGGTGAGAGTGGAAGGCTAAAGAAGTACATGTATCTCGCGTTTCATAGAAAACAAAAAAAGAGGTTTCAGCAAGTACAAGAGAGTGTGTAGAACAATAAGGGTTAAAAATGAGGAAACTGGGAGGATAAGTAGTTGACCTGCGCGCAGGGCTGGTGCTTCCACTAGGTAAGTTAGGCAACCGCCTAGGGCGCACTGCCAGCTAGGGACGCAGCCGGCCCCAACCTGGGTTCCATTATTGTACCCCTTCCTCATTGTTTGCTTGTGTAGCCGGCAGTGGCGGGTTGCAATGTGGACCCCCGCTAGCGGCGCAGAAGGTGGGCGTCTTATGGTGATGCACAGGCGCCACCAGATGACGTGCAGGCGCCACAAGAGGCAGATGAAAGAAAAAAAGAGGCAGTAGAAAGAAAGGCACAGAAGAAAGAAAGAAAAAAGTGAGGAAAGAAAGAAAGAAAGAAAGAAAGAAAGAAAAAAAGAGGCAAATAAAAGAAAGACAAGAAAAAGGCAGATGAAAGAAAAGAAAGAGGCAGTGGAAAGAAAGAAAGAGGCAGAGGGAAGAAAAGACAAAAGAAAGAGGCAAGAAAGAAAGAGGCGCATAGGAAAGAAAGAGGCAGAGGAAAGATAAGACAAAAGAAAGAGGCACAGAGGGCAGAGGAAAGAAAGAGGCACAGAGGGCAGAGAAAGAAAGAGGCACAGAGGGCAGAGGAAAGAAAGAGGCACAGAGGGCAGAGAAAGAAAGAGGCACAGAGGGCAGAGGAAAGAAAGCGGCACAGAGGGCAGAGAAAGAAAGAGGCAGATGAAAGAAAAGGCTAAAGAAAGAGGCACAGAAGAAAGACAGAACATAAGAAAGAGGCACAGAAGAAAGACAGAACATAAGAAAGAGGCACAGAAGAAAGACAGAATGAAAGAAAGAGGCACAGAAGAAAGACAGAACGAAAGAAAGAGGCACAGAGGGCAGAGGAAAGAAAAAAATGAGGCAGAGGAAAGAAAGAGGCACAGAGGGCAGAGGAAAGAAAGAGGCACAGAGGGCAGAGGAAAGAAAGAGGCAGAGGAAGGAAAGAGGCAGATGAAAGAAAAGGCTAAAGAAAGAGGCACAGAAGAAAGACAGAACGAAAGAAAGAGGCACAGAAGACAAAACATAAGAAAGAGGCACAGAAGAAAGACAGAACGAAAGAAAGAGGCACAGAGGGCAGAGGAAAGAAAAAAATGAAGCAGAGGAAAGAAAGAGGCAAAGACCTAGTCCGGCCCGACCAGCAGAGGGGCAAGATGGGCACCGAATGACCGTGTGCGGCCCCCGTGCACAGTGTATGTGTGTGTGTGTTCCCTCCCTGCATTTCAACAGTTGACATTTTCTTCAGGGGGGGGGGAGTAGCTGGTCTTGCCTAGGGCAAAAAATAGTCTAGCACCGACCCTGCCTGCGTGTCAGATAAATAGAGAGTCAGAGATAGATATGAGACAGACAGACAGACACGGTTGATAGGGAGAGACCACAGCGACGCAGACTTTGTGGGTTAAACATATTTACTAATACGTCATTTATTTAAAAATAACAAAACAAAAGAACACTCTGAGGCAGTAGATAAAGAGGGCAGTGTGAAAACAAGACTTAATGTTTTTCATTCTTATTTATACATATATATGTGTGTGTCTTATATGTTTAGAAATATGACTTAACACATGTGAAGCACATACGAAGTACACATAAAGGTATATTTCGATTCTTTATCATAATTTGATACATTTTTCATAATCTACATTAATTATCTTTGTGATTAATTCAGAAAAGTGTTTTTTTTTTCTGTTTCTATACAAGCCGGAACAAGAGCTAGCACTCCAGGGGCTTCGTGAAACAAAATAACAAACTTTATCGATGCATAGTAAACAAACATCAACGTTTCAGCTCACAGCAGGAGCCTTCATCGGGACATACGTTTGTATAAATTTATTTCTTGGTGAAGGCTCTGGCTGGGAGTTGAAATGTTGACTTTTATTAATATGCATCAACAAGGTGTGTTTTGGTTTTTTTAGACCCTAGAGTGCTAGCTCTTGTTCTAGCTTGCCTTTTTTTTTTTTCCATTGAGCTGAGCGCTGGGCATTGCAAATATTGTTTGGAGTCCAGGAGTTTTGCATAGAATTTCTGATATATATATATATATATAATATACGTGTGTATGTTTGTTATATATACATTTGGTTTATGTGGATGTAAAGACCATGTGGTTGCCGAACTTGCCGCGGACATTCTTCATGCATCGTTGGATAAACGTCATGTCTAATTATTCACATCCCACAGGCTGGTGCTCGCATCCTGGTGGGAAGAATGAAATATATATTAGTATCTGCTGCTAAATGTTTAATCCAGGAATTTATTATGAATATTTTATTTTTTTCTTCTTTATGAGAAGCGACAGGTCTTGCTGAGCAGTATGAGGGAATTCACAAACTGGCAGTGACCGTCACGCTCGATCAAAGGCGCCCGCCGACAATGATAGATTGTTACATTCCGTGATGGGACACCTCGAAGGCAGGTGCTCGTCCTCAAACCCTCAACCTTCAATGACTTTTAATCCCCAACGCTTACCCTTCATCTGTTTAACACCTCAATCTGATATACTCCATAGCTTAGTTTTTTGGAGTCTCTTACCTCCTTTAGTGAAGGGGGCACTGTGTGTTATAACCACTGGACACGCGAGTAAGTGCTTCAGAATTTTTCTTTATTCGGGCAGCCACAGCACATGCAGAGTGATCGTTTCAACAAAACTATAACAAAGATAAAGTAAAGCCTACTCCTTATGCGGAGTCTAACTATAGTATTGGGCGGCTAAGCCGCTTACCAATAATACAGAACAGAACATACTTAACCCAGTGCCACTGCGCGACGTTCTATGCCGTCCTCGCGGCAGGAGGGCTTTGAAGACGCAGGGCATACAGGTACGCCTTGCTGTCTTCAGTGGACTGCCTCGGACCCTCCCTGCAGTCGGCGTGCGCCGCATGCAGTTAGCTGCAGAGAGACGGCCTGAACTCAGACCGCCACCCTGCAGCCAATTACTTGCACTGCACGTCGGCTGTGGGTCGGACTGAAAATCAGCGGCTCGCGCAGCACCTGCATTGCTGCCCTCATAGTTTTGGCCTTAACACAGAATGACCTCATAACGTGACCAGATCACATATTCTCTCTGCAGTTTGGTCTTTTTTTATATCTGACTCTTGAAACATGATGTCAGATGAAACAACATCAAAAAACTATCAAATAGACACGTGCATGCACTATGTATGATAACCATCTTTTACGGGTAATGATTGGATTAATTACTGCAATTTCCCAGAATTTAATGGACACTGGGGCAAAACCCAAACCCCAAAAAATGACCCGTCATTGCGATCCACACTAATATACCTGTATTATAAAGTGCGGAAACAGGAGAACGTCCATTTAGTGTTTGTTCAGGTTCTCAGTTAAAGGGACACTCTCGGCAATGTGACTATTCACTGCAGAATGAGAGTTTAAAGTGACCTGGCTCTCCACCAGGTCGGCTGTCAAAGGGCTGATTCAGTTTTCTAAGTGCAGGGAGTAAGCTCTGCCCACAAATCTGAGATTGCCACCCCCTCCCCTCCGTTTTTATCCCTAGGACAAGGGTCGGCAGCCTACGCCCTCCAGATGTTTTGGAACTACTTTTCCCACTAGTCTCAAGCTAGTGAGTGACAGAGCATCATGGGAGATGTAGTTTCAAATTGTCTGGAGGGCCAGGGTTGTTGACCCTTGACCTAAAGTATCCCTTTAAGGTTAAAAAAAATTAACAGCCGCCTGAATATTTTAAAGGGACACTGTACACAGTGTATTAACTGAATGGTCACATTGCTATGAGCTCCCTTCTCCCTCTCCCCACTCTGATGGGGGGGGGGGGCTGATTCAGCCATCCAGATGCAGGGGCTTAGCCCTGCCCAGACCATCAGCTCAGGGAGCCCTCAGCTCGGGTTTCAGGACTCGGCGACCTTTGGGAACTAGCCTTATCCAAAGGGATCAAAGTCTTACTGCACCGTGGGACACTGGATTGGCTGGAGTGCCCAGCCCTTCCTGCGGTCACATGACATGCTGAGCAGGAATCATGTCACATCCTGCAGAGATCAGGGGGAGATCAGCGCTGGATTCAGAGGAGATTATAAAGGAAACAAAAGGGTGAAAATGAGAGGGGAGAGGGTTTGGCATGGCTAATGTTTAACCCTTCTGTTTCCTACCCCTCCTGGTTTAACCCTATAGAATCCCTTTAAGACACTGAAGATGTCCAGGATCTTTTGCTAAAGTGGAAGGTGACTTTTTTTTACTCTTTTTCTGACTTTTACCTTCACTTCTCCTCGGGAAAGGTCCATACCTGGACTCACATGTCTTCGGTGATGGCTCTGGTGGAGACAACAGAGATATTTGAGTGGGAAATGTTTCCTCTTGCAGTGAAAGTCAACAGGTTAAACATTAATGTTTGACAGATGAGAAGTCATAACTCACCCCAACCGTTTTTTCCTTCCGCAGCGGATTCTGCCACCTGGGGAAGAAAAGCGATTAGAGGATTACTGGAGGTGCGCGGCTGTCCATAAAGAGGAGCGGTGACGCCCCGGGTTTTTTTTGTACACTTTGCCATTAGAGACACTTTCAGATACTTAATAACCAGGAGATAAAAGCACAAACTGAAAATGTAAACAGACGATGACAGAGAGAGCGAATGAGACGCGGGTCAATAAGCAGTGGATAGACCAGCTGTTCTGCATGATATTAAATGGATACGCTATTGTAAAATAGAGCTCCCTATTTTTTTTTTAACCCTTAAATAATTGGGCAGATCCTGCTGACAGCTTCTAACAATTAATTTTTTTTTTCGGTGACTTTACTCACCTTTTTGTCCCTCACCGTGCGGCTGCTCCTCTTTGGCTCCGGGACTCCTGAACCTGGAAATCCCTGAAGCTTTTCTGTGCATTTTTTCTCCTGTGCAGCTTGCGTACCGTAGGAACCGCAAACTACACACCGCTATGAGACACGCGCAGTTTACATTCACGAGTTCCATAGTGCCTGCGCAGAGCGATGGATCGGAGCTGCACGCGCATGCACAGATCTGATCCATCTCTGCCTCTCTGAGAATGCTCACTACAGTGATTGGTCTAAAGAGGGTGACGTCGGATGCTCTCTGTGTGTGACATCACTGGTGACCGATCTGGGGACCGACCGCCGGGAAATTTAAAATCCCAGCTGCTGGTGACCTTGGCTGGGGTGGAGGAAACTCTCCAACTTCATCCAGTGATATCTCCAGATTGGGGTAGAAGGGGGAGAGGTCACCCGTCACATCCTGAACACTTTAAAAAGATAAAGTGGCCAGGATGAGTCACGTGTCCCTTTTGCTGGTTTACAGGACAGGTAGGTTTGTACAGGTAGAAACAGGGCCGGCCCATCCATGGAGCCGGGTGGTGCAGTTGCTCCAGGCGGCACTTTGTCAAGGGCGGCATTTTGCCACCCTCTCAATGGCCGCGGCATGGAGCACCCAGACCGGACCTTAACACATACGGCATGAATACTCATACACACTGCACATTACTGTGAGCTTTATTGCTGTGGAGCTCTGTGATATGCTCTTACACCCTGCGCATTACTGTGAGTTTTATTCTTGTGGCGCTCTGTGATACACTTATACACACACAGTGCACATTACTGTGAGTTTTATTGCTGTGGCGCTCTGATACACTCATACACGCCACATGATTTTTTGGGGGAGGGGGGCAGCAATTCAACCTTGCCTCCAGGCAGCACAGTGACTTGGGCCGTCCGTGGGTAGAAATTATTATTTATTATTATTATTCTTTATTTATAAAGCGCCAGCATATTCCGCAGCACTGTACAATAAGCACAGTATAGACAGGGTTACAATACATTGAACAACATTTGACAAACAGTACAGGAGGAGATGAGGGACCTATTCCCGTAGGAACTCACAATCTAGGAGGGTTGGTGTTGGAAACAGGAGGAGAGGACTGTAAGGTGAGAGTGATTGATGGTTGCGTCAGTGAGTTGGGTGGTAGGCTTCCCTAAATAGGAATGTTTTAAGGGAGCGTTTGAAGGAAGAGAAGTTAGGGGAAAGTCTGACAGTACGAGGGAGAGCGTTCCAGAGAGTGGGGGCTGCGCGTGAGAAATCCTGCAGTCTATCATGGGAAGAGGTGATGCGGGGAGAAGCTAGGCGCAGGTCACTGTTTGACCTTAGGGAGCGGGCTGGGGTGTATTTGGTGATTAGTGAGGACAGGTAGTGGGGAGCTGAGTTAGTGAGGGTTTTGTAGGTAAGGATAAGGATTTTGAACTTAATTCTGCAGTGGATGGGGAGCCAGTGAAGGGACTCGCAGAGGGGAGCGGCAGAGACAGAGCGGCGGGTGAGGTGAATTAGCCTGGCGGAGGCGTTCAGGATGGATTGTAGGGGGAGAGGCGGACAGAGGGAGGCCAGATAAGAGATTATTGCAATAGTCGAGTCGGGAGATTACCAGGGCGTGTATGAGTTGTTTTGTGGTGACAGCGGTAAGAAATGGCCGAATTCTGGAAATATTACGCAGTTGGTATCGGCAGGAGGAGGAAAGAGACTTGATGTGGGGGATGAAGGAAAGAGCAGAGTCAAGTGTAACTCCAAGACAGCGAACTTGGTTTGATGGGGAGATGGTGATACCCTCCACCGTGATAGAGAAGTCAGGAGGTGGGGAGGCATTGGCGGGAGGAATAAGTAGGAGCTCAGTCTTTGATATGTTGATCTTTAGGTGGTGGGAGGCCATCCAGGAGGAGATGCCAGATAAACAGTCACTGACTTTTGAAAGGACAGGGGGAGAGAGATCAGGGGTAGAGAGGTAGATCTGAGTGTCATCAGCGTAGAGGTGGTAATTAAAGCCAAAGCTGTTGATGATTTTGCCCAGGGAGGAGGTGTAGATGGAAAAGAGCAGAGGACCAAGGACAGAGCCTTGAGGTACACCAACAGATAGAGGCAATGAAGAGGAGGAGTTACCAGCAAAGGACACACAGAAGGACCTGTTGGATAAATAGGAGTCAACCCAAGCAAGTGCAGTGTCACCGAGACCCAGAGAGTTGAGGGTCTGTAGAAGGAGGGGGTGGTCAACAGTGTCAAAAGCAGCCGAGAGGTCAAGCAGGATGAGAATAGAATAGTGGCCGTGTTTTTTAGCAGTTAGGAGGTCGTTGGTGACTTTGGTGAGGGCAGTTTCAGTTGAGTGTTGGGTGACGGAAGCCAGATTGCAGGGGGTCAAGTAGGGAATTGGAGGACAGGAAGAGGGAGAGGCGGTTGAAGACTAGTTTTTCTAAGAGCTTTGATGTGAAGGGAAGGAGGGATACAGGGCGGTAGTTGGATGGAGAGTTGGGATCTAGGGATGGTTTCTTTAGTAAAGGGGTAACTAGCGCGTGTTTGAAGGCGGATGGAAAGGAGCCAGTGGAGAGAGATAGGTTGAAGATGTGTGTGAGAGCAGGGGTGAGGGGGGAGGAGGAGAGGGGAGGAATTAGATGTGAGGGAATGGGGTCGAGCGGGCACGTGATGAGATGTGAGGAGGACAATAAGGAATTGACTTCCTCCTCAGTGGCTGGGAGGAAGCGGCAGAGGGTGGCAGAGGGGACCTGTGGGAGTGGAGGTGGCAGATAACTATCTTGTGTTGGGATGTTGCTTCTGATAGTTAGAGTTTTACTGAGGAAGTAGTCTGCCAGGTCTTGAGCGCTGAAGGCAGCTGAGGGGGGAGGTGCAGGTGTGTAGAGGAGGGTGTCGAAGGTGGACCAGAGCCGTTTAGGGTTGGAGGACAGCGTAGATATAAGAGATGAGAAGAAGGATTGTTTGGCCAAGTGGAGGGCAGAGGTGTATGACCGGAGAATAAACTTGAAGTGAACAAAATCAGCTTCAGAGCGGGATTTCCTCCAGGCACGCTCTGCAGTGCGGGAGCATCTTTGCAGGTAGCGAATCTGGAGGGTGTGCCAGGGCTGAAGCTGGCGGCGTGGGGCCTTACAGAGTCGAAGAGGAGCAAGAGTGTCTAGAGCAGAGATAAGCGTAGTGTTGTAGTGATTAGTGGCAGCATCAGGGCAGGTGAAGGATGAGGTATGAGGGAGGTGGTGAAGTAGGTTGGAGAATTGATGGGGGTCCACAGCATGTAGATTTCTGCGAGTGTGTGTGTGGGGTGGGGGAGCAGGGTGTTTAGGAAGTCCAGATAGGTTGAAAGAGAGAAGGTGGTGGTCAGAGATGGGGAAAGGGCGACAGTTGACCTCAGAAATGGAGCAGAGGTTGGAAAAGACAAGGTCAATAGCGTGACCATCGCGGTGGGTAGGGAGGAGGGAGGATTGTGTGAGTCCAAGGGAGGACGTGAGTGAAAGAAGTTTGGAGGCAGCAGGGGCGGAGGGATCATCAATGGGAATGTTGAAGTCCCCGAGAATTAGGCATGGAAGATTAGAAGACAGGAAGTGAGAAAGCCAGGTAGCAAAGTGGTCAAAGAACTGGGAGATTGGTCCCGGTGGGCGGTAGATGACTGCCACCCTGAGAGCCAGAGGAGAGAACAGGCAGATGCAGTGTGTCTTGAAGGAGGAGAAGGAGAGGGATGGGGGTGGCGGGAGATGCTGGTAGGTGCAGGTGGGAGAGAGCAGGATTCCGACCCCGCCACCATGTCTCTCACCCGGTCTGGGGGTATGGCTCAAGTGTAGACCGCCATGTGAGAGAGCAGCAACGGAGGCCGTGTCAGAGGGAGTTAGCCAGGTTTCAGTTAAAGCTAGGAGGTTGAAGGAGTTTGAAAGGAAGAGGTCATGGACGGCTGTGAGTTTGTTGCACACAGAGCGAGCGTTCCAGAGGGCGCAGGAGAAAGTGGACAGGCGCTGAGGGATGATGGGAATGAGGTTGCTGGGCTTGCAGGGAGAAATGAGGATCATACTCACTGAAAATGATCAACATCCCGATAACAAACGCGACTGCAGCAAATATGAGGCCTCCTCGTCTTACTGCCTCGTAATCTGCAATTAGGAAAAAAAAGTATAAAAATAATGTAAAATAATAATAAAATAACACCATAATATATATTATATTGTGGGGAAATATGTTAGGATTAAGATAGGGAAATTATACTGGAAGATATTATGGGAAGGGGTTATTGGTTACAGGCAATGAGTATTGGTTTTTCCCCTCAAAAATAGTTTTTTTTTCCCCATTTATTATTACTATTTATATAGCACCAACAGTGTCTGCAGCGCTGCACAATAAAGAATGGGGAATGAAAACAAAATTCCAAGCAATCTTAGGACCCAGAGACAAGAGGTGTAGACTCCGACTCAGAGAAGTTTACAATCTAGCTTTACCTTACATAAATGAGACAGTAAAAAATATTGGATCCCACTTCTACCACCAGTACATCGATCTTATCAAATGTTTTATGCGTGCAAAGGCCTTATTACTGTGATGTACATGGAAAGTGCTGAGATCTTACATGAAGGATGCAGATCATGGCTTTCACATGATGACGGGACGCTGGGTATATGCTTGTAGCTGCAGTGAGGTTTGCGCATAGCTTCAACTTAGACCTTAAAGGAGCTCCTGCCGTGACTTATCCTAAAGATTAGAGCAGGGATCTCAAACCCTGGACTCCCAGATGTTGATTTCCTACAATTCCCAGAATTATTTGAATGCAATGGATAGTCTGGGAATCATGGGGGTCGTAGTTTGAGACCCCTGGGTCGTAGTGTCCCTTTCACATATATTTTCTATCTTTGTACAGAGTGTGTAAGGATTATGGATCATTTTATTGCTCTTCCATCAGCTTGTGGTCCTATACATATATACAGTGTATACACAATAGGGATGTGCGTTTCGGGTTTCGGAATTTCGGAATTTTCACGAAATTTCCCGATTCGTGTTTTCGGATGCGGCCGATTATCCGAAAATTTTTAGATCCGAAAATGTCAGATCCGAAAAGTTTTCCGAGCCGAAACAAAATATTTTCGGAATTTTCGAATGTACTCGAAATGTGTCAAATCGAAATTTATTGCTTTGAAACGAGGAGAACAGACGTTCCGAAAAAACAAAAATTTCCAAAATCACGAAAAGTCGATACAAAAAACGAGCAAAGTGACACGAAAATACGAAAAATGGTCGATATTCCGAAAACATGTACAATTCGGAAAAACGAAAATTTCTGAAATCACGAAAAGTCGATACAAAAAACGAGCAAAGTGACACGAAAATACGAAAAATGGTCGATTTTCTGAAAAAAAAAATGTACCCGAAAAACGAGTCGAACCGAACCGAATGGAAACAGAAATCGGTCGAAACGAGTCGAATCGAAAAGTTTAAACATCCGAAAAATCGAACCGAATCGAACCGAAAAACAAATCGGTGCACAAGACTAATACACACAGATACATTATTAACATTTTATAGGGTATTAATCATTATACCGCTCTGTCCCTCTCAGGACTTACCATATTGGAACTTATCCGGCAGACCGTTTGACAAGTCTTGAGCTGTGGAGGAAAGGAGAGGGATTTAAATTGGATATTATTGGATTTAATTATAAAAATTCATCCATATATACACAATCACCCAGCCGTATACAGGAGCACATTGATTACCCCGCGTTATCTCCCATACCAGATGCTGCGCTTTTTAATAGTGGCCCATCAGCTTGTTTACTGTGTATTATTTCTTGTTATAGTAACATCAGACATGTAGAACCAGGGTGAAATTGAGCATCGTCCGCCACACTCTCTACTTTTCGGCCATGATTGTTTATTTAACCTGGAATTTACTGGGAAAAAATACACAAAAAATGCATTTAGGGCAAAAACGTTCGTAATTGGAAAGTTAGCTCAGTTGCCATTTTTTTTTTCGTATAAAATTTTCAGTTCCCTGGTGAGTTCCAGGTCTATTCACTAAAAGGTGAAAATCAGGAGAATTTGCAGGAGAAGAGAACAATCTAGACCAAATAGCCGATTTGGAAAGTGGGATAAATGGGAGAATTTTTCTGATTCGTCTATTTTGACCTGGATTCACTTCTGTAAAATTCGAGTTTCACGTTCATTGAATAGACCTGTTAGTGAATGATCCCCCTTCCAAGAGACGGCTGAAGGATAAGTCTAGAAACTACTAAAGGGGTTATTCACACAGCACCGAAATTCGCCGACAGTTCCCTGCCCTTCGGGGAATCAAAGATCTCCACCCTGCAGTGTATTCAGCATTCACCGCAGGGTCCCCAGAGTGCAGGGAAAACCTGCCGCAAACTCGCCACAATCCCGCCAAACACCTGACGAACACTCACCGAAAACCTGCAAAAACTACGCTGGAAAAAGCCGCCGAGCTGCTGATCACAGCGCAGAGCAGCTGCCGGGAAAACCCGACAAGCTGACGAACGGGGTAAAAAAAAAAAAAAAAAGAATCTGAAAAAAAAAAGAAAAAACGCAAAAAAAACCCGGAAAAAAATATTTTGCTGAAAAAATCCCGAAAAATGGCTAAAGGATCCTAAAAAATCTATAAATAAAGAGACTGTTTTTACAGCAGAAATTTATTTCGGGTTAGGCTTAGGGCAACAAATTTTGTGTATCATAAGATTAGGGTCAGTTCTAGGGTTAGGTTAGGTTAGGCTTAGGGCGACACATTCTGTGTGTCATAAGATTAGGGTCAGTGCTAGGGTTTGATTAGGTTAGAGGTAGAGTTAGGCCTAGGTTTAGGTAAGAGCTAGGGTAACAGTTTCTATGTGTCATAGGATTATGGTCATAGCTAGGGTTAGGTTAGAGCTTGAGTTAGGTTAGGGTTAGGTCTAGGATTAGGGCTAAAATTACAGTTTCTCTGTGTCATATGATAAACACTAGGGTCAAGACTAGAGTTTCTGGTGTCGTATGATTAGGTTGACCATACCGGCCATGTTTTAAGGGACACATAATGCTATTTGATGCAGAGGGGAGAAGAGGGAAAAGTGCCTGCCCTGCAAAATGTATAATTCAT
This sequence comes from Leptobrachium leishanense, assembly GCA_009667805.1. Lineage (NCBI taxonomy): Eukaryota > Metazoa > Chordata > Amphibia > Anura > Megophryidae > Leptobrachium > Leptobrachium leishanense. The sequence continues at coordinate 2,049,177 of CM019073.1, read as the reverse complement.
ATGCTGTAGTAAGGAAATCAAGGCAGGTCACCTGGGATTCCTTTTTTTATTTCTTACATGTAGCGTATGGATTCTACATGCTGCGGGGTTGCATTTTTCATGCATTGTTCATGAGCATGAATAAATTATATGTGTCCCTTTAAATATGGTAACCCTACATATGATTAGCGTTAGGGCTAGGGTTAGGTTAGGACTAGGGTTAGGGCTAGGGTTAGGTTAGGGTTAGGTTAGGGCTAGGGCTAGGATTAGGTTAGGGCTAGGGTTAGGGCTAGGATTAGGTTAGGATTAGGTTAGGGCTAGGGTTAGGGCTAGGATTAGGTTAGGGCTAGGGTTAGGTTAGGGTTAGGGCTAGGGTTAGGTTAGGGCTAGGGTCAGGTTAGGACTAGGGTTAGGGCTAGGGTTAGGTTAAGACTAGGGTTAGGGCTAGGATTAGGTTAGGGCTAGGACTAGGGTTAGGTTAGAGCTAGGGTTAGGTTAGGACTAGGGTTAGGTTAGGGCTAGGGTTAGGTTAGAGCTAGGGTTAGGTTAGAGCTAGGGTTAGGTTAGGACTAGGGTTAGGGCTAGGGTTAGGTTAGGGTTAGGGCTAGGTTAGGACTAGGGTTAGGGCTTGGGCTAGGATTAGGTTAGGGATAGGGTTAGGGCTAGGGCTAGGATTAGGTTAGGGCTAGGGTTAGGTTAGGGCTAGGGTTAGGTTAGGGTTAGGGCTAGGGTTAGGTTAGGGCTAGGGTCAGGTTAGGACTAGGGTTAGGGCTAGGGTTAGGTTAAGACTAGGGTTAGGGCTAGGATTAGGTTAGGGCTAGGACTAGGGTTAGGTTAGAGCTAGGGTTAGTTTAGGACTAGGGTTAGGTTAGGGCTAGGGTTAGGTTAGAGCTAGGGTTAGGTTAGAGCTAGGGTTAGGTTAGAGCTAGGGTTAGGTTAGGACTAGGGTTAGGTTAGGGCTAGGTTTATCTTTTTTTCTATTCTTTGCTATTCCATTTAAATCCAAATTTTTATGATTAATAGGATTTATTTGAATTTATTATATTTTGGAAAACGTTTCAGTTCGGACATCGGCAAATCAGAATTCGGATCAATCCGAGTTGCTGACAGTTCGTGCCATTTCCGAAGAGGTCGCAACCGATTCGCACACGTCCAGCCTTTAGGTCAATAAGAAGATTTTACTTGGAATTTAAAGGCACAACACAGGGTTAATAATAATAGAATCTGTTACAAGGTAACCAGGCGGAAAACTACAGTTACATTTAAACTCTATTATCAACACGTTTATAAAGCACACAATCAGGCCGAGCTGAGGGATAACGCAATGTGTTAGGTATTACATTATTTTATTGAGCCTCTCTCTGCAATTTATAACATGAGATTCACAGAAAGGCCTTTTTTATCTCCAAATATTCACTTTTTAGTCAATTATTACTCTGGGCAGCGGGTGTTTCTAACTCTAGGTCAGATCTTCTTCTCAATGAATAACTCCTGACAGATCTATAATCCCTTATTATTAACCGTAACCTCGTTAAAGTCAATGTCGCGGCTTTGCAGGAATTTCTAAATTCCAGGGTTTGAGCATATTGGGAATGGCACTTTCTGTATTTGCCATGGGCAAAGAGGTGCTGCAGCAGCTACAGCTTCAAATAATCTATGTTTATGACTAGAATAATTTTGGAATGGTAGCTTCTGTTTTTGCGGTGGGAAAAGAGGTGCTGCAGCAGCTACAGCTTCCAATAATCTATGTTTATGACTGGAATAACTTTGGAACGGTAGCTTCTGTTTTGCTGTTGGTAAAGAGGTGCTGCAGCAGCTACAGCTTCCAGTAATCTGTCTGTACAAGTAGAATTGCTTTTTTTTCCCCATTTGGAATGTCATGTGAATGGCAGTTCCTGTTTTTTTGCTCTTGGTAAAGAGGTGCTGCAGCAGCTACAGCATCCACAAATCTATTTTTATGACTAGAATCACTTGTTTTAAATTTGGGATGTCACGCGAATGGAAGTTTACAGTTTTCCCGTGGGGATAAAGAGGTGCTGAAGCAGCTACAGCTTCCAATAGTCTACTTTTAAGACTACAGATACTTGTTTTTGAAAATTCCAGTGTCATGGGTACGGCATTTTCTGTTTTTTTATTGTGGGCAAAGAGGTGCTGCAGCAGCTACAGCTTCCGATAATTTATTTTTATCACTAGAATCACTTTTTTAAAATTTGGAATGGGATGGGAGTGGCAGTTTCTTTTTTTTTGCTGTGAGTAAAGAGGTGCTGCAGCAGCTACAGCCTTCGATAATCTGTTTTTTATGCCTAGACTCACTTTTTAAATTTGTTGCACTGGTGTAGTCATGTTTGTTTGTTTTTTTGTAAAAATCACCAGTGGAATGAAATCTTTGGGAGTTCCCACATTTTTTTTTTCAGGACTTACCGTCTGTTTAAAGAGGAGATAAATTCCAGCCTGACATCTCATCATTTTATATATATACAAGGTGCTTTCCTCTTTTTCTCCTGTTTTTTTATTGCTGACGCATTTCGCTTTACTATTTATCAAATACATTTTGGTGCTTTTCCTTTCGGCTCACTTTGGTGATTCCATTTCATCAAAAATTCAGTGAATTCACTATTTATCAACACGTGCATCGTATTTTGTCGAAAATGGAGTCGCCAAAGCAGTTGACAGACGTTGGCGAAAAGCTCTGAATTGGCCTTAGGGAATTCCACCAAACTAGAAAAAAAAAAAAAAAAAATAGGAAGTGTCCTTTTCTCCTAAGCAATAATTAATTAATTAAATCAATAAAAATGTGTCTTAGTAATAAAAAAGGGTCCTTTTTAAAAAAATAATAAAAAGGTCTGTTAAAAAAATATTTATTTATTTATTTACAAAGTATTTTACCAGGAAGGATACGTTGAGATTTCTCTCATTTTCAAGTATCTCCTGAGTAAATAAAAAATAATAAACAAACAAAAATGCCTTTTAAAAATAAAAAGGGTATTTCTAAAAAATAAAAATAATAAATGGTCTTTGGAAGAAAACTTAAAAAAAATATATTTATTTTATTACATTAAAACCTATTTGATTTGCCCGTCGAATTGAAACACTGAAATCAGGTCATTTCGCTGAAATTTCGGTGCAATTCGGCGTTCTGTGAACAGGAAAATCGTTAGTTCTCAATGGGACAATTTCTTTCGACAATTTCGTCGAATTGTATTAAATTGAGTGATAATGCGCTGCATCTCATGATCATTTTGCCAGTATTTGGTGAATTGACAGTTTTGTGAATAGATGAATTGACCTGAAATTGCACCGTACAGGGAAATTCACCGTTCGGTGCAATTCGGTGGCAAATTTGAATATTAGTGAATAACTCTCTTATTATTATTATTTTTTTACTTTATTATTATTGTTTATTATTTAATTTATTTAATTTATTTATTATGTTTCACATTTATCCAGTATTTATTGTGGGTTTTATCTAGTTTGCTGTTTCTTTCTAGAAGGTAGAGTTAGAAGTCAAACTGGTGCAAAATTCAATATTTTTAGACAAAAACAGCCCCAGAAATGGTCAGATTCGGGTATTTTTGGCCATAGTCTAGCAATAGCGCATCTATTCATCACTCGCAGTCAATAGCCACCTCCATAAGAGCTTTCTCCTTCGTGATTGACACGTGACCCTTTCGCACTTAAAAAAAAATATAGACACAACAAACGATTCGACAGATCGTTCTATTTTCCGACGAAACCTAACGATGTGATTTCTAAGATGAAACTATGAAACGCAATCTCGCCATTTACCTTTTTCTGTCGGGAAAAAAAATCTAGGGTTGGTTGCGAAAGTAACACATGTTATATAGAGACCCGGAAATATAGTAACTTATTTACAGTATATTTAATTCTTCTTAAGTTTTTATGGTATTCATTTTTTCCCCCATCCTCAGTTTTCTCGTGAATTCGTTTTCCCTCTATTGTGCGCGTTTGTCGCCTGCTGAGAAGTAAAGCATCTCATCTTACCATCAGCCATGCTTCCAGTCCCCCACGCCTCTGCTCTCTTCCTTGTCACAGCTCAAAGTGTGCGATACCCGTGACGAGTTGGATAGGACAAATATCCAAAGACAACCTTCATTAAACATTAACTTCTCCTCCGGGTAATATTTCTCCTGGTCACAAGGGATCCTGGATTGAGATGGAGGGTTTTGAGGGCGAGTCCTTCAGTGACACGCTGAACATGGTAGATGGGGGGGGGAAACATAGACCTTCTCTTAATCCAAAATATGCAAACCCAGCTGAATTTTGGTATTTTGGTGGCAAGAGCGGTGAAAGGTACCCTGAACCACCGTGGCGGTTCCCAAAACTAAGGTCATTTAATCGCAGGCTCTGAGACTCAATATTCATTTCTAAATATGTCCGCATCAAAAGAAGGTGCAGAATCTGTTCCCTAAAAATGAAGCAGAATGTTAGGATTAAATCTAACCTTAAATGTAACACTGAAAGAAGCTCAGATGACATGATAACCTTGTGCTTCCCCATTGTAAATCGCTACGGAATCTGTTCACGCTGTCTAAGTGCTTGTAACTGTTACTGTCCTTAAGAAGAAAAATATATGCATACAGTCACGGCCAAAATTGTTAGCACCCCAGAAATTTTTCCAGAAAATCTAGTATTTCTCACAGAAAGGTATTGCAGTAACACATGTTTTGCTATACACATGTTTATTCCCTTTGTGTGTATTGGAACAAAACAAAAAAAGGGAGGAAAAAAAGCAAATTGGACATAATGTCACACAAAACTCCAAAAATGGGCTGGACAAAATTCTTGGCACCCTTTCAAAATTGTGGATAAATAAGATTGTTTCAAGCATGTGATGCTCCTGTAAACTCACCTGGGGGAAGTAACAGGTGTGGGCAATGTAAAAATCACACCTGAAATCAGATAAAAAGGAGAGAAGTTCACTTAGTCTTTGTATTGTGTGTCTGTGTGTGCCACACTAAGCATGGACAACAGAAAGAGGAGAAGAGAACTGTCTGAGGACTTGAGAACCAAAATTGTGGAAAAATATCAACAATCTCAAGGTTAAAAGTCCATCTCCAGAGATCTAGATTTGCCTTTGTCCACAGTGCGCAACATTATCAAGAAGTTTGCAACCCATGGCACTGTAGCTAATCTCTCTGAGGGTGGACGGAAGAGAAAAATTGATGAAAGGTTGCAACGCAGGATAGTCCGGATGGTGGATAAGCAGCCCCAAACAAGTTCTAAAGAAATTCAAGCTGTCCTGCAGGCTCAGGGAGCATCAGTGTCAGCGCAAACTATCCGTCAACATTTAAATGAAAGGAAACGCTATGGCAGGAGACCCAGGAGGACCCCACTGCTGACACAGAGACCTAAACAAGCAAGACTACAGTTTGCCAAAATGTACTTGAGTAAGCCAAAATCCTTCTGGGAAAACGTCTTGTGGACAGATGAGACCAAGATAGAGCTTTTTGGCAAAGCACATCATTCTACTGTTTACCGAAAACTGAATGAGGCCTACAAAGAAAAGAACACAGTACCTACAGTGAAATATGGTGGAGGTTCAATGATGTTATGGGGTTGTTTTGCTGCCTCTGACACTGGGTGTCTTGAATGTGTGCAAGGCATCATGAAATCTGAGGATTACCAAAGGATTTTGGGTCGCACTGTAGAGCCCAGTGTCAGAAAGCTGGGTTTGCATCCAAGATCTTGGGTCTTCCAGCAGGACAATGACCACAAACATACGTCAAAAAGCACCCAGAAATGGATGGCAACAAAGCGCTGGAGAGTTCTGAAGTGGCCAGCAATGAGTCCAGATCTAAATCCCATTGAACACCTGTGGAGAGATCTTAAAATTGCTGTTGGGAAAAGGCACCTTCCAATAAGAGAGACCTGGAGCAGTTTGCAAAGGAAGAGTGGTCCAAAATTCCGGGTGAGAGGTGTAAGAAGCTTATTGATGGTTATAGGAAGCGACTGATTTCAGTTATTTTTTCCAAAGGGTGTGCAACCAAATATTAAGTTAAGGGTGCCAAGAATTTTGTCCAGCCCATTTTTGGAGTTTTGTGTGACATTATGTCCAATTTGCTTTTTCTCCTCTCTTTTTTTGTTTTGTTCCAATACACACAAATGGAATAAACATGTGTATAGCAAAACATGTGTTACTGCAATACTTTTCTGTGAGAAATACTTGATTTTCTGGAAAAATGTCTGGGGTGCCAACAATTTCGGCCATGACTGTATATATAAAAAAAAAACACAAATTTCCAAATCCTCTATCTGCACATGGTAAAATCTGGTCACCACCATAACTCCAAAGGGTGTATTCACAAACCACAAAAAGTATGTGCAATTTTGCTGCTTTACTTTTCGTCCCATTTCAACGCATTTCGAAGATTCCTTTTTGCTGAAAATACAGTGAATTCACTATTTAGCGAATGGCCACTGTATTTTGCCAAAATTTAAGTCGCTGAAGCAATTGTTAGACCTCAGCGACAAACTGCGCCGATAACCGCCGAATTGGCATCAGCGAATTCCCACGTACTGCAAAAAAAAGAATAAAAGAAAAATAATCCTCTTATTCTCCTGATCGGTGTTTAAACCAATAAAAATGTATTAAAATGTGTCTAAATAATAAAAAGAGGTTCTTTAAAAATTAATAAAAAAAGGCCTGTTACAGCAGTGGTTCCCATCCCAGGTCCTCAGTCCCCCCCTAACAGGCCAGGTTTGCAGGATATCTGAGGCACAACACAGGTGACCTGAGGACTACGGTTTGGAACCACTGCACGAAGACAAGATGGACAGGGTTTGGCAAGAGCCAGGGCCTCCTGGAGCCACTGGACCACTGAACATATCATGGGTTGTCACCACTCCATCCTCCCGATGGTGGCTCTGCTTGGCATCATAACATAAGATGGTCTTGGGCAACATTTCCCATGAGGTTTAGCCTGCGTTAAAGAGAAGGTGATGGGGCAGAATAAAGGAAGATATTACAACCAACATCTAGGACAGGGTTTCCCAAACATGTCCTCAGGTCCCTTCCAGATATGTGAAGCACAGCACAGGTGATATGATTTGCTGCTCAGTGATTGCAGGATTCAGTCTGCTTTTCCCCAAGGTGAGCCTTAAAACCTGTCCTGTTAGGGGGGACCTGAGGACTGCGGTTGGGAACCACTGCACGAAGACAAGATGGACAGGGTTTGGCAAGAGCCAGGGCCTCCTGGAGCCACTGGACCACTGAACATATCATGGGTTGTCACCACTCCATCCTCCCGATGGTGGCTCTGCTTGGCATCATAACATAAGAGGGTCTTGGGCAACATTTCTCATGAAGTTTAGCCTGCGTTAAAGAGAAGGTGATGGGGCAGAATAAAGGAAGATATTACAAGCAACATCTAGGACAGGGTTTCCTAAACCTGTCCTCAGGTCCCTTCCAGATACGTGAAGCACAGCACAGGTGATATGATTTGCTGCTCAGTGATTGCAGGATTCAGTCTGCTTTACCCCAAGGTGATTCTTAAAACCTGTCCTGATAGGGGGACCTGAAGACCAGGGTTGGCATCCACTGCCTTAAAAAGGACACTTTCACAACCAGGACCATTTAGTGTAATGTTTATGGCCGTGGAGCTGATCAGTTTCTCATATCGAGGCCATTAGATTGTCTGGATGTTTGAGCAAACGTCCTGATACTTCATGTAACAGCAGCCGCCAGGTCTGGACCAGTGCCGAGAGACCCCGTAGCTGGACCTGGAGGGGTTAATATTTAACTCCTTCACCTCCCTCCTTGTTTTAACCCTCAATTGTCTCTTTAACTGGCGCTACTAAACCAAGACATTATTGTAAGAAAAAAAAAACCAATGTTTTACTTATTGTAATTCATACAATCCCAGCGAAAGCAAATAAAATGATCAATAAATCAATAACACCTGCACAGCAAGTTATCTTTTTATCCATTTACTTTGGGATTGGACAAGTCTGCAAAATTCATTTTATTTTTTATAATTATTTCTATTAGGGGAAATGCTCTGACGCCGTTTCCTGCAGATTGTCATTTTGTAGCAGCGTTCAAGGTGGAAGTTATTACATTTGTTGGTTTTCTTTTTAATGTTTTTCAAAGTTTATACAGGCTGTAAAAATACCCACAACACAGGTCGCCTGAGGACAGGTTTGGGAAAGACTGTCCTAGATGTTGCTTGTAATATCTTCCTTTATTCTGCCCCACCACCTCATGGGAAATGTTGCCCAAGACCATCCTGCGATGCCAAGCAGAGCCACCATCGGGAGGATGGAGGGGTGACAACCCATGATATGTACAGTGGTCCAGTGGCTCCATGAGGCCCTGGCTCTTGCCAAACCTTGTCCATCTTGTCTTAGTGCAGTGGTTCACAACCGCGGTCCTCAGGTCCCCCTAACAGGCCAGGTTTTAAGGATCACCTTGGGGGAAGCGCAGACTGAGTCCTGCAATCACTGGGCAGCAAATCATATCACATGTGCTGTGCTTCACGTATCCTGCAAACCTGGCCTGTTAGGGGGATTTGAGAACCGTGGTTGGGAACCACTGTCTTAGTGACATATGTTAGGGTCCCTCTATGCCAGCGGTTCCCAAACGTTGTCCTCAAGTACCCCAACAGGCCAGATTTTAAGGATCACCTTGAGGAATAGCAGACTGAATCCTGCAATCACTGAGCAGCAAATCATATCACCTGTGCTGTGCTTCACATATCTGGAAACCTGGCCTGTTGGGGGTACTTGAGGACCGTGGTTGGGAACCGCTGGCATAGAGGGACCCTTACATATGTCACTAAGACAGTGGTTCCCAACCACGGTTCTCAGGTACCCCTAGCAGGCCAGGTTTGCAGGAGACGTGAAGCACAGCACCGGTGATATGATTTGCTGCTCAGTGCTACCGAGGACTGGACCACCAAGATGCCAACATTTCCCAGGGGGCCGGGGCATCTGTGGCCGGTCGGAGCACTTGGACTCATCCCCGGGTAGTGTGGTCTGCACCAGGACGAGGATCAGAGCAAACACTCTCCCCCCAGGGAGTTTACTGTGATGGGCAGCTGCGGGAAGGGGGGCCCGACCAATGGTTTAGTAAGGAGCCCCAAGATATACAGTTGTGTTCAAAATTCTTCAACCCCCAATGCTGTAAAGGGTTTTAGGGAATTTAGTGACATTTGTAATTGTATTCAGAATGAAATCCTACAAGGACTTTTTAAAGAACCATATGCAACTAAAATGACATCAATTGGTTTTGGAATACAGTAGTAAATGTTTCTTTTGTGAATTCTTCATTGACACAATTATTCAACCCCTTAAAGACTACCACTCTGAAGAACAGAGGTTCATTCAAGTGTTTTCAATCAGGTATTGAAAACACCTGTGGATGTCACGGAGCAGCAATAAAGCATAATAAGCACCAATTAGGCAGCTTTAAAATGACTGTGATACTCAGCTCCTTCTAGACATTTACTGGTGTGGTTACAAACATGGTGAAGTCAAGAGAATGGTCCAGGAAGACAAGAGAAGAGGTGATTACTCTTCACAGGAAGGGCAATGGCTATAAGAAGATTGCAAAGATGTTAAACATACCAAGAGAGACCATAGGAAGCATCATTCGCAAATTCAAGGCAAAGGGCACTGTTGAAACGCTACCTGGTCGTGGCAGAAAGAAGATGCTGACTTCGACTGCTGTGCGCTACCTGAAGCGTAGAGTGGAGAAAAGTCCCCGTGTGACTGCTGAGGAACTGAGAAAAGATTTGTCAGATGTGGGTACTGACGTTTCAGCTCAGACAATACAGTGCACACTGCGTAATGAAGGCCTCCATGCCAGAACTCCCAGGCGCACCCCCTTGCTGTCTCCAAAGAATAAGAAGAGTCGACTGCAGTATGCCAAAAGTCATGTGGACAAACCACAGAAGTTTTGGGATAGTGTTCTGTGGACTGATGAAACAAAATTAGAACTGTTTGGGCCCATGGATCAACGCTATGTTTGGAGGAGGAAGAACAAGGCCTATGAAGAAAAGAACACCTTGCCTACTGTGAAGCATGGCGGGGGGGTCAATCATGCTTTGGGGCTGTTTTGCTTCTGCAGGTACAGGGAAGCTTCAGCGTGTGCAAGGTACCATGAATTCTCTTCAGTACCAGGAGATATTGGATGACAATGTGATGCAGTCCGTCACAAACCTGAGGCTTGGGAGACGTTGGACCTTTCAACAGGACAATGATCCCAAGCATACCTCCAAGTCCACTAGAGCATGGTTGCAGATTAAAGGCTGGAACATTTTGGAGTGGCCATCGCAGTCACCTGACTTAAATCCGATTGAGAACCTTCTGGTGGGACTTAAAGAAAGCAGTTGCAGTGCGCAAGCCTAAGAATGTGACTGAACTGGAGGCTTTTGCCCATGACGAATGGACGAAGATACCCGTAGATCGCTGCAAGACACTTGTGTCAAGCTATGCTTCACGTTTAAAAGCTGTTATAACTATAAAAGGATGTTGTACTAAGTACTAAGATTGAATGTCACTTGGGGGTTGAATAAAACTGATAATGATGTCAGCACAGAAAAGACATTTGTGGTTATTTCATTATAAATGTTATGTTATATTTGTCTGACCTACACGTGCCTCTTTGATTTAATTGTAAGCAAGATGACTGAATGATCAAAATCAATGTCAAACTGGCCAAAACACTCAATTTCAGTGGGGGTTGAATAATTTTGAACACAACTGTAGGATGGCAGCCCTGACACCAAGGTCAAACCGCTGCCCCTGACGCCAAGGTCAAACCGCTGCTTTCCTCTATCAGTCTTTGTCCTATACCATGTACTTTTCATTTATTTTTTTTGCCCCCCTCCCCGGCTCCTTCGTCCTCGCCCCAGTTAATAGATTAAGCACAGCGTGTTCTGTAATGGCTAACTAACAATTAAAGAGCTGGAGTCGGAGCGATAGATCACGCTGCCCGGGCTGCTCGGGCCACCTTTCCTGTTGGAAGATAATTAATGGTGAGAAAGTCACATTGCGGCTTTAAAAAAAAAAATCCCTCAATGATTCAGACAGTGAAACAAGAGGAAAGTGTTCGCCTGAAGGTCAGCGGCTTGAAGGTCGTCCAGTTTATCGATTCACAAGGTCGGAGTTCGTCATTGGACTCGAGTCACCAGTGTTCCCTGCTGGATCAAGAAACGACGGGGATCCACCAGCCTTAAAAAGTTAAAATCACCCCATGGGTTGATTAAGTCCCGAGTCAGCAACCTGGGCCTCCCAGATGTTTTGGAACTACATATCCCATGATGCTAGGGTCAGCTCAAAGAGTGGGCATTGTGGGGAAATGCAGCAGGAGGCCAAGGTTGCTGGCCCCTGTCCTAAGGGTCACCCTCATGGAATCCAGTCCTTAGTGATTTTTTTTTTTATGGCTAGTGGATCCCCATGGGATCTCACAGCTCATTTCCTGATCCAGCAGGGAGATCTATTGACAATGTGATTGCTTTATCGATACAAAGTATTAACAGGAAACTACAGGAGAATCTCCATCCACCCACCCATACATTATATACATGCGCGGCTCGTGATTTTAACTCTTTAAGGCTGGTGGATTCCATGAAATCTCACAGCTCATTTCTCGACCCAGCAGGGAGCGGAAATCGAAGTGATACAGCACGTTGCTCGGGCTTCCTTTCCGGTTACAAGATAATCGATGATGAGAAAGTCACGTTACGGGATTAAAGGGACGCTCTACTCATTCTGACCACTTTATTGATTTGAAGTGATCAGGATGTGACGAGTGCCTCCTCTCACTTCCCCCCCGACTGGTGAAATTGCTGTGTGAAGCAGAGGAGTTTCATCCATCCCACCCAGTGTCACCAGCAGCCGGGAATTTGAATTTCCCGGCTGCCATTCACCAGATCGGTCACTAGTGATGTCACACGCAGAGAGTGGTCGATGTCACCCTCTGTGACCCTGAGCCGGAGAGGAGGAGCAGCGTGCGGCGAGGGACAAAAGGTGAGTAAATTCACCAAAAATAAGAAAAACACATAAAATATAAGCGTGCAGAGGCCGGCAGCCGGATATGTGTAATTAACGCGGCAACAATAAAGGAAATCTATATTTCATAGTGTAACCTTTATAACAAATCCCTCATTGAGTCGGGGAGTGAAACAAGCGGAAAGTGCTTGTCTGAAGGTTACCGGCTTCAAGGTCGCCCAGTTTATAAACCTGACTCACAAAGTCCGAGTTCTGACGGATCCCCATAGGATCTCACAGCTCATTTCCCGATCCGGAAGGGAGATCTAGTGAATCCAGCCCAGCGACAAAGTATCAAAAGGAAACTACAGGAGAATCTCCATCCACCCCACCCATACATTAGATGAAATCCTGGCCGGGTACCAAACCTGGGAAACAGGACAACGTACAGTGAGATGCCACCTACCCTGGACACGCCATTATGCTACGAGATAAAGAGTTGGACGTCTTCTCCATGCTCGACGCGTTCTGAAGGGTTTCCTACCCGGCAACTCATTATAACCCTCTATTTCTTCAAACTCCCTCCCCTCATCATAAAAATATGTGCCCCCAGGGTCTGTGTGTCTTAGGAATGTGCGAGCTGGCAACGCGTGGCACCTCTTAAGGAGCAGAAGGTGTAAATTAACATGTCCCGTCACCTGGTGGCTTTTATATCTCAAAGAGACTTCTACAATAGACGTATTATTAATCTTTATTTATAAAGCGCCAACATATTCCGCAGCGCTGTGCAATGCAGGAGCACAAACATGAGACATACACGATAAATAAGGAAAGACATGTACAGGTGGCGAGAGACGTTGGGGAGACCAGTGGGTCGCTGGAGTGAGGACAGACCAGTGGGTCGCTGGAGTGAGGACAGACCAGTGGGTCGCTGGAGTGAGGACAGACCAGTGGGTCGCTGGAGTGAGGACAGACCAGTGGGTTGCTGGAGTGAGGAGTGGATAGACCAGTGGGTCGCTGGAGTGAGGACAGACCAGTGGGTCGCTGGAGTGAGGACAGACCAGTGGGTCGCTGGAGTGAGGAGTGGACAGACCAGTGGGTCGCTGGAGTGAGGACAGACCAGTGGGTCGCTGGAGTGAGGACAGACCAGTGGGTCGCTGGAGTGAGGACAGACCAGTGGGTCGCTGGAGTGAGGACAGACCAGTGGGTCGCTGGAGTGAGGAGTGGATAGACCAGTGGGTCCCTGGAGTGAGGAGTGGATAGACCAGTGGGTCCCTGGAGTGAGGACAGACCAGTGGGTCGCTGGAGTGAGGAGTGGATAGACCAGTGGGTCGCTGGAGTGAGGACAGACCAGTGGGTCGCTGGAGTGAGGACAGACCAGTGGGTCGCTGGAGTGAGGACAGACCAGTGGGTCGCTGGAGTGAGGACAGACCAGTGGGTCACTGGAGTGAGGACAGACCAGTGGGTCGCTGGAGTGAGGAGTGGATAGACCAGTGGGTCGCTGGAGTGAGGACAGACCAGTGGGTTGCTGGAGTGAGGACAGACCAGTGGGTCGCTGGAGTGAGGAGTGGATAGACCAGTGGGTCGCTGGAGTGAGGACAGACCAGTGGGTCGCTGGAGTGAGGACAGACCAGTGGGTCGCTGGAGTGAGGACAGACCAGTGGTCGCTGGAGTGAGGAGTGGATAGACCAGTGGGTCCCTGGAGTGAGGACAGACCAGTGGGTCGCTGGAGTGAGGACAGACCAGTGGGTCGCTGGAGTGAGGACAGACCAGTGGGTCGCTGGAGTGAGGAGTGGATAGACCAGTGGGTCGCTGGAGTGAGGACAGACCAGTGGGTCGCTGGAGTGAGGACAGACCAGTGGGTCGCTGGAGTGAGGACAGACCAGTGGGTCGCTGGAGTGAGGAGTGGATAGACCAGTGGGTCGCTGGAGTGAGGACAGACCAGTGGGTCGCTGGAGTGAGGACAGACCAGTGGGTCGCTGGAGTGGGAGTGGACAGACCAGTGGGTCGCTGGAGTGAGGAGTGGACAGACCAGTGGGTCGCTGGAGTGAGGACAGACCAGTGGGTCGCTGGAGTGAGGACAGACCAGTGGGTCGCTGGAGTGAGGAGTGGACAGACCAGTGGGTCGCTGGAGTGAGGACAGACCAGTGGGTCGCTGGAGTGAGGACAGACCAGTGGGTCGCTGGAGTGAGGAGTGGATAGACCAGTGGGTCGCTGGAGTGAGGACAGACCAGTGGGTCGCTGGAGTGAGGACAGACCAGTGGGTCGCTGGAGTGAGGAGTGGACAGACAGACCAGTGGGTCGCTGGAGTGAGGAGTGGACAGACCAGTGGGTCGCTGGAGTGAGGACAGACCAGTGGGTCGCTGGAGTGAGGACAGACCAGTGGGTCGCTGGAGTGAGGACAGACCAGTGGGTCGCTGGAGTGAGGAGTGGACAGACCAGTGGGTCGCTGGAGTGAGGAGTGGATAGACCAGTGGGTCGCTGGAGTGAGGACAGACCAGTGGGTCGCTGGAGTGAGGACAGACCAGTGGGTCGCTGGAGTGAGGAGTGGACAGACCAGTGGGTCGCTGGAGTGAGGACAGACAATGTATCAATAAGCAATGTCACCCTGTAACGTGAAACTATTCAGACGGCCGCGGTGTGGGAAGCTCTGACGTCTGTTACTTATGGATTGTGGTTACACAGTAACACGTAAAGGGTTATTATTCACTAAGCAACATTCCTGCAATGAAAGGACGGTGGAATTAGTCCAGAGAACATCGGGGACTACAGTGGATTGAGTGTGGTGACACTACGGTGAATTTGCCGTTTTGGGAACTGCAACCAAAGCTCACGACACTCTCCCCACTATTTCTACCATAAGGGGTTATTCAAAGACCACCGAAATGTCAGCACTTATTCGTTCGGCGTGATTCGACGATTCAGGTTTGCCAACCCTTCGGTGAATTCAATACTCACCGCAGGGTCCCCAAAGTGTGTCGAATGGGATCCGATGAAGACCACCGATCAGTCCGCCGAACGCTGCCAAGATCCGACGAACGTAGTCGATGATCGCTCGAAAAAGCCGATCAGCAGCCGAGCTGGGTGTAAAATAAATAAACAAATAAATAAATAATATTCAGTTCTTTAAAAAAGGCATTTAAAACAATAAAATTGCATGAAGACGCGTGGAAATAATAAATAAAGATCCTATAAAAAATAATAAAAAAGGTCCGTTACAGAATAATAATAAAAAAAACGCCATTAAAAAAATTTCACCTAAAAAAAAATATCCAGAAAAAGGCCCTAAAAAAACCTCTAAAAAAATGAATAAATAAAAAAGGATTTTTGCTACAAATTAAAAGAATAAACAGATGAATAAAAAAATAATAAAAACGCAATATTTTTTTTTTACATTGAAACCTATGGGAATCAAATGTTTAAACCTGTCGAACTGACCCACTGAAAATCAGGACATTTCACTGACACCGGTGACATTCAGCCGTGTTGCAAACATTGAAGGAACGATGTTGAATGGAGAATAGACACAAGGTTCTCATTTTATGGCGAGTGATGGTGGTACCGTTGTTTGCATCACCTTCTTCTGTTTTTGAATTCGGCTTCTCTGGGTAAACCAAGCTCATCCTAGTTGCAACAAAGCTGAACTTAGATATAACAACTGCGCTTAGTGAATAATTCCTTACGTAGGACGACTTTCACAGAAAGATACATTGATACTTACAGGGTTATTCAAAGAGAATCGAAAAGTCACTGCACGTTCGGTGACTTTTCGTTCTCTTCAATTCGGCTTGATTCGGCGATCCCATTTCGGCCACCCTGCAGTGTATTCAGCAAGCACCACAGGGCCGTTGTAGTGCAGGGAAAAGCCGCCGAAAAGCCGCTGAAAACTCACCGCAAAACTGCCGAACACACACCGAAACCCGCAAAATCATCTGGATTAACCCCGCCGAACACGCCGGAGAAACACGAGCAGGAGCCGATCACAGCGCAGAGCAGCCGCCGGAAAAATCTGACACCGCAGACGAATGGAGTGAAAAAAAAACAGTTTGCTTGAATGTTTGAAAAGTGAAACGCTGTTTGCAAAGAAACTACTGAACGAAAATGTCTGTAATTTACATATAAGATCCAAGGAATGATAATAAAAAGGTCTGTTACAGAAAAAAGAAAAAACGTTTAAAAAAAAATACGGAAAAAAAATTTCTGCAACAAAATCCCAAAAAATGCTTAAAAGATCCTAAAAAATCTATAAATAAAGAGACTCTTTACTGCAGAATATTATAATGAGCGGTTTATTAGATATTGAATTAAAATGGGAATATTTTTAACATTGAAGCCTATGGGATTCGCCTGAATAAACCTGCCGAATGAGACCACCGAATGGCAGGGCATTTCGGGAACCTTTCACTGCTGGTTTGTGTTCTCTGAATAGACGAAGCAGTGCTTTTTCATGGGGATTTCACTGCCCTCGAACAGGCACCGTATGTGCAGGCAATTCGCCAATATTTGCCGAATTGCCTGCTCTCTGGATAGCCGAATGGCCAGGAAAGGTAACCGAACGCTGAATTAGGCTAGGGTCAGACTGAGGCAGTGCGAACGCGCGTTCTGGCGCACTTAATCACGGCCGCACTA
This sequence comes from Leptobrachium leishanense, assembly GCA_009667805.1. NCBI lineage: Eukaryota > Metazoa > Chordata > Amphibia > Anura > Megophryidae > Leptobrachium > Leptobrachium leishanense. The sequence continues at coordinate 2,032,617 of CM019073.1, read as the reverse complement.
GCAGCAGATGCCGGGCAATGACGGCCAATATACGATGTACGGTCGCACAAAAGTCCGGCTGCGCAACGCAAGTGGAAAATGAACGCATTTTTTCGAGAACGTTAAACCACTAGTACTGACGTACAGAGTGCGCTGCGTCCGCTAGCGGTGTGTGTGCGTGATTAGGAGACATCAGACGCTGCTAATGTCCGGCCAACATAACGTCCAGACCCAAAAAGGGTTTTATTGATGATCCGTACAAAATCACGGATGAAACTGCGCATAGTATGACCGCTATTGCATATTCCGTGAAAAAATACGTCCATTCTTCAAACGCACATTTTCACGGACAACGTGAAAAATGCGTTAGTCTGACCCTAGCCTTTCACTGTTCAGTTACCTTTCTCCAGCAATTCGGATCTCTTTGAATAACCCTGATAATGTATTCATGCTGATGGGCAGTTCATGAAAAATACCACCCCGCAGCATGTATAATCCATACGCTGCAGGTAAGAAATCAAAAAGGGATCCCAGGTACCCTGCCTTGATTTCCTTCCTGCAGCCTATGAATTATACATGTTGCAGGGCAGCACTTTTCCCTGTGCTCCCCTCTGCATGCAATTCTAATATGTGTCCATGAAAACATGGCCGACCCGGCGACCCTAGTCCTGTCCGAGCAGGATGGAAGTGGCTATGGTTACTGAGCGGGGCTGTTATACTAAACAGCTCGCTCAGATCAGGGCCCGCAGCAACGAAACACGGAGCTAAAAGACGTATAAACATGTATAATGAATAACCCGAGAAGGCTCGGTGTAATGAGGGATGAAAACGTGTGGAAGAAACTCTGCGTTTCTATGGAAACAAATGAATTAGCCCTAGATACAGTAACCTGTGATAATGTAAAGTTACCTGGCGTCTAATTACAGATTAACAGAGAGCGTAACCTGGCCACGCGCGCCGGGCTCACCGGAGGAACCCGCCGATATTCCCAGCAGCGTGCGCTTAATTAAAGGGAATAAGCCGTGCGTGACATGGCTACGCTTTATGTTAACTAAATAATTTAACCCATCACATGGTTATCTGGGGGTTGGCGCCTCCTTTAAGGTTGCCAGATCGGCCATGTTTTCCTGGACACATATAATTTATTCATGTTCATGGGTAGTGCAGAGAAAAAGCAACCCTGCAGTATGTATAACTCACACGCTGCAGGTAAGAAATCAGAAAGGAATCCCAGGTGACCTGCCTGGATTTTCTTCCTGCAGCATATGAATTATATATATTGCAGGGCAGCACTTTTTCCAGGGCTTTTCAGTGTCCAGGAAAACGTGGCTGATCTGGCAACCCTATCCTTCTTGCACAGGAATGCGGTAACCCAGTGTTTCCCGGCCCTGTCATCAGGTCCCCCCTATCAGGACAGGTTTTAGGCTAGGGTCAGACGAATGCATTTTTCACGTTGTCCGTGAAAAAGTGCGTTCGAACGAACGTACGTATTTTTTCCCGGAATACGTGATAGCGGTCATACGATGCGCATTTTCGTCCGTGATTTTGTACGGATCATCAATAAAACACTTTTTGCGTCTGGACGTTATGTTGGCCGGACGTGTGCAGCGTCTGACGTCTCCTAATCACGCACACACGCCGCTAGCGGACGCAGCGCACTCTGTACGTCAGTACTAGCGGTTTGACATTCTCGAAAAAATGCGTTCGTTGGCCACTTGCGTTGCACGGACGAACTTTCGTGCGGCCGTTCGTCGTATGTTCCCCGGCATTGGACGTCATTTGCTGCTAGCACGGCCGTGATTTCGTGCGGCTAAACGCACGTGAAAAATGCGTTCGTCTGACCCTAGCCTTAGGCTAGGGTCAGACTGAGGCAGTGCGAACGCGCGTTCTGGCGCACATAATCGCGGCCGCACTAGCAGCAGATGCCGGGCAATGACAGCCAATATACGAAGTACGGTCGCACAAAAGTCCGGCCGCGCAACGCAAGTGGAAAATGAACGCATTTTTTTCGAGAACGTTAAACCGCTGGTACTGACGTACAGAGTGCGCTGCGGCCGCATAGCAGCGTGTGTGCGTGATTAGGAGATGTCAGACGCTGCTAGTGTGCGGCCAACATAACGTTCAAACAGCCGGATTTCCCTAGACTTCTTTTCACCCCATCGTCATGAAATACGTCCAGAATTGCGCATCGTCTGACCACTTAAGCGTATTCCGTGAAAAAATGCGTGCGCACGCATCGACGTACATTTTGACGGTGGCCGCAGAAAATGCGCTCATCTGTCCCTAGCCTTAAGGATCACCTTGAGGAAATGCAGACTGAATCCTGCAATCACTGAGCAGCAAATCCTATCCCCTGTGCTGTGCTTCAGATATCCTACAGGGCTACTAAAATGGTGTACGGCTTGAAGGAGAAAAGTTACCAGGAAAGGGTTAATGATCTTAACATGTACAGCTTGGAAAAAAGACGAGACAGAGGAGATATGATAGAAACATTTAAATACGTAAAGGGAATCCACAAGGTAGAGGAAGGGAGTATATTTAAAAGGAAACAAAATAGCAAAACAAGAGGACATAGTCTTAGATTAGAGGGGCAAAGGTTTAAAAGTAACATCAGGAAGCATTATTTTACTGAGAGGGTGGAGGATACATGGAACAGTCTTCCAGTAGAAGTGGTAGAGGCCAAAACAGTGATTGAATTTAAGCAAGCATAGGATAGGCATAAGGCTATCCTAAACAAAAGATAAATCCAGGTAAAGTATCCATGTAATTGGGCAGACTAGATGGGCCGAAAGGTTCTTATCTGCCGACATTTTTCTATGTTTTTATGTTTCTATCCTGCAAACCTGACCTGTTAGGCTGGGGTCAGACTAGCGCATTTTTAACGTGCGTTCTGGTGCACTTAATCACGGCCGCACTAGCAGCAAATGACGGGCAATATACGAAGTACGGTCGCACGAAAGTCCGGCCGCGCAACGCAAGTGGAAAATTAACGCATTTATTTGAGAACGTCAAACCGCTAGTACTGACGTACAGAGTGCGCTGCGTCCGCTAGCGGCGTGTGTGCGTGATTAGGAGACGTCAGACGCTGCTAATGTCCGGCCAACATAACGTCCAGACGCAAGAAGTGTTTTATTGATGATCCGTAAAAAAATCACGCACGAAAATGCGCATCGTATGACCGTTTTCGCGCATTCCGTTAAAACATACGTCAATGCGTTCGGACGCACTTTTTGACGGTCGCTGCGAATAATGCGTTCGTTTGACCCTAGCCTTAGAGGGACCTGAGGACGTAGGTTGGAAACCTCTGGTGTAAGTAATAAGGCACTCCTTGAACATGCCTCGTTTTCTGTCTCATACAGTTACAGGAGCAGCTCCCCGGGACTCCAGCTTATCGCAAGGATCTGCACACACCGGCATTAAAAAAAGTGCATTTCTTTGTTTTGGACCAATCAGGCCTGAACTTTCTGCACAATGACTTCATAGCACTTTATATCAGGGTATCAGAGAACAGAATGTCCCAAAACTCCACCTTCCTTTCAGATCCCTTTCTGTCATTACAGAATTCAGACTTATTTTGGGACTGACCGATGGCGGGATAATCACGCTCTTACTGACATCTCATGCAGCCAATAGGAAGCCAGGCTTTATAACATGCACGAGGATGATAGATTCGGAGCAGCTGCAGGATCCTCAGTTTTGCTTTGTCAGCCTTGTCTAAACATTCCCTCCTCCTCCCCATTGCTTCTTCCCTACTGCTTTATCCTAAACCACAGCTGGAAAGTGAGAGTTGCCATAAGAGTTTGGTAAATGTTGCACCATGGGAAAAATCCACAAAATGAAAGCAGGAGATAAAAACCCAACTTTATTTTTTCCGTTTTTAATTGCAATTACGTCAAACTAAATAAAAACACAGCAGCATGTGTTTTTTAATGTGACTTATAATGTGTTTTATAATGCGATTTATATTGTGTTTCATAATGTTGTCTGTAATGTGATTTATAATGTGTTTTATTTGTTTATAATTTGTTTTATAATGTGACTTATAATGTGTTTTATAATGTAATTTATGTGTTTTATAATGTAATTTATAATGCATTTTGTAACGTGTTTTATAGTGTGTTTTATAATGTGTTTTATGTGATTTATAATGTGTTTCATAATGTGTTTCGTAATGGGATTTATAATGTGTTTTATAATGTGTTTTGTAATGTGTTTTTATAATGTGATTTATAATATGGTTTATAATGTGTTTTATAATGTGATTTTGTTTGTAATTAACAAGTAATCCAGTTACAGCTTGTGTTAGTGATAGTTTGCTTTTAAAGTAGGGGTCAGCAATCTTGAGCCTCCAAATGTTTTGTAACTACATTTCCCATGAGACTCAGCCAACCTAATGAGTAAATGAGCATTAAGGGAGATGTAGTTGGAAAAGACCTGGGGATCCAAGCTCACTGACCCCTACTTTAAAAGCAAACTACCACTAACATGAGCTGTAACTAGACTACATGTGCATTACAAACAAAACCACATTATAAAAAACATGCTGCTGTTTTTTTTCTTTGTTTGAAGTAATTACAAGTAAAAAGGGAAAAATTGGGTTTCTATTTCCATTGTGTGGATTTTTTCCATGACGCAACATTTACCAAAATATGTGCAAATGTTTTACTTTACTGCTGTGGTTTATACAATCTACAGTATTTAACAGTTAATGAAATGGAAGAGGGAATGTTTAGATCAGGCTGCAGGAGGCTATTTTCTCCAGACTACCTGAGATAAGAGATGTCAGCTGAATGAGATAAGGCAGGGAGCTTAAAAGACGTCTAATCTTTTTGTCGTTTGCTTCAGTTTTGTGGATTTTTACCATTTACCAAAATCTTTGGGCAAGTCTCACTTTACAGCTGTGGTATAGGATGAAGCAATAGTGAAGAGGCAATGGGGTGGAGGGAGGGAATGTTTAGACAAGGCTGCAGGGCATCTATTGTATTGTCTAGATAAGAGATGGCAGCTGAATAAGATCTGATAGTGAACTTTCAACACTTTAATCCACCCCCCCAGGTGTATTTCATTTATGTATTTCATACATCCCACACAATGCAAGTCGATAGGTCGGGTTTCCGGAGATCTTACAGATAGACTCTATTCTATGGCCAAAGCCACACAGTGAGGAGCAAGTGATGGAACGATACGAGGGGGGGCAGTTTACAACACAAAATATCACACAATGGATGCGCCCAGTGACACATATAGAGGAAAATATCACACAATGGATGCGCCCAGTGACACATATAGAGGAAAATATCACACAATGGATGCACCCAGTGTCACATATAGAGGAAAATATCACACAATGGATGCACCCAGTGACACATATAGAGGAAAATATCACACAATGGATGCGCCCAGTGACACATATAGAGGAAAATATCACACAATGGATGCACCCAGTGACACATATAGAGGAAAATTTCACACAATGGATGCGCCCAGTGACACATATAGAGGAAAATATCACACAATGGATGCGCCCAGTGACACATATAGAGGAAAATATCACACAATGGATGCGCCCAGTGACACATATAGAGGAAAATATTCTCTTAACTAAACATACAAGAGAAACACAAAGCACATGTAAGATATCAGCAACATAAAATAAACACAATAAGGACGTTTAATTTTTTGGTGGTACTGGCCCTTTAAATAATCACCTTGAGTGTTCACACCGGCAGGACGAACCTGAGCAATTGTTTCCGTTGATAAATAAATAAGAGATCTTCATACATTATGTATTTCTTTTTTTCGTACATATTATTCTCTTTATGCTTTGATTTTCTTTTTGTTTATTGATGTTACAGAACTTCAGTGTAAAGTTTCGCCGGGATCCGTGTTAGCTATGTATATATATATGTATATACTGTATATTAGAATACCTTTCTACCAGTGAAATGTATCAGCCTCGGAATCCCTAGAACCATTGTATGGAATGGAAAGATACAAAATGTCAAGGGTGTATATATGAGATATTCATTTTCCAGTGGCAGACGTTAGCGCCCGTCATTGCCCTTTACCAGCCCCCAGTAAATCAATAGTCACGTTATAAACCTCATTAGCGCGTGAGTCTCATTCCAGACTTATAAAAGCACAGCCGCTTCCAGCCGGATCCTGGCAGCTCGGTGTGTGCCTAACTAATTACACCTTCCTGCAGACAGCACCAACACATACCAACATCACGGCGGTCACCAGGTCGGCCATGTTTTCCTGGACACATATTACTATTTCATGCAGAGGGGAGCACAGGGAAAGTGCTGCCCTGCACCATGTATAAATCATATGTTGCAGGATAGAAATATAAGGGGTTATTCAAAGACAGCCAAATTGGTTCCGAAATTGCACCGAATTGGGAATTTCTCCGTACTGAGCAATTTCGTGGCAATTCGGCTATTCAGAAAGCAGGCAGTTCGCCAAATATTGGCGAATTGCCAGCGAAATACGATGCTGGTCGGCGACGGTGCGAGTCCCATATAGAAACAATGGTTAATCTATTCAGAGACACCGAAAAGCAGAGAAATGTCAGTGAATCGCCCTGCTGTTCGATGGTTTCATTCGGCAGGTTTATTCAGGCGAATCCCATAGGTTTCAATGTTAAAAATCTTCCCGATTTTACTCACTATCCAATAAACCATTTATTATTTAAGGCTAGGGTCAGACGAACGCATTTTCACGTTGTCTGTGAAAAAGTGCGTTCGAACGAATGGACGCATTTTTTCACGGAGTACGTGATAGCGGTCATACTATGCACATTTTCGGCCGTGATTTTGTACGGATCATCAATAAAACACTTTTTGTGTCTGGACGTGATGTAGGCCGGACATTAGCAGTGTCTGACGTCTCCTAATCACGCACACACGCCGCTATGCGGCCGCAGCGCACTCTGTACAAGCGTACTAGCGGTTTTACGTTCTCGACAAAATGCGTTCATTTTCCACTTGCGTTGCGCAGCCGGACTTTCATGCGACCGTAGTTCGTATATTGGCCGTCATTGCCCGGCATTTGCTGCTAGCACGGCCGTGATTAAGTGCGCCTGCACGCGCGTTCGCACTGCCTCAGTCTGACCCCAGCCTTAATCTGCAGCAAAAAAATCTTTTCTAAAGATTTTTCAGGCATTTTTCGTGATTTTTTTCGCAGATTGTTTTTTTCCGATTTCTTTTTTTAATAGGTGTTTTTTCTTTTTTCTGTAACAAACCTTTTCGTTATCATTCATAGGATCTTATATATGTTAAGGCTAGGGTCAAACGAACGCATTATTCACAGCGACAGTCAAAAAGTGCGTCCGAACGCATTGACGTATTTTTTCACGGAATGCGCGAAAACGACCAGACGAGGCGCATTTTCGTGCGTGATTTTTTTATGGATCATCAATAAAACCCTTTTTGTGTCTGGACGTTATATTGGACGGACATTAGCAGCATCTGACATCTCCTAATCACGCACACACGCCGCTATGCGGACGCAGCGCACTCTGTACGTCAGTACTAGCGGTTCTGCTTTCTCGAAAAAATGCGTTCATTTTCCAGTTGCGTTACGCGGCCAGACTTTCGTGCGACCGTACTTCGTATATTGGCCGTCATTGCCCGGCATTTGCTGCTAGTGCGGCCGTGATTAAGTGCGCCTAAACGCACGTTAAAAATGCACTAGTCTGACCCCAGCCTAACACGCCAGGCATTTTCCTCCAGTAGTTGTTTGCAAACAGCGTTTCAAATTTGGCAATTTCAATCTTTTTTTCTTTTTTTTTTAACCATCCAGCGGCTTGTCGGCTTTTTCTGCAGCTGGTCGGCGCTCTGTTCGGCTCGTCGGCTGCATTTGGTGACTGTTTGGTTTGCGGTGGCTGTCGGTGGCCGGTGATTGCGGTGGATCGTCGAGTGCGTTTGTGATTTTATTGGTGGTTATCGGATCGATCCGAAATTACGTTTTTTCAGCAGAATTTCAGCTGAATTTTGGGAATTTGCCAACGAAATACGGTGCTTGTTCGACGGCAGAGAAATCCCCCATAGCGAAGCAATGGTTAATCTATTCAGAGACACCGAACAGCAGAGAAATGTCAGTGAAATGCCCTGATGTTCAGTGGTTTCATTCGACAGGTTTAATCAGGCGAATCCCATAGGTTTCAATGTTACAAAATATTCCCTGTTTTTATTAAATATTTATTTACTCTTTTAATCAGAAGCAAAAATACTCTTTTTTTTATTTTTTAGGCATTTTTCAGCCAATTTTTTTTCCCTACACTTTCTCTTGGTCGGTGACTCATGCTGCCATCTTGGAAGAGGCAGTAGCGTTGGTCATGGCTCATACGTGACCTCAGGTTCTTTCTCTCTCCTCATAGCCATATTTTAGCTACACAACCCCCTCCCCCCCAACAGCAATCTGACACAAGTATTCTTCCATGTTCAATTTTGGTGAATAAATACTCGTGTTGGATTGGTAACGCTCATCTGTGTGCCGGATTACCAGTGGAAAGCAGGAGTGCCGCGTTTGGTTTGGATCCTTTACCAGTGACGTTGCCCACCAACCTCTGGCCCTTTATAGCAAAGATATAAAGAACATATAGTGGCCCACCTTGCGTTGAAAGTTGGGTTAGCCCATTGTGCGTCATTATTCGAGGCGAGAGAGTCGTGTATGTTTGTTGCATACTTTAAAAGAAATCGGGCAGTTTGGCTTCTCTAACACTTATGTGTTTGGTTTATTGGAGCCTCTTGTGTGCCCAGCCACCAGTTGGTCTACTAGCCCAGCTATTAGCCCCCTTTTTATTCATAGATAGAGATAGAAAGTGCATCATTGCTATATTTTTTAAGACTTCGAGTAAAGGGGTTGTTCAAGAGAACCGAATTGCACCGAACGGTGAATTTCCCCGTACGGTGCAATTTCATACTCAAAAAACTGGCAATTCACCAAATATTGGTGATATTTCTGCGCTCTCTGAATAACCCCTTAAGGGATGATGGCTACTGAGTAAATGGTGGAGGCTCCGCAGTTTGTGGCTTCGCCCCGATACTGGTAAAATAAGATAAGAGATGCTGCCGGGGGGTTTGAGGGGCTAAAATATGGGGCTCTGAGGAGACAGGAAGAACCCAAAGTCACAAATGACCCTTGGCTGCTGCTACTGCCCTTTTAAAGATGACACCAAGAGCAATGCTCACGGTGGCCGTGACTGCCTCCACAAAGATATCATCGGCGGTGGTCCATATAGCTGGAAGGCGACATCGGCTCCTCGCTTGTTTGTTACGACCAAATATCCTGGCTTGTCTTGCCCCTTGTTTACCACTGACTGTTGCCGAACCTGCCTGTGCACTGACCAGGTTTATTGGCTCTGCCCTTTGAACTGTGCACACCGGGATGCCTTGCCTTTGCCTAACCTCTGCTTGCACCTACTTCCTCCAGTAGTACTATGTGTGACTATTTGTGACTGTGCCCATGTAACTACCACCAGTATATTGGACTCTTTGTCTTCATATGTCTATGGATACTTTACAGGAGGACTCGGCAACCTTGGCCTCCAAGAAGTTATGGAACTACATCTCCCATGATACCTAATAAGCTCAGAGAGTGTCTGAGCATTATGGGAAATCTACTTTCAAAACTCATGGGGGTCTGGGAGGTCAGGTTTGCTGATCCCTGGTAAAGTTTTGGTGTTGTGTAGCAGAATGTTACTCTTGGAGGACACTTTGAGGTTGGGTGGCTGATGGGTGTTTTGGGACTGATATGTAGAGGTTGCACGGTGACTGGATGCTGTGGAGCTGGTACATCAGGATTTTGGTGGGCACCGTGTGCTCAATGAATAGGTACTGGCTGCCACTTTGGAGCCCCCAGTTGTTTATTACATTTGCAAAAGTGATAACTTTACGGCTCTAAAACGGAGAAACCTCAACTTCGAATTCACTCGTCTTGCATTTTGCCCCTTGTTTTCATTGCGGAACCTCCCAGGCTTACCTCTACTCCACCCAGCCCATACTTTGCAACGCACAGCTTTCAGTATCAACCGGCGTGTCTGTGCAAACCCGCAGTGTCTTCCCTACGGGCAGGCAGGGGGCGCCGTGGAGAATACCGCGGACTCTAGGATCAGATCGGCTTGAAAAAGTCAATAAATGGTCACCTAAAAAAGTGTCGGCATCGCGCCCCTTAGGATCGGATCAGGACATCCCTGCCTTAAACTATGCAATAGGTAGACGTTGCCAGTGTTTATTGTGGCCCCTTTAAAAGTTCCTTTGTTTCGTATTTGCTGAATTATGTCACATATGTTTTACGATCGCGTCGCGTAAAGAATTCACCTGTAATAAAAATATAAATCTGTCTGTCGTGGAAAACGAAAAACGCCTATAAATGGGTTATATGGAGCAGCGCGGCGCATGTGGAATGGAATCGTACAGAAAGAGTCAGGTGGAACGGCACGGGGGGGGGTGGGGGTTATGGAGTCATTATATAGGGCAATAGGGAGGTTTATAGGGGGAGGTTATAGAGAGGTAGCAGAGGCAGAGCCCGGGGACAATGGAACACACATTCCACCTTTCTGGCAAGGGAGAACTGGCAATGGGGGCAATAGCCCCCTTGGCCACTAGCATATACGGCCTGTGAGTCACATGTTCATAGCCCCATTCCCAATCAAATACAATATTCACAACGATGCAGGAAAAAGACTGCCATGGGGTTAATAGGGGAGTTGTAGGGATTATATCAGCACCAATTAAATTTATTAAGGACATTTTTTTCACAGATATATATATACACCACTATATATACAGCGCTGTCCTAGGAGTGGCTTTGACCAGTTGCATAACCTTATCTCTGCTACAAAGTCACAGTGTGGCATCGCATTGATTTTAGGGTTCTGTGTAATAACAGATCCAGGATGCATAAAAGTGAGACAGAGGTCATTTGCATATCCTACCCAGAATTCCTTGCTGCATATGGGGAATGTGGCACAGGAGCTCTGGGATGCAATTCTTTGAATTGCTGTGATGTGCAAATGGCTTCTGCAATAATAAACACACTATCAGGGTTATTCAAAGAGATCCGACTTGCTTGAGAAAGGTAACCGAATGCTGAAATTCAGTGTTCGGTTACCTTTCCTGGCCATTCGGCTATTCAGAGAACAGGCAATATACCAAATCCTGGTGAATTGCCTGCACATACGGTGCCTGTTCGGTGCCTGTTCGAGGGCAGTGAAATCCCCATAGAGAAGCAATGCTTCGTCTATTCAGAGAACAAAACCAGCAGTGAAAGGTTCCCCTAATGCCCTGCCATTCGGTGGTTTCATTCGGCAGGTTTATGCAGGCGAATCCCATAGGCTTCAATGTTAAAAATATTCCCGTTTTAATTCAATATCTAATAAACTGTTTATTATAAAATTCTGCAGTAAAGAGTCTCTTTATTTATAGATTTTTTAGGATATTTTAAGCATTTTTCTGGATTTTTTTTTTTTTAACTTTACTTCTTTTTTCTGTAACAGCCCTTTTTATTATCATTCATTGGATCATATGTAAATTTCAGACATTTTCTCTCAGTAGTTTCTTTGCAAACAGTGTTTCACTTTTCAATCATTCATACAAACTGTTTTCCTAATTTATTCACTCCATTCGTCTGCAGTGTTGGCTTTTTCCGGCGGCTTCGCTGCGTGTGATCGGCTCCTGCTCGGGTTTTTCCGTGGTTTTCGGCGGGTTAATCCAGATATTTTTGCGGGTTTCGGCGTGCATTCGCTGGGTTTTGCGGTTAGTTTTCGGCGGGTTAGCGGCGGCCTTTCCCTGCAATTCGGGGACCCTGTGGTGCTTGAATACGCCGCAGGGTCACCGAAATGGGATCGGCAAAAGGAACCGAATTGAAGAGAACGAAAAGTCACCGAACGTGCAGTGACTTTTCGATTCTCTTTGAATAACCCGGTTTATATATATATATATAACTTTATGGAAAAAGGACACGATGATATGATAATATAATCTGTAGTGAGAATATTTATTAGTTCATATCTCATATATATAAAATTTGATGAGAAAAGAAAAAGGTGTGAGATTATTATTATTATTATTGTTGTTGTTATTGAGATGTGCTTTAATGTTATTTTTTTTCGGGTTGTAAAAGTTGCTTCTCCCCATCGAAAATAAATAAAGATAGATATCCGGACAGGTGATTGAGGTTAGAAATACAAGTTTATTTCACATCAGAATCGACTCCACCAGGTATTCACCACATACGGAAATTAATAAAAAGATACGATTGTTTAATTAACGGAGCCGTAAGGGCCCCGGAATCACAGCGAGATCGGTGTATAGAAAGGAGACGCGGGAGCTTTGTACGACTGATTGCATAAGAACATGCCACGTAACAACTGCGCGAAGGGACAGACGGACAGACAAAGCGCGGGAAGCAAGCGGCTCTAGGATTCGTTGACGTTACGACACACAGCGCGTTTATTGTTTATTTATTTTTTGTTGTTGTTGTAGTCGTTGTCTTTTGTGTTGCTGTAGAGATCCGCGTTGTAGCTATGCCTATACTAGCGCTCCCTGCAACCTGCTACAATGTATGCTGCATATATAGTATGTAACAAAAAAAAACGCAATTCACCCACAGACAGGAGGCAGCAGTACAACGCTCCGCACAGTACATACAGTGACCTGTGGACGTGATACAGTGCATGTCACACGGGGAGTATGCCGCGACCTGTCTGCGGTGACATACATATGCTATATTTTATATATATTACATATATATATATATATACGTAGACTGTACACATATGCGGCTAAGTGATACTTTTTAAACGAGACCATGTAAAGGCACAAACACGATTTAACCCTTTCCAGTATGAGGCTCTATTAATATATAGTTATTTTATAGAGCCGGTGAGAATACGGCGCCTGACATTTACATCGTGGAGGGGAGGGGGGGGGGAGCTATGAGAATGGTAAAAAGAAGAAAAATAAAATCTTACGTTTTCTTCTCTGCAGTCGGAGAGGCAGAAAAAAAAAATATATATATATATAATGCTAAAAAAAGAATCCAGATTAAACACTGGCCGCGGAGGTTCCGTTTCCGATTTATCTCTGCCAATCGTCTTGTATTTTGGGTGTTTTTTTTTTTTTTTTTTTCGGTGGGGAAACTTCCTATTACACCTAATAAAAAAAGTGCAAAAGACGTAACAAGTGAACAGGGCACAGACCGCACTGAGGGACGATTCCCAACTAAGACTATGACATCATCACCCACAGATTTGACGCACGCTACGGCTGAGTGGGTCGGACTGGGTAGAAGAGGGACAGTAGTTGCAGATGAAGTGTTGGTTTCCTTTTTTTGCGTAGTTTGTTCTTCTTAAATGCCCGTTTAGCCTGTGAAAGGATTACAATAATTTAGTATTTACAAACACACGAAACATATATACATATAAACACACAAACATATATATATGTATAGGGCTCTATTACATTCTCCGCGCAAATTCGTACGCGCAGCGCATTTTTTTTTGCTCGCACTGTTAAACGTTAATGTGCGTAATTTTTTTTTCATCCGTCCAAAAATATCGTGCGTAAAAAAAGACGCGCAAAAACTTGCGCGCATTAACGTTGCGCGCAGAAATCGGTGGGCAATCAGAATTAAGAACCACAATCGTCTCCCGTTCAGTTTTTGCACCTGCCAAAATCAATCTGAGTATATATGCTGCAGCAATAATAAAACACGCACAACCTCTCCATTTTATTGTTTGGGTATGTGTAGAATGTGTAACTATACTGTGCTGTATTCTTTTTTTCCGTGCAGGTGTTTTTCGTTTCGGCCAGAACGTTCAGATTTGCTGTTACCACCAGCTTTCAAAGACGTTAAAACTATGCGCGCAAACGTCGTTCGTAAAAAGTTGCGCATCGATTTGAAATACCATCCGTGTACCAGCGCACGAACGCATTTGCGCTCACAATGTTAAGTATGGGATGCGCGCACGAACTTGCGTTCACGCAGGGTCACTCTCGTTAGACGTTAACACGCATCGTATGCGCGAACGTCGTAATACGACGTTCTGCGCAAAGGGTTTTGCCCCTCGCGTTAATGCGTTTTTGCGCGCGCGTTACAAATTGCGCAAAGAATGTAATAGGGCCCATATTCTTTTATATAGCACCTATGTTACCCACTAGGGTAAAATGTAACTGAGCAAGAGAAATAAGGCTGGGGTCAGACTAACGCATTTTTAACGTGTGTTTAGACGCACTTAATCACGGCTGCGGTAGCAGCAAATGACGGGCAATGACGGCCAATTTACAAAGTACGGCCGCACGAAAGTCCGGCCGCGCAACGCAAGAGGAAAATGAACGCATTTTTTCGAGAACGCAGAACCGCTAGTACGGACGTACAGAGTGCGCTGCATCCGCTAGCGGCGTGTGTGTGTGATTAGGAGACGTCAGACGCTGCTAATGTCCGGCCAACATAACGTCCAGACACAAAAAGAGTTTTATTGACGATCCGTACAAAATCACGCACGAAAATACGCATCGTATGACCGCTATCGCGTATTTGGTGAAAAAATACGTCAATGCGTTCGGATGCACTTTTTGACGGTCGCTGCAAATAATGCGTTCGTTTGACCCTAGGCTAAGGAGAACGAAATAAAATAGAGAATTGGGGATTTTAGGCTGTTATGGGTTAGGTAGGAAAAAACTGTGAAAGACGGGAAATAGAACAAATAACATTAATAGAACCACAATAAAGATAGGGAGAGATAAGGGATAGACATAAAGGAGAGAAGGACGTGGAACAAAGGATTTTTTAACCCATTCACTATCAAGTGCTTCTTGACGAAGAAAAACATCATAACATTTAACTGAAGCATAGAATACATACAGGGCTATTCAGAGAGTGGTGAAAAACCTTGACAATTGCCAGGAGAATGAACAATCTAGACCAAATAGCCAATTTGAAAAGTGAAATAAAGGGGAGAATTTTTATGATTTGACTATTTTGACCTAGAATTTTCATCTCTCCAGTCATTCTCAAGGTTCTCACCGCTCTCTGAACAGCCCTGAAAGTTATTACTAAAATATAGGGTTAAAACAGCTATTTTATGTAAAGATGGTTATTCTGAGATTAAATTATGTAATACTTGTTTTTTTCTACATATTCGTTTATCCTTAAGGCTCGGGTCAGATGAGCGCATTTTCTATGGACTGTGCGTCCGTGCAGTACGGACGTACTTACTGACTGACGACAAGGTAGTGGCCTCACACAGTCCGTTTTTTTCACAGACGTATTTTTTGACTGATGTAGCAGGGAAAATAAATTACAATGAAAGAACATTCTGTCCGTCAAAAATGCTGGACGTATAAATGCAGTCCGTCTGACCTCGCTCCATCACTCACACACAAAGCTATGTGGACATTGTGGACGTGGCGCACTCCGCACGTCCGTTCTAGCAGTATTACGTTCTTGCCTAACCTGCGTCCGTTTGCAGCGTCCGTCAGCCCCCGCACTTCTGTGCGCACGTACTTCGTGTGTGGGGCTCCATTTAACACAATTGTATGCTATCACGGACGTACTTATGTTTGGGCAACACGGACGTTAACACTGCGCTCGTCTGACCCCAGCCTTAGAGAATTATTGCTGGGTTGAAAGGTTCTGCACTGTAGATGGTGTCCCTTATCTGGCACAATGTCACGTGCGGTCTGCATTATCAGCATACAGGCAGAAATGGCCTTTGTGTCAGATCCGGTAAATGTGATGCAGGCAGATAATAAAATGATCAGATCTCCTGGGATGAAAGGTTCTAAGCTCTAGATGGCGTCCCTTATCTCGCACAATGTCACACGGGGTCTGCATTATCAGCATACAGACAGAATGGCCTTTGTGTCAGATGCAGTAAATGTGCTGCAGACAGATAATAAAATGGTGAGATCTCCTGCTTATGGGGATTTGTAGTGATCACAATGTGATTATTAGCAATGCAATATCTGTATGTGCTGCATAATGCCTGTGTATGGCAATTACAGCAACACCTTGTATCTGTATGTGCTGCATAATGCCTGTGTATGGCAATTACAGCAACACCTTGTATCTGTATGTGCTGCAGAATGCCTGTGTATGGCAAATACTGCAACACCTTGTATCTGTATGTGCTGCATAATGCCTGTGTATGGCAATTACAGCAACACCTTGTATCTGTATGTGCTGCATAATGCCTGTGTATGGCAATTACAGCGACACCTTGTATCTGTATGTGCTGCATAATGCCTGTGTATGGCAATTACAGCGACACCTTGTATCTGTATGTGCCGCATAATGCCTGTGTATGGCAATTACAGCAACACCTTGTATCTGTATGTGCTGCATAATGCCTGTGTATGGCAATTACAGCGACACCTTGTATCTGTATGTGCTGCAGAATGCCTGTGTATGGCAAATACTGCAACACCTTGTATCTGTATGTGCTGCATAATGCCTGTGTATGGCAATTACAGCAACACCTTGTATCTGTATGTGCTGCATAATGCCTGTGTATGGCAATTACAGCGACACCTTGTATCTGTATGTGCTGCATAATGCCTGTGTATGGCAATTACAGCGACACCTTGTATCTGTATGTGCTGCAGAATGCCTGTGTATGGCAAATACTGCAACACCTTGTATCTGTATGTGCTGCATAATGCCTGTGTATGGCAATTACAGCAACACCTTGTATCTGTATGTGCTGCATAATGCCTGTGTATGGCAATTACAGCAACACCTTGTATCTGTATGTGCTGCATAATGCCTGTGTATGGCAATTACAGCAACACCTTGTATCTGTATGTGCTGCATAATGCCTGTGTATGGCAAAACTGCAACACCTTGTATCTGTATGTGCTGCATAATGCCTGTGTATGGCAATTACAGCAACACCTTGTATCTGTATGTGCTGCATAAAGCCTGTGTATGGTAATTACAGCAACACCTTGTATCTGTATGTGCTGCATAATGCCCGTGTATGGCAATTACAGCAACACCTTATATCTGTATGTGCTGCATAATGCCTGTGTCTGGCAAATACTGCAACACCTTGTATCTGTATGTGCTGCATAATGCCCGTGTATGGCAATTAAAGCAACACCTTGTATCTGTATGTGCTGCATAATGCCTGTGTATGGCAATTACAGTAACACCTTGTATCTGTATGTGCTGCATAATGCCTGTGTGTGGCAATTACAGCAACACCTTGTATCTGTATGTGCTGCATAATGCCTGTGTGTGGCAATTACAGTAACACCTTGTATCTGTATGTGCTGCATAATGCCTGCGTGTGGCAATAAGGCTAGGGTCAGACGAGCGTGATTTCTACGGACTGTATGTCTGTGCACACGGACGTACGTCAGTACGGAAGACACAGTAGTGGCCACACAGTCCGTTTATCACTGACGTATATTTTGACGGATGTAGGAGAGAAAATAAAATAAAAAGCAAAACCATTTTGTCTGTGAAAAAAATGCTGGACGTATAAATGCAGTCCGTCTGACCACGTTCCATCACTCACACACAAAACTATGCGGACGTTGTGGACGCAGTGCACTTTGTGCGGCCGTTCTAGGGGTTGTACGTTCTTGCCTGCCTTGCGTCCGTGGGCCGCGGCCGTTGTGCGTCCGCAGTTCAGTGCGGACGTACTTCGTGTAACGGGCTCCGATGGGCTTTCTGTCATGCTATCACGGACGTACTTTTAGGTGCAATCACGGACGTGAACACTACGCTCGTCTGACCCCAGCCTTACAACAACACCTTGTATCTGTATGTGCTGCATAATGCCTGTGTATGGCAATTACTGCAACACATTGTATCTGTATGTGCTGCATAATGCCTGTGTATGGCAATTACAGCAACACCTTGTATCTGTATGTGCTGCATAATGCCTGTGTATGGCAATTACAGCAACACCTTGTATCTGTATGTGCTGCATAATGCCTGTGTATGGCAATTACAGCAACACATTGTATCTGTATGTGCTGCATAATGCCTGTGTATGGCAATTACTGCAACACATTGTATCTGTATGTGCTGCATAATTTCTGTGTATGGCAATTACAGCAACACCTTGTATCTGTATGTGCTGCATAATGCCTGTGTATGGCAATTACAGCAACACCTTGTATCTGTACTGTACAGGGATTTACACTCATTATAACCCCCTGAATCTTATCCCTGTACAGCAGTGACTGACCCCACAGCTCTCCCTGTATTCTGACATATCCCTGGCCGCTGTGTTGCAGCAGTAAAGTTTGTCGAGTGTTTTATTACAGTGAGGTTTGGGGCTGCTCCTTGCAGCTTCTTTACAGTAACACAAGATGACAGGCATGAGATCTCAGAAGGAATTTTGTTTCCCCACAGGATGGACACCAGTTTTGCTCTATAAAGGTGTACAAATGGGGTGGTATATACTCATTTTCTTTTAATTACATGGCAGACTCAAGTACTCGTGTATTTGGCAGTGAAACGGTTAATGACCATAGCCATGTATGAGATCAGAATGTAAAACTCCACCCGGCTCTTGTGTTTCTTCTCGCGTCTCCATGTAATATTCATGTATTCTTCCTTCTACATAATCCCTGCATTAAAGCTCCTCTTAGCAGCCAGTGACATGTCTGTTTATGATGGGATGTTCTCTGTGTTCCAGTTATTGTCTGATTTCTCCTATTAATAAATCAATATCCCCCTATAATCAGATTTTCAGCCCGGCTGTCCTCATGCGTTATAGCAGCACAAAGCAGTTGGTCAATGACTCACGAGTTATTGCATTAGTTCTCCGTTTTCTGAGATCCCCGAGCTGCGCAGAAAAAGAAACACAGTGTCAGTTTACGGTGACATGTACCTGATTGTAACATTGCTTTGTTGCGACTCTTTATGCCTCCACCAACGTCTAACTTGGCTTTCTCAAGGACAGTGTTCCTCAGCTCCGCACCCCCTAACAGGCCAGGTTTGCAGGAGATTTAATCTGTGTTTCCCAAAAGTGATCCTTAAAACCTGGTCTGTTGGTGGATCCTGAGGATCTGAGATGAAAAAAAAACTGCTTTGGGATGACCCCAGTTGGTTTGCCCACCATCAGTGATGTGAACTACTTATTTGGTTCTGAGATTATGGGCGTCTGAGAGGCTAAATGTATAGTTTAGAGACATGCTACAAATATACAGATCTATGAACCTTATCAAACGCCGTTATAACATCATCCATTACAGGACCACCATAGGTTTCCGGGCAGGCCTTGCCGAAGAGTAGATGCCTACCAGACGTCATGGTTGGTCATGGTTACCGTATCTGTTATGTTTAAAGGGACAGTAATTTATCCAGGTTGATGGGCAGTGCATGAAGAATGTGACCCCGCAGCATGTATAATCCATACGCTGCAGGTTAGAAATCAAAAAGGAATCCCAGATGACCTGCCTTGATTTCCTTCCTACTGCATATGGATTATACATGTGCAGGGCAGCACTTTTCCCTGTGCTCCCCTCTGCATGAAATAGCAATATGCGTCCCTGTAGACATTGGTGACATGGTCACCCTAGTCATGGTTGTTGTAGTTCTTCAATGCCCATGGATCTACTCTTTGGCCAGCACTGTCTATGGTCAAAGGTGGTCACGAATATGAAGCCCCATAAGCGGCAACAAATCACAAAGTACTTAGTAACGGGTGCTAACACATACAAGGACCAGACAATTCCCAAATTGTCATCCAATTGGAAGAAGGTACGGGCTCTCCAAACTTCACGGTCAAGCTCACTTTTCTTGGAGCAACATTATAGAGTGAGACAACGTTTCGACTCCAGCCAAAGACTCAACTCACTTTGAAACTCTTTGATGTTGTTCCAATAAAAGTGACTGTGAGGTTTGGAGAGTCCGTACCTTCTTCCAATTGGATGGTCAAGTGTGATGTCCTGCCTCAACACTCTTTGGAAAGCCTTTTGGTGGTTTTCAGAGATCTCTCTCTTTTATGCTTCCTCTCCTTGTCTTGACCCTGTGCCTCGACTCTCTGTCTTTAGCCGTGTTTGTCTTCTCCTGCTCAATGTCAGTGCTACCTTCATCAGTTCAGACCCTTTTATCCTCGCTCAGACCCTTTTATCTGTCATTCACCTTTGGAGGCAATGAGGTTTTCAGCTTGAGCTTCTTCATCTCCTGGAGCCCTAGAAGATAAAGGAAAAAGTATTAGGAGTTGTAGTGATGGGTTTTATCGAGAGCGAATCATGATGAGTTCAAACAGGAACATTTACCGAGGAGACGTTACAGATACATTTTCTATCACTTGCTTTAACAGGGACACTACCGCGAACATAAACTGTAACTAGATTACTCGTGCATTACAAAAAAAACACCTGATAAAACACATTATAAAACACATGCTGCTGTTTTTTTTCTTTGTTTGAAATCATTGCATGTAAAAAAGGAAAGATAAATTCGTTTTTTTTTTAAATATCTTCTGATTCCATTTTGTGGATTTTCCCCATGATGCAACATTTAGCAAAATCCGTGCAAACGTTTTACTTTACTGCTGTGGTTTATCAAATCTACAGTATTTAACAGTTAATGAAGTGGAAGAGGGAATGTTTAGATAAGGCTACAGGAGGCCATTATTCTCCGGGCTACCCAAGATAAGAGATGGCAGCTGAATGAGATAAAACAGGGATCTTAAAAGTCTTCTAATCTACCCCCTGGTGATGTCCTTTGAATACATCCCATGCAATACAATGATGTGAGTCGGTGGCTGACCCATTCACTGCATTCTATTCCCAAAGCCACACAGTGAGGAGCAAGTGATAGAAAGATACAAAATATCACACAATGGATGCACCCAGTGACACATATAGAGGAGAATATCACACAATGGATGCACCCAGTGACACATAGAGGAAAATATCACACAATGGATGCACCCAATGACACATATAGAGGAAAATATCACACAATGGATGCGCCCAGTGACACATAGAGGAAAATCTCACACAATGGATGCACCCAATGACACAGAGGAAAATATCACACAATGGATGCGCCCAGTGATACATAGAGGAAAATATCACACAATGGATGATCCCAGTGACACACATAGAGGAAAATATCACACAATGGATGCACCCAGTGACACATAGAGGAAAATATCACACAATGGATGCACCCAGTGACACATATAGAGGAAAATATCACACAATGGATGCACCCAGTGACACATATAGAGGAGAATATCACACAATGGATGCACCCAGTGACACATATAGAGGAGAATATCACACAATGGATGCACCCAGTGACACATATAGAGGAAAATATCACACAATGGATGCACCCAGTGACACATATAGAGGAAAATATCACACAATGGATGCACCCAGTGACACATATAGAGGAGAATATCACACAATGGATGCACCCAGTGACACATATAGAGGAAAATATCACACAATGGATGCACCCAGTGACACATATAGAGGAAAATATTTTCTTAACCCCTTGATGTCTGCGCAGCTGGAGGGCCTTGAAGACGCGGGGCGTACAGGCACCCCCTCGGCTCCTCCCCACAACTAGCATGTGCCGCGTGCCATTGGCTGCAGTGGGGCGGCCTGAACTAAGGCCATCCCTCTGCAGCCAATGCCGCATGCCGCGTGTCAGGTGCATGGGCAGTCCAAATTAGTGGCCTGCAATGTCATCTGTATGCCTTCATTAACAGACAGGTGATGCCCACCCATCGTGAAGGGGTTAACTAAACATACAAGTGAAAAACAAAAACACATGTAAGATATCAGCAACATCAAATAAACACAATGAGGACATTGCATTTTTTGGTGGTACTGGCCCTTTAAGTCCTAAGATGACAAAGTCTAAATAGAATGGCTAATGATCAAAGTGTCGGCATCTTCCTAGAAATCCGAAAAGGCAATTTCCGAGCTCATTTTATAGAAAAGCTGATTTTGTTAAATGCAAACGTAAATGATTACTGGTGATTATATGATTGGCTCGTGTCTACAAGCTCATTTGCATGAGCACAGGTTGGGTCATGATGCGGAAGAGTTGGGTTTGACCAGTTACATGAGGACAACACAGATAACCTAGAATTCCAGACTCTCAATGAGGATTTTGGACAGATAGAGGAGCTGAATAGAACTTTACGGTCCCTTTTCATATGGGTGGAAGACAGGAAATAAAAAGTGAGATGGATCGGGAACGGAAGATCAGTGGTGGTTGTGGATGGGAGAGCGGAATCGCATGATGGCCGTATAATGGGTTTTGGGGAAAACATGGCAGAATGAGAGTTTGCATGGGGAATCGGTGTCTTGGAAGCAAAACATTAAAAAAGGAGGGAACACTGAGATAGCGTACGAGACGGTAAGGATGGGAGGGAAGGTGGACTTCTTGCTGCTTTGGGCGTATTATACATTTTCCATTATTATTATAGGGAAGATGCTTTCACGGTTCATTTATTGTTCATTTAAAGGGTTATTCAAAGAGCGCCGAACTTGCTGCCGAATTGCACCGAATGATGGATTTCACCGTACAGTGCAATTTCGTGGCAGTTCGTCTATTCGGAAAGCTGGCAATTTGCCAAATACCGGCGAATTGACAGCAAAATATGGTGCAGATGGCCACAAGTCAGAGAACTTCGGCGGCAGTGAGACGTAATGGTTAATCTATTCGGAGAACGCCGGACTGCACCGAAGTGCTGGGGAAATGCCCTGATTTTCAGTGGTTCAGTCCGACAGGTTTAAAAAGGCGAATCCCATAGAATTCATTCTTCGCGCATACGTTTGCGCCTGCGCAGAAACGCACTAACGGGAGGGGCAAACCCCTTTGCGCTGAACGTCGTATTGCAATGTCAGCCCAACAAACGCGCGTATACCTGTGTGAACGCTGCGCGAGCTTACTGTACTTCGCGCGTCCTATACTTAACATTGTGAGCGCAAATGCGTTTGTGCGCTGGTACGCGGATGGTATTAGAATCTATGCGCAGTTTGTAAGGCACAGCCTTTGCGTGCATAATTTTAGCGACTCCTAAAAGCTGGTGTTTCTGGCAAATTCTATCAACCTGCCGAAACCAAATACACCAGCCCAAAAAAAAATACGCAGCAAAGTATAGTTACACATTCTACTCATACCCAAACAATAAAATGGAGAAGTTGTGCGTGTTTTTTTTTTATTGATGCAGCATATATGCGCATATTGATTTTGACAGGTGCAAAAACTTATCGTGAGACAATTGTGGTTCTTAATTCTGATTGGCTGAAATCGCGTGAAAAAAACAGTCCGCACACGGATTTCTGCGCACAATGTTGCTGCGAGCACGTTTTTGCGTGTCCGTTTTACGCGTGTTATTTTTGAACGGATGAAAAAATGCACGAGGATTGTAACACCAGCGTTGATTTACACGCGTTAACGCGCATGCGTTTTTGCGTGAAGAATGTAAAAGGGCCCATTGTCTTTATTCATTTTTTATTCAACCGTTTTATTCTTTTCAGTTTTGGCAAAAAGTCTTTTTATTTACTTATTTTTTTAGATTTTTTTTTTCATTTTTTTTGGGCAAAAAGCTTGATTCCCATTTTTTTTTATTCCGTATCAAACCTTTTAATAGTTTTTTACGGGAACTTTTTTTTTTTATTATTATTTCCACACATTTTCATTGGTTTAAATGCCTTTTAAAGAATAGCAGAGTTCCGTTTTCTTTTTCTGACCGTTTGGCATTCTTCTGCGTTCGGTGGCTTCACATTTGCCGCTATTCGGGGACCCTGCGGTCATTAGTAAATGGAACTAGACTCGCTGAAACACACTGTATTACTAGCGTTGAACTAAAAGCACCAAAATTGCCCTGAAATTTTCATGTTCTTTGAATAACCCTTTTAGTGATTTTGAGCTCATCAACCAATCACAGTTCGTTGAGCGTCGACCCAACGTCATGGCAAAAATGGCCGTCTCACATGGGCATGTGCCCTGAGTGGTTCTTACCTTTGCTTCTGGTTAAGATTGTTGCATCTGCACCTCCGGCCTGAAAACAAAGGAACATGAAGTCAGATGCCATGAAAAGCCAGGACTATTTTACCATCATCGTCCATTTTACCTTCACAGTAATCTAAGCGGCGGTCTCCATAACTTTTCTAATTTTTCTATGAGTTGGCAGGTCATTAAAGAGCTTTTTGGGGCGATTTAACCCCATTACCTCTTAGTATTACACATTAAGCTCTAAACGTACAAGCAGGCCTCAAAATTTCCACTCACCTGCTCGCATTTGGCGAGTGGAAATTACATGAGGGCGAGTGGGAATGCAGAGGCAATGCTGGAGAAGGGTTAGGTGGGGCAACTAGTGGCAAGTAACTCTTAAGGCCTGGCTAGTAGCTCAGGACTTGAAATTTTGAGGCCTGCGTACAACATCAAATAAGGGTAAGTTTCTGCAGGTCCTCACAACCTCAAATTCTCGCGACTCATGTGTTTGCGACCCTTAATGTATTAAACATAGGACTTGATTTAATTGGGTCCAATGGCTGGAATCGGGGACTTTTTCTGGCGACTTTCGGACATTTTTCAGTTTGGGAGATACAAACGCGTTTTTTTCTGGCATTTCAATACAACCTTAAAAATTCGGCTGAAATATCGTCTCTCGCAGCTGGACTTTAATGGAAATATCGGCTTCAACGATTCAATTCGAATTTATCGCTATGCCGATTTCCGACAAAAATTTCAAGTGCTGAAAAATGGATTTTCAGGCTGAAAAATAGAAGGAATAGACTGAAATCTTTTTATAAACATTGGATATTTCTAACAATCCTGTTAAAAAGGCACAAATCAGTGATGCTGGCCGAAAATACGCTTTTTCTGCAGTTTTACCGGCTGGCTTTATTTTCGGACAAGCGACATTTTTTTTCAAAATTGGTTCCAGTTGAGTTTTTTTCAAAAGAATCAGTCGATATTTTGGCAAAACATAGACCACAAAAAGCCGATCTATTTTCTAAAAAAAAAATGGTCGGGACAATTAAACCGTGAATTGTGTGTTTCTGACTTTCAACGCATTACAAATACATATGTCTATAGTGATACATTGAGAAGATCTTGCTGGAATTTCGCAACGTCTCCTCTAGCTCTAAAATGCGATCGGAAGAATACAGAATGTTAATCCGCTCGATGTATATATCTGTTACATTTTAATGGCCAGTTCCCCAGTAATGATTAAACGAAGAACAATGACGATGTACGTGAAGTGGAAAACCATTTCATCTTGTAACATGAATATATAAGATCGATTCGACATCGTGTTTTGGAAACCAATAAAAAAACTAAAACCGAGACAATATAAACTAAAACACTTGCATTCCAAGCTCAATGGATCCAAATCATAAAATAAATGCGCAGAGAGGCATGTGACAGCGATAAAGTGGGACAAAGCGCGCTTTTATTGCATTTCTTGTAAAAACTCTGCTTTACTATATTCTTTGGATTTTATTGTAAATTGTTAAGGGGTGGGAAGGTGTCACATGGCTTCCTTGTGGTGGATAAATCACAATAACAACATACCGGCTGGATGGACTACAGGTAACATCACTGGTCTATAACCGTGGAGACCCAGGTTGGAATCCCAACCAGAGCACCTCTCCAGTAAGTGTCCTTGGGCGAGACACGTAATGGTACATACTCGCCTAACACACAATATTGGCTGTGGAGTCCAGTGGTGACGTCTCTACCCTTCGACCGTGGAGAAGCAAGTCAAAATATCAATCAGCACATCCCTCCAATACGATTGTGGAGAAGCAAGTCTCGACTTTACAAGAAGCAAGTTCAACCTAACCACCAGGTCGCTGATCTACAATCATGGAAAAACGACTCGATACCACTCAGAAGACTCCACCAGCGAGTGTCCTTGGGCAAGACACCTAACGATATGGATGCGCCTACCTCACAAAATACTTGTACATCTCATAGATTGCCTTGGGAACAAGGACCCCCTGAATCAGGCCATCATCCATGTGTGGTATTCCAATGTATAATAACCCTAAACCTAACATTTGGTGTGAGGTTAGTATGGAGGGCTGGATGGAGTAGAGGTAACATCACTGCTCTATAGCTGTGTAGACACAGGTTCGAATCCCAACCAGAGCGTCTCTCCAGTAAGTGTCCTTGGGAAGGCACCTAATGGTACATACTTGCCTACTACACAATATCAGCTGTGGAGTCCAGTGGTAACATCTCTACCCTTCGACTGTGGAGAAGCGAGTCAAATCCAGTTCAACACATCCCTCCAATACAACTGTGGAGAAGCAAGTCTCGACGTTATGAAAATCGGATTCAACCTAACCACCAAGTCGCTGATCTACAATCATGGAAAGATGACTCGATCCCACTCGGAAGACGCCACCAGCGAGTGCCCTTGGGCAAGACACCTAACGATATGGATGCGCTTTCCTCACAAAATACTTGTACATCTCATAGATTGTAAATGACCCTGGGAACAGGGTCCCCTGAATCAGGTCATCATCCATGTGTGTTATTCTAATGTATCGACTCCTTGTACACTGATCTTGTAAAGTGCTGCCTAATATGTGGCATTATATAAATAAAAGATAATAATAAAATGCGTTCCCACCAGAAACGCTCCCTGATATTAAAAGGTGAATTCTTCTGGTGGTGCTTGTGAAGATCGGAAACAGATTTTACAGCACATTTTTAAGCAAAACCTAAACGTATTCAATTTTTAAAATTTCAATTATATTCTTAGGATTGAGGAAGCTCAGATAAATTGTGATAGGTTTCCTGCCACATGGGTAACCCTGCACATGGACTCCACCAAGAAAAACCCTAATACTAGACCGGTGGTTGTTAAAGCCGGGATATAGAGAGAACATTAAACATTAGCATGAGTCTAGGACCGGAGGGTAAAACCAAAGTAGGTAGATTTGCCAAAAGGTCAGGCTTCCAGAGGACAGAGAAACCACAAACAGGTCAAGGTCGAGGAGAGGAGGAACCTGAGTAGTCGAAGACAAGCCGAGGGTCAAATAAGAGAAAGGCAAAAGCAAAAACATAGAACGTGTTGAGTATCAAGAAGACAACCCCAGGGTGACTTCGTCTGAAAGAGGAAATGGTATATGGGCTGTAAAACACTCCTATTGGCTGGACAGAACAAAGAGTGATGTCAAACATGTGCGCTCCGGGCATCTGTTGGGATGACGCAATTGAGTGTAGCCATAAAGACGCAGGTGTCGGCAAGCTTTGTTAGGTTGACGCGACTGAGGGCAAGCATCACCGGAATGATGCGAGTGTAGGCATACGTGATCAGAATAACATGACTGGGGCAAGCGTCAGTTGAATGACACGACTGAGGGCAAATGTTGGTGGAAGGATGCATGGAGAGCTGCATATGGTGGGCGTGTGTGACACGACGTTTGTGAGTTGACTGATTTTTTTTTCTAACCTAGGCCAACACGATGGGAGAAGGAACGGGAGCAACATTTGATGAAATGTGTCCAGCAGCATCATCAAGGAACACTGGATTAGGTAGATCTAGATACAAAAAGTCCCAATATCTGCCGAGTATGTGATGAAGGAACACACGGCTAAAGTAAACAAGATTGTAAATTGTGATGGACTTCATTTGGGATGTGGTTGGTTTCTTCTACTACAGGCCAAGATGATGGGAGAAGAAATGGGGGAATGTAGGGCAACATTTACCAAAATGGGTTTTCAGCTCAGAAATGCTCAGAAGCTGAATGTCCAACAAACATGCACCTTGGTGGTTTGGCAAACCTAAAACCTAATAGTCACAGTTTCTGCCAGGCAGTTGATGAAAGAACACATGGTTTTGGCCATTTTGTGGGTTGGCTGCCTGTTTCTGGGCGGACGATGCAGAGACGACAGTTGCTCATGCCTATTCGTGAATGAAATAAACGAGAGGGAAAAGAAGCCATAGAACAAACTCAACCACATGCTACTCTTCTGCGCACATTGCACAACTTACTCATGATGAGGAGGATTCCTAAGGTGAAGAGGACAACTGCAAAGACAAGTCCTCCGATCCTCAAGCTTTCATAATCTGCAAATAACAAAACACATTTCATGGGAATCAGAAAGGGATGTGGGTATTTCAATAGATTCTGCATATTTTCAGTAATGATCCAGTCGTCTCGTCCAGTGCTTAGCAATACTAGCAATAATCTCTTATATTGTCTAATTTGTCTGCTATTGTCATAGTTCTGATTAAAAAATCCTGCGTGACATTTTTTAATCTAACTTTTTATACGTGAGAATTTTTGGTGTAATAAGATACCACGCACAGTGACACATAGGTGTACGCGTCCTATGATTAGGGTATGCACGCATGTTTAATTTATTGCTTAAGAACTATAAATAATTACCGACCGTTAAGGTTCATGTCCTTTATCATGAACTAAATGAGAAAAAAAACCAAAATGTAGACGGGGACCTAAAATGTCAAAAGCGGGAGCAGTTAATCGATTGTGCACAAGTAAGAGTAACAACAAACATGGAGCCAACGAGTTGCCTCTAATAAGCCGTGTGAAAATTATATTTCTGTTATTCTTAATGCTACAAATAATTATCTGCAAAATATAGACTTAAAATATATTTTGTTCTAAAAATAATTCTTACGAATTTCCACATTTAATATCCCCAAAACACAAGAGCGTTGCTATTCAGTTCTCTTAAATATATACAGTTGTGTTCAAAATTATTCAACCCCCACTGAAATTGAGTGTTTTGGCCAGTTTGACATTGATTTTGATCATTCAGTCATCTTGCTTACAATTAAATCAAAGAGGCACGTGTAGGTCAGACAAATATAACATAACATTTATAATGAAATAACCACAAATGTCTTTTCTGTGCTCACATCATTATCAGTTTTATTCAACCCCAAGTGACATTCAATCTTAGTACTTAGTACAACATCCTTTTACAGTTATAACAGCTTTTAAACGTGAAGCATAGCTTGACACAAGTGTCTTGCAGCGATCTACGGGCTTTTTTCTCCCATTCGTCATGGGCAAAAGCCTCCAGTTCAGTCACATTCTTAGGCTTGCGCACTGCAACTGCTTTCTTTAAGTCCCACCAGAGGTTCTCAATCGGATTTAAGTCAGGTGACTGCGATGGCCACTCCAAAATGTTCCAGCCTTTAATCTGCAACCATGCTCTAGTGGACTTGGAGGTATGCTTGGGATCATTGTCCTGTTGAAAGGTCCAACGTCTCCCAAGCCTCAGGTTTGTGACGGACTGCATCACATTGTCATCCAATATCTCCTGGTACTGAAGAGAATTCATGGTACCTTGCACACGCTGAAGCTTCCCTGTACCTGCAGAAGCAAAACAGCCCCAAAGCATGATTGACCCCCCGCCATGCTTCACAGTAGGCAAGGTGTTCTTTTCTTCATAGGCCTTGTTCTTCCTCCTCCAAACATAGCGTTGATCCATGGGCCCAAACAGTTCTAATTTTGTTTCATTAGTCCACAGAACACTATCCCAAAACTTCTGTGGTTTGTCCACATGACTTTTGGCATACTGCAGTCGACTCTTCTTATTCTTTGGAGACAGCAAGGGGGTGCGCCTGGGAGTTCTGGCATGGAGGCCTTCATTACGCAGTGTGCGCCGTATTGTCTGAGCTGAAACTTCAGTACCCACATCTGACAAATCTTTTCTCAGTTCCTCAGCAGTCACACGGGGACTTTTCTCCACTCTACGCTTCAGGTAGCGCACAGCAGTCGAAGTCAGCATCTTCTTTCTGCCACGACCAGGTAGCGTTTCAACAGTGCCCTTTGCCTTGAATTTGCGAATGATGCTTCCTATGGTCTCTCTTGGTATGTTTAACATCTTTGCAATCTTCTTATAGCCATTGCCCTTCCTGTGAAGAGTAATCACCTCTTCTCTTGTCTTCCTGGACCATTCTCTTGACTTCACCATGTTTGTAACCACACCAGTAAATGTCTAGAAGGAGCTGAGTATCACAGTCATTTTAAAGCTGCCTAATTGGTGCTTATTATGCTTTATTGCTGCTCCGTGACATCCACAGGTGTTTTCAATACCTGATTGAAAACACTTGAATGAACCTCTGTTCTTCAGAGTGGTAGTCTTTAAGGGGTTGAATAATTGTGTCAATGAAGAATTCACAAAAGAAACATTTACTACTGTATTACAAAACCAATTGATGTCATTTTAGTTGCATATGGTTCTTTAAAAAGTCCTTGTAGGATTTCATTCTGAATACAATTACAAATGTACACTAAATTCCCTAAAACCCTTTACAGCATTGGGGGTTAAATAATTTTGAACACAACTGTAAGTATGTGGTTAGACCCAAATCTGTCCTTTGGCCCCCACACCGAAAAAATCTCAACTAAACTTTACCCCAAACTAGGTGCCCTGTACAGAAACAAATCCTGCCTGAGCCCGCGGTAAGAAAGCAGATTGTACAACAAATGCTAATGCCGGCTATTGAATACTGAGATGAAGTGTATGCAGCCGCCCCGCAAACACACCTTCATAAACTTACTACATTGCATAACTCACTCTGCCACTTTGTGCTACAATGTAACTACATGACCCACCATTGTGACATGTTAACCCTTTCGCTGCTGAGGCGTTTCACGCCTCTCTGCTGAGGTCATATTTACTGGTTTTGCTCATCATGTTTAAACGTGTTTTGAAGGCTTATTTTAGTATATGATCCAGACATATTATATATCGTTCTTTCCTTCAGACTCTGCAGATTAATAATATGTCATTATTATATGTATACGTCATGACCTGTCTGTATATTATAACAAAAAATGCAATAAAATATGAATTTTCAATAATTTACAACGTGTAAAGTGTATTTTTTTCACATTTTAACATGCGAGCAATTGCGGTTATATTTTGAAGGACCTCCCCCCTCCCTTTCAGGCGCCTCCTCTGCACATGCGGGGGGGGCGCCTGAATTAGATGTCATCGCGTCGCCACGATGACATCTAATGTCCCCGCCGGGCTCCCGAGTGCTGGGCTGACGTCCAAGATGTCAGCCCGCACCGGGGGGGCGCAGCAATCCGCCGGAATCCGGCGGATTGCTGCCTCCTGTGCTCGGACGCGCTGAGCGCGTCCGTAGCACAGGAGAACCACTTGGCTGGACGCGCTGAGCGTGTCCATAGCAGCCAAGTGGTTAAAAGAGCTAAACTGGCCGTCGCTGGAATCCAGACGCACTCTTCACCTTTACAAACTGCTGTTTAAGAGCTTTTCTGGGAAGCTACCACCCTACCTGAATAGACTGCTTCCTCCAGCAGTTCCCCCATCCTATAACCTCCGATCCAGGACCAGCACCTTACTTGCAATACCACAATACGAAAAGACAATGGCTCCATCCTCATTTTCCTATAGAGCACCATAATTATGGAATAACCTCCCAGACACCATCAAATCTTCCCCCAGTCTAAAGTCACTTAAGAGCTCCCTATTAACATACCTCAATACGGAATGCACCTGTAAGCATGTAACATAATGACTATATACAGACTGCACCTGTAAACATGTAACATAATGACTATATACAGATTGCACCTGTAAACATGTAACATAGTGACTATATACAGAATGCACCTGTAAACATGTAACATAGTGACTATATACAGAATGCACCTGTAAACATGTAACATAGTGACTATATACAGAATGCACCTGTAAACATGTAACATAGTGATTATATATAGAATGCACCTGTAAACATGTAACATAGTGACTATATATAGAATGCACCTGTAAACATGTAACACAGTGACTATATACAGAATGCACCTGTAAACATGTAACACAGTGACTATATACAGAATGCACCTGTAAACATGTAACATAGGGACTATATACAGAATGCACCTGTAAACATGTAACACAGTGACTATATATAGAATGCACCTGTAAACATGTAACATAGTGACTATATACAGAATGCACCTGTAAACATGTAACATAGTGACTATATACAGAATGCACCTGTAAACATGTAACATAGGGACTATATACAGAATGCGCCTGTAAACATGTAACAAGCAGGGTTATTCAGAGAAAGGTGAAAAGCAGGAGAATGACTGGAGAATGGAAAATTCTAGTTCAAAATAGCCAATTTGGAAAGTGAGATGAATGGGAGAATGTTTCTGGTTTGGCTATTTTGACCTAGAATTTTCCATTTTCCAGCCATTCTCCTGCTTTTCACCACTCTCTGAATAACTCTGATAGTGACAATATACAGAATGCACCTGTAAACATGTAACATAGTGACTATATTTCCTACATATTTATTTTCTGTATTAATCTGTATATTTGTGTTATTTTTAATATCTTGCATTTATTACTTTGTATTTCTGTAACAATTCAATGTTCTTGAACCCAGGACATACTGAAAACTAGAGAAATCTCAATGTATCCTTCCTGGTAAAATATTTTATAAATAAATAAATTTTATTACCATAATGGAATGGATCTGACTCTTTGCTTTCTTCACTGGCGCCTGCACAGAAAAACAGAACAGGTTATGCAATATATAAACAAACAGGGTCAGTTTTACATCTCAGGAGTAGGGATGAGCTGTTCGGGTTCGGACGGTTCGGAGTTCGACCCGAACTTTGGCAGTTCGAAAGTTCACGAATTTCGAACTTTTTGGGCGTGTTCGGTTCGGGTTCGAAAAAAAAAAGAAATTTTGAAAAAAGTATAGAAAATGCTTAAAAAAATACAAAAAAAATCTAGAAATAAAGAGACTCTTTACTGCAGAATATTATAAGCAACTGTTTATTAGATATTGAATTAAAAACTAATGTGTACGTGGAAAGATTATCAACTCTAAATGACCTCTGTTCACAAACGGGTATAACACCAGGTGTTTTTAGTCTGGTAATCAATTTGATACATTGTACAATATACCGAGGGTTGGGTGGTGTCTGCTTCTGATTAAGATTTGAGAATTAATTTCCCTAAAACATCCTAATATGCTGCATTTAACTGGTGTTTGAAAAAAATCTAAAGCAATGTTATTTTTCACCTCGGGATTAAACATTCACAGGGTTATTCAGAGAGCGGTGAAAAGCAGGAGAATAACTGGAGAAGTGAAAATTCTAGGTCAAAATAGCCAAACCAGAAAAATTCTCCCATTTATCTCACTTTCCAAATCGGCTATTTGGTCTAGATTCTTCTCTTCTCTTGCCAGTTCTCCTGGCTTTCACCTCTCTCTCAGGGTTGTTCAGAGAAAGGTGAAAACCAGGAGAATGGCAGGAAAAGAGAACAATCTGGACCAAATAGCCGATTTGGAAAGTGAGATAAGGCCAGGGTCAGACTAACGCATTTTTCGCAGCGACCGTCAAAAAGTGCGTCCGAACGCATTGCCGTATTTTTTCACGGATTGCGCGAAAACGGTCATACGATGCGCATTTTTGTGCGTGATTTTTTACGGATCCAAACCAGGAAACTTTGGGTGTCTGGACGTTATGTTGGCCGGACATGAGCAGGGTCTGATGTCTCCAAATCACGCACACACGCCGCTATTGGACGCAGCGCACTCTGTACGTCCGTAATAGCGGTTCTGCGTTCTCGAAAAAATGCGTTCATTTTCCACTTGCGTTGCGCAGCCGGACTTTCGTGCGACCGTACTTCGTATATTGTCCGTCATTGCCCGTCATTTGCTGCTAGTGTGGCCGTGATTAAGTGCGCCTAAACGCACGTTAAAAATTCGCTAGTCTGACCCCAGTCTAAATGGGAGAATTTTTCTGGTTTGGCTATTTTGACCTAGAATTTTCCATTCTCCAGTCATTCTCCTGCTCTTCCCCGCTCTCTGAATAACCCTGACAGGGTTATTCAGAGAAAGGTGAAACTCAGGAGAATGACTGGAGAATGGAAAATTCTAGGTCAAAATAGCCAAACCAGAAAAATTCTCCCATTTATCTCACTTTCCAAATCGGCTATTTGGTCTAGAATTTTCCATTCTCCAGTCATTCTCCTGCTTTTCACCGCCAAAAAATCAGTAAACTTTTTCTGCGTGTCCGAAAATGTCTCCTCTTTTCATACAGACTGCCGCCCCAAGCAGTTGTTTATGGATAGATTAAAGGAAAAGCATTTACCGTCATTTGAAACGTCATTTTTTGGTTTTTACATATTTCTATACATCCTAGAAATCCGCCACTTCATGGGCAGGTTATGGGGACCTCCTAGGCATGATATTTGAAGGAATTTTTCATTTTTATTTTTAATTATTATTATTATTATTATTATTCTTTATTTATAAAGCGCCAGCATATTCCGCAGCGCTGTACAATAAGCACAGTATAGACAGGGTTACAATACATTGAACAACATTTGACAAACAGTACAGGAGGAGATGAAGGCCCTATTCCCGTAGGAACTCACAATCTGGGAGGGTTAGGGTTGGAAACAGGAGGAGAGGACTGTAAGGTGAGAGTTAACCCTTATCTCATGGAAAACTCACTGTCCCTTTAAAAACTTTTTTTTTTTACTTTTTGTCCTTGTTTCCTGTCCCCCAGGGCACTACCCGGATCCCCATACACCTTTTATGGCAAATATGTAGCATATATGCCCTCTTGGAGGGCACTCCAAAAAACCGAATTTTCAGCCCCATTGACTTGCATGGGGGTTTGGGTTCGGGTTCGGTCCCGAACAAATGGAAAGTTCGGGTTCGGGCTCGAACCGAACTCGGGGAGTGTTCGGCTCATCCCTACTCAGGAGCCAGTAGGCATAGAAATCTGGTGTGCCCCTAACCTGCCCACCAACAACAGTGCTGCGCTAGAAAAAAAAGGAATTGTTTGTTTACATAAAACCTGATCAATATTGGTATCACTGGAAACGTTATACCGTGGCCTTTCCATCGATACCTCAAATTACCCTCTAGCTTGGAGCTTTCTGGAGATTTTGGGGTCTAAAGGATTTTAAATTGTATTTTTTTTCTAGTTACAGAGCAAGGCACCCCCTTGTGGTAGTATTAACATCCTGAATTGATTTAGCTAAACTTGAACAACCTCTACAATGTCTCTTCTAAGGCTGGGGTCAGACGAGCGTGATTTCTACGGACTGTACGTCCGTGCAGTACGGACATCGTCAGTACGGATGACGCAGTAGTGGTCACACAGTCCGTTTTTTCACTGAAGTTATTTTTGACGGATGTAGGAGGGAAAAATAAATTACAATGAAAAAACATTCTGTCCGTCAAAAATGCTGGACGTATAAATACAGTCCGTCTGACCTCGCTCCATCACTCACACACAAAGCTATGCAGACGTTATGGACGTGGCGCACTCTGCACGTCCGTTCTAGCAGTATTACGTTCTTGCCTAACCTGCGTCCGTTTGCCGCGGCCGTTGTGCGTCCGCAGTTCAGTGCGGACGTACTTCATGTGTCAGGCTCCAATGGACTTTCTTTCATGCTATCACGGACGTACTTTTAGGCGCAATCACGGACGTGAACACTACGCTCGTCTGACCCCAGCCTTAGAGGGAGTCAGGCAGATTAATGGACCCCTAGGGGGAGGGGCCTTAAGACAAAAATGTAAAAAATTGAACATGGTAATTGATGAACAGCTCGTTATTCAATTCCTGCTTATGTTGTTGTTTCCGTTGATTCTTTTTGCTTGAGTTTCCTGTTTTGGCATTATATTTGTTTATATATAAATATGCAGGAGCTAAATAAAAACATACATTTATGACACAAGATCTATATATGACTGGACTCATTATTTTCAGTTAATGAGTATTTACAGATAGGATGAGTAATGTCTTGCAAGGATAGTTATTATCACTAGGTGGCGCCGGTGTATTCCAACTGTTCATGGGAATTCACTGGGTGTTCTTAGATATTGATACAGTATATTCAATGTGTTACAGGTAGATTAAGACCTCAATTAACCCATGTCACAATGAATATATTATTCAATGCAACCCTTATTCAACAGAAATGGACTCTCCAGGCTGAAATGGGCCCTTTTTCATAAAGCTCTGTATGAGCAACACCTTATATAAATGTAGTTTAAAGGGACACTGCCGCTTACATAAGCTGTAACTAGATTACTTCTGCATCACAATTAAAACCACCTTATAAAACACATCATAAAACACATTAAAACACGTTATAAAAACACATTAAAAAACACACGCTGATGTTTTTTTTTCTTTGTTTGAAGTAATTGCATGTAAAAAGGAAAAAATACAATTAGTTTTTTTTCAATCTCCCTACCATTTTCTCGATTTTTCCCAAAAGGCAACATTTACCAAAGATTTTTCTTTACTTCTGTGGCTTATCTAATCTACAGTATTTCAAAGTTTAATGAGATGAAGGGGGGAATGTTTAGATAAGGCTACAGGGGGTTATTGTTCTTCAGGCTACTCAATATAAGAGCTGGCAGCTGAATGAGATAAAACAGGGAGTTTAAAAGACTTC
Source organism: Leptobrachium leishanense (assembly GCA_009667805.1). Classification (NCBI taxonomy): domain Eukaryota; kingdom Metazoa; phylum Chordata; class Amphibia; order Anura; family Megophryidae; genus Leptobrachium; species Leptobrachium leishanense. The sequence continues at coordinate 1,996,227 of CM019073.1, read as the reverse complement.
TATCTACCCCCTGGTGATGTCATTTGAATACATCCCACACAATACAATGATGTGAGTCTGTGACTGACCCATTCACTCCATTCTATGAGCAAAGCCACACTGTGAGGAGCAAGTGATGGAAAGATACAACACAAAATATCACACAATGGATGCACCCAGTGACACATATAGAGGAAAATATCACACAATGAATGCGCCCAGTGACACATATAGAGGAAAATATCACACAATGGATGCACACAGTGACACATATAAAGGAAAATATCACACAATGGATGCACCCAGTGACACATATAGAGGAAAATATCACACAATGGATGCACCCAGTGACACATATAGAGGAAAATATCACACAATGGATGCACCCAGTGACACATATAGAGGAAAATTATTTCTTTCATTCATCACATCCTCTGTGTAGTCTGAGGGAAGCAGCGCCCTCCAGCCAGAATATACTGCCCCCGGGTGGATATTTAATATATATTGATTGCCTGCATTCACGTAGTCCGGCTGCAGCTAATGACAGCAAGGAGGGCTAGAAAGCTGCGGGGCATCCTATACCGCCTTGAGGCGTCTAGGTCCGCTTGCTGCCAGGATGACATAGTCCGTCCCGCATCATTAAGGGGTTAATCCAGCCCTGGCACCAAGGGGTGATTCTCTGAATGACAGACGGACAGACACTGAATCCGGCATCGCTCACCTAGCACTGGGACCAAAACCGAACACAGGAAAATCAGTGCCGTCTCCATGAGCCCTGAAAGAAAAACATACAAAAAAAAATGATCAGGACACAAGTACATAATGTGCTGATCGTCACGTGACAGAGAAGGTACAAGGACATTCAATATAGGTTTAAAAAACACGGAGGCTTCAGTATCTGTAGGTGCACCAAAAATATTGGAGGAACCAATCAAAATGGAGCGCTGATATTTTTACATTCAGAAATGAATAAAATAAAATAAATCAATCCAATATAAAAGATTTTTTTATTATTTAAAATAAAAGATAAAAGCCCGGCGCGTTTCGTCTAACTCTAGACTTTTTCAAGGACAATAATAATACAAAATCAATCAAAATATATATATATATATTGACTGATTTTGTATTATTATTGCCCTTGAAAAGTCTAGAGTTAGACGAAACGCGTTGGGCTTTTATCTTTTATTTTATATAATAAAAAATCTTTTATATTGGATTTATTTTATTTTATTCATTCCTTAATGCGAAAATATCAGCGCTCCATATTGATTGGTTCCTCCAATATTTTTGGTGCACTTAAAGATACTGAAGCCTCCGTGTTTTTAAACCTATGTTCTTTGGGAGCGGTGGACCATCTCCTGGGAGTCGACTTCAGTACAAAAGCTGAGTATCACTTTATCCTCCTGGACACCTTATTGTTATTTAACAAGGACATTCAAGCTGGTATTAAACATTCTACATTGGGTTTTAGGTCCCAGAATAAATTCCAGAGCAGATTAATGTAAACAGCAAATAAGTAAATTACCAGATCTATGTGTTTGCCTTCTGTATCACCAGCACAATATACAGATACATTGTATCACAACAACAATGACTTTAAACAAACAAACTTTCAAATTCTCTGCCAAAAGCGAGACCTTGAGACGCTTAGATTTTTCTCCTTCAAACTTCTTCTTTTTCGTGCTGTGATTCGATTCCTAAACCCTCTGATCATTGCTTATCCACCTGGAATATCAACTCTGATTTAACCCCTTCACTACCACGAATGAGTAAATCCGACCTTCAAAAGCACCTGCTGGTGTCTTGATATCCACTAGACTCGACCTTGTCTGTTTCTGGAGCAACGCAAAGGATTTTTATTTATTGCAAACGAAATTCATTTGCAAATGTCATGTAGAACGTGCCCCTAAAATATCCGCACATGAGACATGACGGCCGACATGTTGGAATTATCGGAGAAGCTTTGAGAGTCCTTTTTCTTCTGCAGATCCACAGATTCCGAGCTGTAATGTAAACGTTGTAGCACTTTTTTTGGCCAGCAGAGGAAGCCCTGAACATGCACAGAGGGTCGTCTCAGTATGTATTCACCGTTTGGGTAATAGAAAGTGATTTTTCCATAGCACTGCTGGGCCCTCTCAGTTGTTTAATAGAAAAGTATTTGGTGTTGAAGGCGTTAAACTTAAGTAATTGCACCCAAAAATGGGCAAACAAAAAATGTTGATTTTTGGGTCATTTTCTAAAGGTGTCATTTTGTTGGAACGTGATTCCAAAGAATCGATGAATCACCCAAAATTTGGGCAAATTGAGATCGCACCTGTGAACCCCTTCACTACCGGGAGATTTTTGTTGAAAATGATTTTTACCATAACATTTATTTGAAACACGGGATGCGAAGTTAACAATTAAATAGAGGGTGAAATAGACGTTTCACACAGAATTGTTATTCTGAGATAATTAAAATAGTTAAATAATGTTAATTTGTTCATTTTTAATTTTTCATGTGTTTGTTTATCTTTTACAGAAATATTGTGGAAATGTAAGATTCTGAGCTCTTGATGGCGTCCCTTACCTCACACCATTTCAAACAGGGTCTGCATTATTATCATACAGGCAGAAAAGACTTTTGTGTCAGATACAGTAAATGTGCTGCAGACAGATAATAAAATGGTGAGATCTCCTGCTTATGGGGATTTGTAGTGATCAGAATGAGATTATTAGCAATGCAATATCTGTATGTGCTGCATAATGCCTGTGTATGGCAATTACAGCAACACCTTGTATCTGTATGTGCCGCATAATGCCTGTGTATGGCAATTACAGCAACACTGTGTATCTGTATGTGCTGCATAATGCCTGTGTATGGCAATTACAGCAACACCTTGTATCTGTATGTGCTGCATAATGCCTGTGTATGGCAATTACAGCAACACCTTGTATCTGTATGTGCTGCATAATGCCTGTGTATGGCAATTACAGCAACACCTTGTATCTGTATGTGCTGCATAATGCCTGTGTATGGCAATTACAGCAACACCTTGTATCTGTATGTGCTGCATAATGCCTGTGTATGGCAATTACAGCAACACCTTGTATCTGTACTGTACAGGGATTTACACTCATTATAACCCCCTGAATCTTATCACTGTACAGCAGTGAATGACCTCACAGCTCTCCCTGTATTCTGCCACATCCCTGGCTGCTGTAATACGGCACTAATCTATTTGATGTTTTTGTTACAGTGAGGTTCAGGGCTGCTATTTGCGAATGGTTTTATGTGTTTCCAGGGTTCTTGGAGAGACCTAAAAAAAGGATTTCGTTTCTCCACAGGGGACACACTAATTCCGCTTTAAAAAGGTGTGAAACTGTTTTTTTAGATATACTAATGAGTGCTTTTCAATGCTTTACAATGCAACTCGAGATAACTCAATTTTGCGAAGGGGATAAACCTACAGTGTAAACGCAAAACTATTTGTGAATATTTATTGTGCTTCGCACCATACACTTTCAATCACATTTCACTTATATTTGGGGTGTTCTTCCTGCTACAACAAAGCCATTTCAGGCGTCAGTATGACATAGATTGTATCTTACTGTTTATAGTGTTTAGTTTGTATCGGTTTAAAGCTCGGGGGAATGTCACGGTGACTAATAAAGGTTACGTCAAGGTGATCAGACCCGCCAGCTTCTTTTTCGTTTGTGAAAGAGAAGATTAGATGAAGCAGCTTGTGGCAAGGTTTATATGAAATGTTCACACATGTTATTTCTGAAGAGCAACATATACTCTACATAATCCAAGGCGACTTAATGCAGTAAAAAAAAAATACAAAATCCTTATTATATCATAAATAAATAACAAATAAAATTAACAAAAATGCACAGTAACTCCTAAATAAAATACTGCAAACATAAAGCAAAATACATTTAATGGCGCCACACACACAAACTATATTTTACCGATAAAGCAAAATAAGCAGCAAGAAAAAAAGCAAAGCCACAAATACAGCTTCCAAATTGTTTGCAATTTTGATGCTTTGCTTCTCGCCACATTTTGTTGTAATTTGGCAACTCGATTTAGTTGAAAATGTGGTGAATTCACTATTTAGCTGAAATTGGAGTCGCCGAAGCAATTGGCGAAAACCACCGAATAGCGCATCAGCAAATTCCACCGAACGGAAAAAAAAAAAAGGAAGTCTCCTAATAGAGTTTAAATCAAATTTTTGTTGTGAAAATGTGTCCAAATAATAAAAAAGGTCCTTTAAAAATAATAAAAAAGTCTGTTACAAAATAAAAAAAGGCCTTTTAAAAAAAATAAAAAAATAAAAATGTCGTTTAAAAAAAATACCAAAAGATAAGAAAATAAAAAGGGGTTTTGCAAAAAAATAAAAAATAATAAATAAATGATCTTAAAAAACCAAATAATTAAAACGGACATTCCATTTATTACATTTACAACCTATGTCTAATTGAAACCCTGAAAATCAGGGCATTTTGCCGGAATTGTGGTACAATTCAGCATTCTGGGAATAGAAGACGCGACAGTCTTCTATCGAACAATTCCTGTGCCGCCGAACGCCGTGGAATTGCGTCAAATTGCACCGCATTTCACTGTCAGTTTGCCTGTATTTGATGAATTGACTGATGAGTGAATAAACAAATTGCCCCGAAATTACACCTATGGTTAAATTCACCATTCGGTGCAATTTTCTGGGCCAATTTGGAGTTTAGTGAAGAAACCCTAAAGTGAAGGAAGGAGGCAAAGATCCCCTAATGTTGGCACAGCCCTTGTTGTCTCCATCAAGGTGTACAAATTATGTTTATACATTAAGCACCAACACATTCTGCAGCGCCGTACAAAGGACCAATGGGTATAGACAAGAAAATTCTGCAATACACCAGAAAGGCAAGTCAGTATTTAAACAACAGATACAGAAGGGATTGAGGGCCCTTTTCTCGTGGCAAGTTGCAATCTAGATTAACCCCTTCACCACCGATGTCGAGATATCTCGGGCTTCAAAGGTACCATCTGGTGCCCCGATATCTCGATATGCTAATCTGCAGCCCAAAAGCAAGTTAATTTTGTTTGCTTTTGGGCTGCAGAAGGTGCCCCCAAAGTTTCAGTCCTGTGGGCATAATGCCCAAAGAGCTAAAACTGTACAATCAGCTGCCGAATGCTGTGAAATATCGGGCTCTCAGCAGCCGATGCAGGAAAAAAATAGAAGAAAAAAGATCTGCTATTAAAACCTCTAACTCAATTTGTCTGTAGATGGCGCCATCTACTGGCCAAATATGTTATTACAGAAATAGATATGTATTACTGTACAATTTATTAAAAATAATTTATCAAAAAAACCACTGGTTTCTGAAAATGTTTTTTTTTTTAAATTGCTTGGTAGTGAAGGGTTAAGTGATGAGTTTGCAGAAAAATTAAACATTTTAGGCTGGAAAACCTGTATTAGAATATTTTTTTCCAACCCAAGCATTCCTTCGGCAGGATAATTTAACCCTAAGATGTCCAATTCTCCACCAATTCACCACTTAGCGAATAACCCCTTCAATTAAATACAGTTATATTTTCATGAATAAAAAGCTTAACCTTTCATCTCCTGGTTAGAATCCTGGCAGGCAGAAATAACACAGATACATTGTTTTATGGCTTTTTTTATTGTTTTATTGTTTTACGACTTAACATTCCATTCTAGAATGTTATGACTTTATGCCAGGTGTTCAACAACCTTGGACGTCCACTACTTTTGGAACTACATGTCCCGCGAGTCTCTGATAAACTGACGACTGGCTGAGCATCATAGGAGATGTAGTTCCGAAGCATCTGGAGGGCCAAGGTCTGCCGAGCCCTGCTTTCATCAAAGTCAAGTCTGTCATCACGATTGTTGCAAAACGCGACATTTCCGATAAAAACAAAAGTCGCTGTCCTCTGCTTGCGACACTCGTGGGGACCTGATGACATTTGGAAAAGTTCTTGGAGGACCAAGCATCTCATTCTAGAGGTTGATGCCACTAGGCCCCTCCTGGCTCATTGTCACTGCAGCATCCTGCAGATCCCGCACACGGCGAGGAAAAGTGCCGAGAGGGGGATGTCCTTCTCATATTCCTGACTCAGCACATCTTGTGGATCTCTGGTGCAGAAGAGGAATGAATGGGAAGCAAAGAGAAGGATGCTAAAAAGACGACTCGGGACGCGTACGACCACGCACCGGCTGCTTATATGACGAAAGAACAGCTTCAGGTAAGTGAGAAACTCACATATAACAACATTGTTTCTCCTTTCCATATGTGACTTTTCCAAGTCCTTTTTTTTTCTCCGCATTCTTGCTCCTTCCTGCCCTAGAATCACCATTTAAGGCATTATTCACTAAACTGTGAATTGAGGAAAAGAAAACCCAGTGACCGTAACCGAGGTGGAGAATCTACTAAACACATCCAAAAAAAATAATTTAAAAAAAATGTAAATTCGTTTGTCATCCCTAGAATATCCAAATAATCATCTCCATTCCAGCTGCATCTTTGTAAGTGTCCCAGGCTGCCAGAATTTCTTTATGACCTTCAATTCATCTCACACTCTCTTTCTCACCACTTTTTCTGCCCGGCTTCTTTTTTTTAACTTTTTCTATTTAATTAAAGCCAATGATACGTTCTCCTACGTATCCTCACATCTTACTGACCCAGCAATAAGTGGACATCATTTGAACAGGCTGTAGGGTTTATTTAAAGTGATTTTATGGGGATTTGTGATGGGATTGGCCAGTTTTAGGCCAAAATAGCCAAATTTTGCTATTCTTTCAGCTCATAAACTTTGTCCAAAAAACTTTCACGAATTGACTGTTTAGCGAATAACCTCGTGTGAACTCTTTTTTTTGAATTGTAATACAATTATATGTAAGTGCTACCTTATCAAAAATAAGTATTTGCTTAGGTTTTATATGCAAGATTAGGTTGTGCCCAGTGGAGAAACAAAATCCTCCGTGAGATCTCACTCTTGTCACCCTGTATTACTATAAATAAGCTACAAGGAGCAGCCCACACCCACACTGTAACAAAAAGATCACCAAACTTTACTGCTGCAATGGATTTAGCAGAATACAGGGAGAGCTGTGGGGTCACTCGCTGCTGTACAGGGATAGGATTCAGGGGGTTATAATGAGTGTATTTCCTGTACAGTACAGATACAAGGGGTTGCTGTAATTGCCATACACAGGCATTATGCAGCACATACAGATACAAGGTGTTGCTGTAATTGTCATACACAGGCATTATGCAGCACATACAGATACAAGGTGTTGCTGTAATTGCCATACACAGGCATTATGCAGCACATACAGATACAAGGTGTTGCTGTAATTGCCACACACAGGCATTATGCAGCACATACAGATACAAGGTGTTGCTGTAATTGCCATACACATGCTTTATGCAGCACATACAGAAACAAGGTGTTGCTGTAATTGCCATACACAGGCATTACGCAGCACATACAGATACAAGGTGTTGCTGTAATTGCCACACACAGGCATTATGCAGCACATACAGATACAAGGTGTTGCTGTAATTGCCATACACAGGCATTATGCAGCACATACAGATACAAGGTGTTGCTGTAATTGCCACACACAGGCATTATGCAGCACATACAGATACAAGGTGTTGCTGTAATTGCCATACACAGACATTATGCAGCACATACAGATACAAGGTGTTGCTGTAATTGCCATACACAGGCATTATGCAGCACATACAGGTACAAGGTGTTGCTGTAATTGCTGTACACAGGTATTATGCAGCACATACAGATATTGCATTGCTAGTAATAATCTCATTCTTCTGATCACTACAAATCCCCATATGCAGGAGATCTCACCATTTTATTATCTGTCTGCAGCACATTTACTGACACAAAGACCATTTCTGCCTGTTGTCACGTTTCCATTCCTGAGCCCTATGGGTGAGCCGATCCGGGCCAGCTCTTACCCCTGTCTGTTTCATCCCTCAGCACTTTCCACTCCAGAATTTCCCTGCAGCTTCTCAGGTCTGACCACCTGACCCAGAGCACAAGCCAATTTAAGCCAGTCTCTCCCATTCTGCTGTGCTCTATTATAAGGGTCATTTTACTGCCTGTTTTTTTTCCATTCTTGCTGCCTGTATTTGCCTCTGTTATTTTCTTTTTGTATATTTTGTTCAGTTGGTATTTGGTTCCCTGTTTCATTTGTCTGTTTGTTCCTCCAGTTTCCTTGTCCTTGTCATTTGTTTATCTTTTGGTTATTCCTTTTTGCTTTTTCCATTCCTTGCTCCTGTGTGGTTTGTTTTGTGTTTTTCTCTTGCTATACTGATCTTCCTGTGTGCCGACCTTGGCTTGTCTGACTTTCCCCTCTGGTTGTGATTCCTGGCTTGTCTGACTTCCCTCTCTGGTTCTGACTCTTGGCTTGTCTGACTTCCTCTCTGTTTCTGACTCTAGGCTTGTCTGACTTTCTTCTCTTGTTCTGACTCCTGGCTTGTCTGACTTCCTCTCTGGTTCTGACTCTTGGCTTGTCTGACTTCCTATCTTGTTCTGACTCCTGGCTTGTCTGACTTCCTATCTTGTTCTGACTCCTGGCTTGTCTGACTTCCTATCTGGTTCTGACTCCTAGCTTGTCTGACTTCCTTCTCTGAGTCAAACTCCTGGCTTTTTGACTTCCTTCTCTGGTTCTAACTCCTGGCTTGTCTAACTTCCTCTCTGGTTCTGACACCTGGCTTGTCTGACTTCCTTCTCTGAGTCAGACTCCTGGCTTTTTGACTTCCTTCTCTGGTTCTAACTCCTGGCTTCTCTGACTTCCTCTCTGGTTCTGACTCCTGGCTTGTCTGACTTCCTTCTCTGAGTCAGAGTCCTGGCTTTTTGACTTCCTTCTCTGAGTCTGACTCCTGGCTTGTCTGACTTTCTCTCTGGTTCTAACTCTAGGCTTGTTTGACTTTCTTCTCTGGTTCTGACTCCTGGCTTGCCTGACTTCCTTCTCTGAGTCTGACTTTTGGCTTTTTGACTTCCTTCTCTGGTTCTGACTACTGGCTTGTCTGACGTCCTCTCTGGTTCTGACTCTAGGCTGTCTGACTTCCCTCTCTCTTTCTGACTCCTGGCTTGTCTGACTTTCCTCTCTGGTTCTGACTTTGCCTTGTTTTTGTAGTCTGTATTTTCTGCCTTTTGTGTTGCTTTACTCAAGGACCGGTATTTAGATTAGGGTTTCCTTTCTGTGCTGCTGCGTGTCTGTGTATTTGGCATTCCCTTTAACCCCTGCTTTTCCTTTCTGGTCTGTGCTGAGTCCAATCTGTCTGCTATTCAGCCAGAATAGCAGACAGATTGGACTCAGTCTGACCTGGTGCCTTTGTGGCACCTGTATGCTGATAATGCGGACCCCGCGTAACATTGTGCCAGTTAGGCTGGGGTCAGACCAGCGCACTTTTAACGTGCGTTCTGGCGCACATAATTACGGCCGCACTAGCAGCAGATGACGGGCAATGACGGCCAATATACGATGTACGGCCGCACAAAAGTCCGGCCGTGCAACGCAAGTGGAATTTGAACGCATTTTTTTGAGAACGCTGAACCGCTAGTACTGACGTATTGAGTGCGCAGCTGCGGCATAGCGGCGTGTTTGCGTGATTAGGAGATGTCAGACGCTGCTAATGTCCAGCCTACATAACGTCCAGACGCAAAAAGAGTTTTATTGACGATCCGTACAAAATCACGCCCGAAAATGCGCGTCTGACCGTTTTTGCGCATTCCGTGAAGAAATACGTCAATGCGTTCGGACGCACTTTTTCACGTTCGCGGGGAAAAATGCTTTCGTCTGACCCTAGCCTAAAGGGACGCCTTTCCTTCCAGTGATAAAGATAAACAGGTGAAAAAATTTAAAATAGCAAATTTATAATAATTAATAATGAGTAATATTATTATTATTTTAATTTTGAACGATATCAGAAAAACAATTTCTGTGCAAAAGGTCTTTTTTTACCTTATATTTAAGTTCGCAACCATGCATCAAGTAAATGTTATATGTTTTCAACAAAACATACATACAAAATAAACATACGCATGCTTTATTGTAATCCATTTAGCTGAGGCAGACGCTGAATAAAAAAATGCAAGAATCTATAAATTGTAATTCCCATGCTGAAATAAAGACGCGTAGATATTGCAATCCCATCAGAACGGCACCACCTTTTGTTCGGCATCAGTACGGATGTGTAAAGCCACACTCGAATAAATTAAAAAAATATGCACAAACCAGGTTATTCAGAGAGAGGTGAAAACCAGGAGAACTTTTGGAGAAGTGAAAATTCTAGGTCAAAATAGCCAAACCAGAAAAATTCTCCCATTTATCTCACTTTCCAAATTGGCTATTTTGACCTAGAATTTTCACTTCTCCAAAGGTTCTCCTGCTTTTCATCTCTCTCTGAAAAACCCTGTAAAAATGTTGTTTTTAAAATGAGTATGGTCCGAAATTAACGCGGGCTTACCGCGTCTAAAGAAAGGGAGGTTTGGATGCGGCAAAAAATTATGCTAGTATAAGAAAAAGGGCACTAACTTAAGGAACACTAGAAAATGACCAGACAGATAAAAAAAAATTCCTTAAATATTTAATAAAATAATTGAATAACTATTTATTTTTTTAGGATAATAGTTTAATAATAATTAATATTATTAATATTAATTTATATCACTAAGCATATAAATATTAAATACTTTGTAATTTAAAAAAATGTAACTTTATTTTTTAAAATTAATGTTAAAAATCAACTTGGTAGGAATGTACTGATTGGTATCAGCCAATTCCCGATTTGATGTTGCAGCACCCCGGCTGGATTGGTAGCCCCCCGTAGTTTCAAGGGAATCTGATATCGATATTTCACAATCTGCTGATCTGATAGCAAAGGAAATTTGTTTGCTTTTGGGCTGCAGAAGAAGCCCCCAAAGTTTTAGCCCAGAGGGCATAATGCCCAACAGAGCTAAAACTGTAAAATCAGTTGCTGAATACATGGGGCTTTCAGCAGCCGATACAGGAAAAAAATAAATAAAAAAATAGACCTGCAGCTCAAACATCTGTAACTCAATTTGGCAGCAGATGGCGCCACCTACTGGCCAAATAGGTTATTACAGTAAGAAATATAATGGATATATGCTTAAATAATTCTTACTGTATAATTAATTAAAATAGATTTTACAAAAAAACACTGGTTTCTGACAATGGTCTTTTGAAAAATCACTTGGTAGTGACGGTGTTAATTGTGGGGTAAAATCATAATTTTTGCATAAAGATTGTTATTCTGAGATAGATACAAAATATAACAATGTACATTTTTCACGTGTTTGTTTATCCATTATAGAAACATTGCTGGGATGGACGGTTCTAAGTTATAGATGGCGTCCCTTATCTCACACAATGTCACACGAGGTCTGCATTATCAGCATACAGGCAGAAATGGCCTTTATGTCAAATATGGTAAATGTGCTGCAGACAGATAATAAAATGGTTAGATCCCCTGGGATGAAAGGTTCTAAACTCTAGATGGCGTCCCTTATCTCACACAATGTCACATGAGGTCGGCATTATCAGCATACAGGCAGAAATGGCCTTTATGTCAAATACAGTAAATGTGATGCAGACAGATAATAAAATGGTTAATAATAAAAGGTAAAAGACTGTAATAATACAAGTTTGCTCATTTTTAAATTTTGAATTAATAATTTTTCCTTTACAGAAATATTGCTGGGATGAAAGGTTCTAAACGCTATATGGCGTCCTTTATCTTTCACAGTGTCACACAGGGTCTGCATTATCAGCATACAGACAGAAATTGCCTTTGTCAGATCCAGTTTCTGTGCTGCAGACAGGTAACTAAGGCTAAGGTCAGACTAACGCAGTTTTAACGTGCGTTTAGCCGCACTAAGGCTAGGGTCAGACGAACGCATTTTTATGTTGTCTGTGAAAAAGTGCGTTCGAACGAATGGACGCATTTTTTCACAGAATACGTGATAGTGGTCATACGATGCGCATTTTCGTCCGTGATTTTGTACGGATCATCAATAAAACACTTCTTGCATCTGGACGTTATGTTGGCCGGACATTAGCAGCGTCTGACGTCTCCCAATCACGCAAACACGCCTCTAGCGGACGCAGCGCACTCTGTACATCAGTACTAGCGGTTTCACGTTCTCGAAAAAATGCGTTCATTTTCCACTTGCGTTGCGCAGCCGGACTTTTGTGCGACCGTACTTCGTATATTGGCCGTCATTGCCCGGCATCTGCTGCTAGTGCGGCCGTGATTAAGTGCGCCAGAACGCGCGTTCGCACTGCCTCAGTCTGACCCTAGCCTAAATCACGGCCGCGCTAGCAGCAAATTACGTCCAATGCCGGGCAGCATACGAAGAACGGCCGCACAAAATTGCGGCCGCACAAGGCAAGTGGCAAACGAACGCGTTTTTTCGAGAACGTCAAACCGCTAGTACTGACGTACAGAGTGCGCTGCGTCCACTAGCGGCGTGTGTGCGTGATTAGGAGACGTCAGACCCTGCTAATGTCCGGCCAACATAACGTCCAGACGCAAAAAGTGTTTTATTGATAACCGTACAAAATCACGGACGAAAATGCGCATCGTATGACCGCTATTGCGTATTCCGTGAAAAAATGCATCCATTCGTTCGAACGCACTTTTTCACAGACAACGCGAAAAATGCGTTCGTCTGACCCTAGCCTAAATGGTTAGATCCCCTGGGATGAAAGGTTGTAATCTCTAGATGGCGTCCCTTATCTAGCACAATGTCACACGGGGTCTGCATTATCAGCATACAGGCAGAAATGGCTTTTGTCTTCCAAATCAGGGACACTTGGCAGGTATGGGACGTCATTGAAACACACAATATCCTTTTTAAAAGCTTTTCTATAAGACCCGATGAATTCCTAGTCACACAGTATGTGTTAGGTGATAATGTGGAGTAAGAAATCATTGTTAATCATGATGCAGATATTAATAAACGCAGAGAGCGCACACAGCCGCGTCCTGTGACTCCATCTTAGCCTTCGCTGTAGAAAACCATAAACCCTTGGCCGAACGTCTGCTTTGCAGTCTGCATCCCAGTGTCTGCGAGATGCACATCCTTGCACATCCTGTCTCCATGGCAACCAAGGGAGGAGAGGCTACCATAGCAACAGATGTAGGCGGTCCACGTAGACAAAACAAACATGAATTGGCTCCAAGCTTCCTTTCTAGCCCCGTTAACCTGTTCATTGCTGCCAGACGTCTGCTGGGGATCTATGCCTGCGTTAATCAGTAAACAATATGTCTCTAGTGGTGCACGCCAGTGTTTCTCAACTCCGGTCCACGTGTCCCTCTAACAGGACAGGTTTTAAAGATCACCTTGGGGGAAATGCAGACTGAGGCTGGGGTCAGACAAAAGCAGTTTTAACGTGCGTTTAGACGCACGAAATCACGGCCGTGCTAGCAGCAAATGACGGGCAATGACGGCCAATATACGAAGTACGGTCGCACGAAAGTCCGGCCGCGCAACGCAAGTGGCAAATGAACGCATTTTGTCGAGAACGTGAAACGACTAGTACGGTTGTACAGAGTGCGCTGCGTCCGCTAGAGGCGTGTGTGCGTGATTTGGAGATGTCAGACACTGCTAATGTCCGGCCAACATAACGTCCAGATGCAAAAGTGTTTTATTGATGATCCGTACAAAATCACGGACGCAAATGCGCATCATATGACCTCTATCGCGTACTCCGTGAAAAAATGCGTCCATTCGTTCGAACGCACTTTTTCACAGACAACGCGAAAATGCGTTCGTCTGACCCTAGCCTTAATCCTGCAATCACTGAGCAGCAAATCATATCACCTGTGCTGTGCTTCACATATCCTGCAAACCTGGCCTGTCAGCGGTACCTGAGAGTCGGAGTTGAGAAACACTGGCGTATACGACCTATATTTATTTATTTATTTATAAAGGATTTTACCAGGAAGGATACATTGAGATTTCTCTCGTTTTCAAGTATGTCCTGGGTTCAAGAACATTGAGTGGTTACAGAAATACAAAGTTACAGTTACAAGTATATATCATCAATGCAGGGCGAGATCTTCTGCTTTTCAAAAAAAAAATACTCAGCCATACATCCTGCAAACTGCAGCTCTTAATTCTGCAAAGCGACATATTCCTATAAAAGCGCATCCTTTCCTTCAGAAATGAGGTCAGTGTCTTATTTAACACATGGTTCCTGCCTTCATTAACGCCCTCTCCTTCACAGGGAATGTCAGGTACATGCGCATCAATGGAGGAATACGTCAGACTTTTTATATGAACATAAATCGTCTATATTATGTATTATAAATTGCTATTTCTCCCTTCTGGTCGCATTTTGGGGTAATCAGAGAGATTCTGGCTCAAACCATTTGTTTACTATTAAATTAATGTGTCAAGACGCCCTTCTTAAAGACTTGTTTAGGACAGGACTCGGGAGCCTTGGCCTTACTGATTTTTGGGAACTACATCTCCCATGATGCTCAGTCACTCAATGGACTGGCTGAGCCTCAAGGGAAATGTAGTTCCAAAACATCTGGAGGGCCATGTTGCCGACCCCTGCTTTAGAGGGTCGCCAGCGCAGCGAAGGTCAATACAGATTAAAGAGGGAAGCTGTCAAGTTGCCTGATGCTGTGTGGATACAATGTATCTGTTGCTTCTGCCTGGCCAATAAAATGACACGTTAAGGGTCTGCAAGCTCTGCGAATAAGGTGGGATATCTGTAACTTAAGGAAGGTTTTGTTGCAGGGTGACAAAGGTTTCCATATACCCTGTGTCTGAAAGTGGCACAGCTTTTATACGGGGATAGGAGGAGGATGGAATAAGAAGACAGAAGAGGAGATGGAGACGTGCGGGGGGGGGGCGGGTGGCATCTGTTCACATCAAAACAAGGAAATTATAACGTTCCATATGGAAGGATAAAAGGAAAAAGCTTCCCAGGCTGTGCCAAGGAATATCAAAATATGCCGTGTTACTAAATGCTATGTTTATTAAACTATAGTAGCTTGTACGTACAGACGCGGCTTTATGTGAACAACACATAGTCAGCATTTCTTTTACATGATAAACAAATGCAAACACTTCAGGAAAATTGGCTTTTCGTGTTAGATCCAGTTTCCGTGATGCAGACAGATAACTAAATGGGTAGATCCCCTGAGATGAAAAGTTCTAAACTCTAGATGGCGTCCCTTATCTCGCATTATTTCGCACGGGGTCTGCATTAGCAGCATACAGGCAGAAATGGTGTTTATGTCAAATACAGTAAATGTGATGCAGACAGATGATAAAATGGTTAATAATAAAAGAGTTAAAAGACTGCAATAATGTAAGTTTGCTCATTTTTACATTTTTTAATTATTAATTTTTCCTCTAACGAAATATTGCTGGGATGAAATGATCTAAACTCTAGATGGCATCCTTTATCTTTCACAGTGTCACACGGGGTCTACATTATCAGCATTCAGACAGAAATGGCCTTTGTGTCAGATCCAGTTTCTGTGCTGCAGACAGATAATAAAATGGTTAGATCCCCTGGAATGAAAGGTTCTAAACTCTAGATGGCGCCCCTTATCTAGCACAATGTCACACAGGGTCTGCATTATCCGCATACAGGCAGAAATGACCTTTATGTCAGATGCAGTAAATCTGCTGCAGACAGATAATAAAACGGTGAGATCTCCTGCTTATAGGATTTGTAGTGATCATAATGAGATTATTAGCAATGCAATATCTGTATGTGCTGCATAATGTCTGTGTGTGGGAATTACAGCGACACCTTGTATCTGTATGTGCTGCATAATGCCTGTGTGTGACAATTACAGCAACACCTTGTATCTATGTGCTGCATAATGCTTGTGTATGGCAGTTACAGCAACACCCTGTATCTATGTACTGCATAATGCCTGTATATGGCAATTACAGCAACACCCTGTATCTGTATGTGCTGCATAATGCCTGTGTATGGAAGTTACAGCAACACCTTGTATCTGTATGTGCTGCATAATGCCTGTGTATGGACATTACAGCAACACCTTGTATCTGTATGTGCCGCATAATGCCTGTGTATGGTAATTACAGTAACACCTTGTATCTGTATGTGCTGCATAATGCCTGTGTATGGCAATTACAGTAACACCTTGTATCTGTATGTGCCGCATAATGCCTGTGTATGGCAATTACAGTAACACCTTGTATCTGTATGTGCTGCATAATGCCTGTGTATGGCAATTACAGCAACACCTTGTATCTGTATGTGCTGCATAATGCCTGTGTATGGCAATTCAGCAACACCTTGTATCTGTATGTGCTGCATAATGCCTGTGTATGACAATTACAGCAACACCTTGTATCTGTATGTGCTGCATAATGCCTGTGTATGGCAATTACAGCAACACCTTGTATCTGTATGTGCTGCATAATGCCTGTGTATGACAATTACAGCAACACCTTGTATCTGTATGTGCTGCATAATGCCTGTGTATGGCAATTACAGTAACACCTTGTATCTGTATGTGCTGCATAATGCCTGTGTATGGCAATTACAGTAACACCTTGTATCTGTATGTGCTGCATAATGCCTGTGTATGGTAATTACAGTAACACCTTGTATCTGTATGTGCCGCATAATGCCTGTGTATGACAATTACACTGTTCAGGGATTTACACTCATTATAACCCCCTGAATCTTATCCCTGCACAGCAGTGAGTGACCCCACAGCTCTACCTATGTTCTTGAACCCAGGACATACTTGAAAACGAGAGAAATCTCAATGTATCCTTCCTGGTAAAATCCTTTATAAATAAATAAATACCTGTATTCTGACATATCCCTGGCTGCTGGAATACAACAGTATAGTTTGCTGAGTGTTTTGTTACAGTGAGGGTGGGGGTCGCTATTTGAGATTATTAGCAATGAAGCCTCCAAAAATACCAATAGAATATAAAAATAATACTTGTGCATGGACTGGAGATGTCGAAATCAGGGATCTCAAACACTGGCCCTGCAGATGTAGCTGCCACTACAACTCCCATGATTTTCTGGCCATGTGTTGCATTCAAAGGATTCAGGGATTTGTAGGCATCAACATCTGGAGGGCCGGAGTTTCACTTTCCTTTGGTCACCAGCAATAAAAGGATAGCATTAGGCATCACTACCAAACGCTGCTCCCTTGGTAAGTGATCTCTCTGCACTTTCTGGGAAGGAATACAATGTAGGCGACTGGAGTAAAGTTTTCTTCTACAATCCCCAATATTATTTTTATTCAAAACATTTTCTTTTGTTGTAGCACCAATCTTAATCTTGGCTCATTCAGGGATAAATATTATTACTAACCTCATTTCCTATTACTAATAATATACAGGAATCTCACACTGAACAAAAAGGGACATTCTGTGGGTTTTCAGTGTCATAAATTATTCAAGAGTTTTCCATGTCTGTGTTACACATAATACACAAAGAGGACACAATACAGAGAGTCTGGGATTTACTGATAGATCTGCGTTACACATAATACACAGAGAGGACACAATACAGGAGGTCTGGGATTTACTGATAAATCTGCGTTACATAAAATACACAGAGGACACAATACAGGGAGGCTGGGATTTAGTGATATGTCTGCATTACACATAATACATAAAGAGGACACAATACAGGGAGGCTGGGATTTATTGATATGTCTGTATTACACATATTACATAGAAAGTACACAATACAGAGAGTCTGGGATATACTGATATGTCTGCATTAGAGATAATACACAGGAAGGACACAATACAGGGAGTCTGGGATTTTTTGATATATCTGTGTTACACAGAGAGGACACAATACACTGAGTCTGGAATTTACTGATATGTCTGCATTACACATAATACATAGAAAGGACACAATACAGAGAGTCTGGGATTTACTGATATGTCTGCATTACAGATAATACACAGAGAGGACACAATACAGAGTCTGTGATTAAGGCTAGGGTCAGACTAGCACAGTTTTAACGTGCGTTTAGCCGCACGAAATCACGGCCGTACTAGCAGCAAATGACGTCCAATGCCGGGGAACATACGACGAACGGCCGCACGAAAGTTCGTCCGCGCAACGCAAGTGGCCAACGAACGCATTTTTTCGAGAACGTCAAACCGCTACTACTGACGTACAGAGTGCGCTGCGGCCGCATAGCGGCGTGTGTGTGTGATTAGGAGACGTCAGACGCTGCTCATGTCCGGCTAACATAACGTCCAGACTCAAAAAGTGTTTTATTGATGATCCGTACAAAATCACGGACGAAAATGCGCATCATATGACCGCTATCGCGTATTCCGGGGGAAAATACGTACGTTCGTTCGACCGAACTTTTTCACGGACGACGTGAAAAATGCGTTCGTCTGACCCTAGCCTTACTGATATGTCTGCATCACACATAATACATAGAGGACACAATACAGAGAGTCTGGGATTTACTGATACGTCTGTGTTACACATAATACACAGAGATGACACAATACAGAGAGTCTGGGATTTACTGATATGTCTGTATTACAGATAATACACAGAGAGGACACAATACAGAGAGTCTGTGATTTACTGATATGTCTGTATTACAGATAATACACAGAGAGGACACAATACAGAGAGTCTGGGATTTACTGATATGTCTGCATTACTTACAGTCAGATAATACACAGAGAGGACACAATAGAGAGTCTGTGATTTACTGATATGTCTGCATTACAGTCAGATAATACACAGAGAGGACACAATACAGAGTCTGGAATTTACTGATATGTCTGCATTACAGATAATACACAGAGGACACAATACAGAGAGTCTGGGATTTACTGATATGTCTGCATTACACATAATACATAGAAAGGACACAATACAGAGTCTGGGATTTACTGATATGTCTGCATTACAGATAATACATAGAGGACACAATACAGAGAGTCTGGGATTTACTGATATGTCTGCATTACAGATAATACATAGAGGACACAATACAGAGAGTCTGGGATTTACTGATATGTCTGCATTACAGATAATACATAGAGGACACAATACAGAGAGTCTGGGATTTACTGATACGTCTGTGTTACACATAATACACAGAGAGGACACAATACAGAGAGTCTGGGATTTACTGATACGTCTGTGTTACACATAATACACAGAGAGGACACAATACAGGGAGTTATTTTTAGTAATATCATAAATGGTGACATAAGAATGTCTTTCTAACCTGCATTACAGATTTAGGAAAGTGGATGAAACATTAAAATCATGGAAATAAGAAAATAAACAAAGTTTGGCTTCACCTATTCTTGTCAAGTGGGTCATAGCC
The DNA here is from genome assembly GCA_009667805.1 of Leptobrachium leishanense. Taxonomy (NCBI): domain Eukaryota; kingdom Metazoa; phylum Chordata; class Amphibia; order Anura; family Megophryidae; genus Leptobrachium; species Leptobrachium leishanense. Next base: position 1,976,850 of record CM019073.1, on the reverse strand, counting down.
AACTCCATTCATAGAAGCCTGATTATAAAAGCACGCTATGGGATCACAATATGGATAAAAGATCATCAGCTGGCATTCCCCAGTATGAAAAGACACCCGCGTCTTCTGCTGTCATCTAAGGCTTCTTAAAAATCCCTCCTCCCAAAAAACAAACAATCAACCTGATGTATGTCACAGTAGTTGGACTCTTTTAGGACCCTAGACATACCAGCGGGATGCTCGCAGGGGCTCTCACTGTCACCACTTGATGCATATGTATAACAGTGGAACAGGTTTCCTCTTTGATCCACATCCTGGTGTCCTTTATTACATCAGCGGAGTCAGTAATGGATTTAATGAGGATACATTGTTTATTCAAACAAAAACATCTCCTTCCCTTTTAAAGTTATAGAATGTCATTGGAAGGTGACGTACCCCAGGGATGCCAATCTCTGAGCTCTTTTATTGCCTGCCTACAATTCCCAGAGTTCTTTGAATGCAGTAAATGATCAGAGAATTGTGGGAGTTGCAGTTCAGAAACCTTTTGAGGGTTTGGCAGCCCTGAAGTACCCTCTTCTTCATACATTCCATCCATGTTAAAACATAGAAACATAGAAAAATGTCGGCAGATAAGAACCTTTCGGCCCATCTAGTCGCCCAATTACATGGATACTTAACCTGGATTTATCTTTTGTTTAGGATAGCCTTATGCCTATCCCATGCCTGCTTAAATTCAATCACTGTTTTGGCCTCTACCACTTCTACTGGAAGACTGTTCCATGTATCCACCACCCTCTCAGTAAAATAATGCTTTCTGATGTTACTTTTAAGGCTGGGGTCAGACGAGCGTGATTTCTACGGGCTGTACGTCCGTGCAGTACGGACATCGTCAGTACGGATGACGCAGTAGTGGTCACACAGTCCGTTTTTTCACTGAAGTTATTTTTTGACGGATGTAGGAGGGAAAAATAAATTACAATGAAAAAACATTCTGTCCGTGAAAAATGCTGGACGTATAAATGCAGTTCGTCTGACCATGCTCCATCACTCACACACAAAGCTATGCAGACGTTGCGGACGCAGCGCACTTTGTGCGGCCGTTCTAGGGGTTGTACGTTCTTGCCTAACTTGCGTCCGTTTGCCGCGGCCGTTGTGCGTCCGCAGTTCAGTGCGGACGTACTTCATGTGTCAGGCTAGAATGGACTTACTTTCATGCTATCACGGACGTACTTTTAGGCGCAATCACGGACGTGAACACTACGCTCGTCTGACCCCAGCCTAAACCTTTGCCCCTCTAATCTAAGACTATGTCCTCTTGTTTTGCTATTTTGTTTCCTTTTAAATATACTCCCTTCCTCTACCTTGTGGATTCCCTTTACGTATTTAAATGTTTCTATCATATCTCCTCTGTCTCGTCTTTTTTCCAAGTTAATTTATTGCCACTGCTTATGCACTGCGAGGGTTAACAGCCTCAATACCAAACCACAGAAATCTGATCCCGTCGTGATACAGGTTTAGTTTGTATGGGAGAAAATTTGCATACATAGAAAGACAGAGGCCTGAAGCTTTTTTTGGGGGGGGGAGGGGTTACTGGCCTAATCACTGGTTCCTGCCCTCCCTATCTCTTGGTTCCAGGATCTCTCCCACCACCTCCTTTTCATCTACAACTCCTTTAGGCCAAATCAAGATACTTTAAAACAAGGCTCAGCAACCTTGGCCCTTCAGATGTTTTGGAACTACCTTACCCACGAGGCTCTGCCAAGCTAATGAGTAGCTGAGCATCGTGGGAGACGTAGTTCCAAAACATCTGGAAGTCTAAGGCTCCTGACCCCTGTCCTAGACAACGAGATCACCTGGACGAGAGTCGACGGAAGGTGTCTTGACACGTTTAAATGAATATTAATAAACACTGTATCGAGCCCCTAAGCTTCGAGAAAATATAGAATTACCCCAAAATGCAAGGAGGGCCAGAGGTGCTGAGTGCTGACCCCTGTTTTAGAATCAAATGCAAATGACACAAAGTAACAAGTTGATATCAGCATATATTTCTTTATGGAGGAAGGTTAGAGGCGGTGGGGATTGATTGTTACGGAGTCTCTACACACTACATATGCAGCCATGTGGCTTACTGGGGTGGGTTTGCCCAATTGACTTTATCTTACAGGCCGCATAGAACTTATACATACTCTTAGGGAAGTGCTACCCTGCAGTATGTAGAATTTATATGCTGCTGGAGGGAAATCACTAGCTGCAATAGATTCTGCTTTAATAAGGTAGGAACCTTGATAAAGGCTCGACTTGGAGCTGAAACGTCGGTCATTTTAATAGTTATTGAATAAAATCATTGTTTTAATGAGTCCTGGAGTAGCAGCCGTTTTCTGAAATATTATAAGGAAACTTGGGATATTTAGCCCCGAGGCCACGGACATTCTCATTCTATAGGCTCGAGTGCTGATAAGTTTTGCTTTTGACTGTATATATATATATGCTTTGACCAGTTGCATAAACCTTATCTCTGCTACAAAGTCACGGTGTGGCATCGCATTGATTTTAGGGTTCTGTGTAATAACAGACCCAGGATGCATAAAAGTGAGACAGATGTCATTTGCATATCCTACCCAGAATTCCTTGCTGCATATGGGGAATGTGACACGGTAGCTCTGGGATGCAATTCATCGAATTGCTGTGATGTGCAAGTGGCTTCTGCAATAATAAACATATATATAATGTATTCTGCTCTGTATATATAATAAGGATTCTTTAATAATGGGCATCACGTGATGTATATTACACAAGCCAGAAGTTTCTATGTATCATTTGTTTTTCAAGGTAGAAATATTCAGGTCTTGTGATCACGAGCCATAAAACGATGCTCAGTGTCAGACTTTCTACTCCAGCTCGGCTTTGTAGTGATGTCATAGCTCGTACACCTGATGCTATTTTGCGGTTGACTGGCCATTCTTATTCTGCCTTTGCGATAAACGTCTGTTGCATCTGAAGAATCCCACGAGCCTGTAACCAATGCTCTGCCCTTGCCATATGGCCGCCATCTGTCATTGAACTGTCACTCACATCATGCAGAGCCAAGGAAATGACGTGTGAGGATCATGGGAGCTGCAGTTCAATAACAGTGAAACAAAGACTGCACATTGTCTTATTACACAGTGATTTAAACAAATAATGCTTACACGATGCAAAGAATAATACCCAACACAAACCATGTACACCGATATAAAACTCACAGTGCAACTAAAACACCTGATACAAAACTAGGATATAAAACACCTAACGCAAGGAATAATACCCAAACACTGAGATATCAAACACATAATATGATGGCTAATACCAAATACAAAACATATACAGTAATACAAAGCACCCAATGCATCGAGTAATGCTTAAAACAAAACACATAGAAATAAAACACAATACAACGAATAATAGCCAATACAAAACACATACATGTTCTAAAAACTCTAACACAATGAATTATACTTAAAACAAGGCACAAACGCTGATATAAAACACATAATACGTTGGATAATACCTACTAGAAAACATAAAGCGCGGTATAAAGCGCCAAAGTACCTAACGCAATGAGTAATACTTAAAACACAACACATGCTGTGGCATAAAACACAATGCAACGAATAATACTTAAAACAAAACATACATTGCTAATTCTCAAAGTGCAGCTCTAAGAAAACGCTTTATCTTTACTATGTTCTTATCTCTTTTTTTTAAAATAAAATTAAACAAAGAAGATGTAAGAAACACACTTATGGGGGGAAAAAAATGGGGGAAGAAGGATTGTTCTGTTTTAGGATTAAACAGGGCGGGGACTGGCAGGGACATTGGGCAGAGACACCCTCATACACCCATTACCAAAAACAGGCAGAAATGACAAGAAATACATCAGTGGATCTTAATAAACCCCGCCACATCATACTGTGCACTGGACACCTGTGTGAATGGGAGCGGCGAGGAGAGACAAAGGCTCGCAACCCACAAAGCCTGGATTAGCAAAAGAAAAAAACTGCTGTAAAATGATACATTAATATACAGTATATATATTTCTATAAATATATCTTGAGATCATGTATATATATATTATACTGTGTATATATTTCTATAAATATATATTTAGATTGTGTGTATATATATATATACATATACACACACACACACACACAATCTATTATATATATACATACAATTTATTATATACATATACATATATATAATAAAAATATTGAATTCTCTGCAGAAATCTGAAATATTCAGGCCAAAAATGAGTACCCTGTACAGCATCGCATGCAGATGTGACAATTCTCAAAGTGTTGCATCAACATCTATAAAACACCATAGCAACAGAAGTAAAATATTTAATTCCATAGATACATTGTTATTTGTTTGTATTATGTATTAGGAATTGGATTATTTTGTTTATTAAACATATACCGCTGTTACCTCCTTTCCTAAAATTCCCTCCCATTCCGAGCGGATCATTCGAGAGGTTACACCCCGCTCCTTATTGTTTTTCTTTCTTTTGTTACATTTCTTTTTGTTACATTTTTTTTTTCACCGCCATGTCCCCCACCCCTAGCCCCCCTTGTTTTTTTTTGTTCCATCTGATGTTACCTTTGTGGTAGCGCTTTGTCCTGATTGTTTGATCAGCAGGTGGAATATTCTTGTCGTCTCTGGGAGAGCTGTGGATGTGTTTCGCCTGCGCTGATAACGATGGATGCCAGCAGCTCTGGTGGATAATCACACATCCAGAAAGAGAGGGAGGCTCTTCCTTGTGGACCAGCAGTGTGGGAGGGTGTTGTCTCCCTCTCTCTGTATGTGTCTGCGTTTGAGTGTGTGTGTGTGTGTGTGTCTATTCATCTTCTCCTTTGAGCTTATTTACTATGACGGAGGTGAACGAAAGTGCCAATTCAGTAAAACTGGAATATTAGGTTTTTTTTGCCCAGCTCATGTTTTTGGGCTCAAATAGTATACCTAATTCAGCTAATCTTACCTTAACCCTTTCGCTGCTGAGCCATTTCACACCTCTGTGCTGAGCTCATTTTTACCGGTTACGCTCATCATGTTTAAACGCGATTTGAAGTCACGTTTTATTATACAACCCAGACATATTATATATCGTTCTTTCCGGCAGACTCGGCAGATTCATAATATATCATTATTATATGTATACGTCATGTCCTGCCTGTATTTTATAACACAAAATGCAATAGAAATTTAATTTTCAATCATCTACATTGTGTAAAGTGTTTTTTGTTTTTTTGCCTTTGCGCTTATATTTTCCATGGGGTGCACTTGTTAAAAAAAATAGAAATGGGGACTCATTACATTTTTTTGGGGGGAAGTTACGTGTTTTTTAGCAAACGCCCCTATAGAAAAAATCGTTAGTGCAGCATCATTGTTCACATTATAACTGAAATGAGAAAAATATTGCTGCATTAGTAAAACAAAAAAAACAAAAAAAAACAGTTTTTTAATTTTTTTTTAAATTTGCTATTTTAAATTTTTGTAATTTTTTTATATATATATTTTACATGGTCATGTTTGGTATAATTGGAAAGGCCATGCTCTGGCCATTCCAATGATACCAAATATTAACCCCTAGCTGCCACGGATCGGGAGATAGGGGGTTCCAATGAACCCCCTATCTCCACCATAGTTGTCAGCTAAGGGTTAACTCCAGAACTGATGTCATCGCGCTATGCGTCCTGTGCTATGCACTATGTGCGATGACGCCAGTCGTCAGAAGGATATCCCGGAAGCTTGGCCGCCATCCAAGCTGTCGGCCAGCTCTGGGAGGGGACCCGCGATACGGCGCCTGTTGGCAGCTTGTGGCCCGCACAGATGGGGAGGGAGAGAGTACATGCTCTGGCCTTTCCAATGATACCAAACATGACTGTCTGTGCCCAGTCACACTCTAATGTTGGGTGAAGAGGTCATATTTCACCCCCTACATTGACATTTTAGATGCCTCTTATCTAGCTCTTGATGAATAGCATAAAACTGACTGTACGTCTGAATACACTTTTTCTTATTACTAATTAAAAAATTTGCATTTTTTGCAAAAACATCTAAACATAATTTTCCAAGTAATAAATGTTCCATGGGCGCACACCCTAATAAAACGGGCTGCGCGCGCAGGTACTGGAGGTTGTGTTAGGGGGTTTTGTAACATTAGGGAGTATTTAGGTTATTCACTAAGGCATCAAGCGTGTAGGTCTTGTTACGGTGCACTTGTTCCTTCAGAAGTCCAGGCTGGTGAAATTGAGAGAATTCTTGGAAAGGGTGTGGTTCTCAAAAAAACTATGAATGGCAGCCATTGGCTCACATGATGTGTTACACCATCGTGCCGGAAGTAACCTTGTGTGTTTCCAAACAGTAAGCCATTGGGCTCTACGGGGCTGCTGTTCTCCTGGCTGTGCTGTTGTTGTGACAGTGCTGCCACCTAGTGGTCGCTTCCAGCATGTGCTGTGATGGGGTGTGCTCAACATAAGAGGAGGATTGTTTCACAAAACTAACTAATTACTTTTCATCTGTTTACGATCTATAACAAAAACTTTGGACTTTGGGTCTAGAAGAATCACCCAGTATACTACACAACTTTGGCAGGATGTAAAGAACAGTGAACTTTGGTAGAAGTTCCCTAAATGGCGAATTCCTCATAGTTTCACAGGACTTGAACCACTGAGGTTCTCCAAAGTGTGACAAAGTAAAACGTAAAAAGTAAAAGTTCTTTCAATTAACATTTTTGATGCTGTTGAGGTTGCGATTTATCAGTGTTTCCAAACACTGATCCTCAGGTCCCCCTAACGGGTCAGGTTTGCAGGATATCTGAGGCATAGCACAGGTGATATGATTTGCGGCTCAGTGATTGCAGGATTCAGTCTGCATTTCCCCAAGGTGATCCTTAAACCAGTGTTTTCCAAACCTGTCCTCAGGACCGACTGTCAGGCCAGGTTTGCAGGATATCTGAGGCATAGCACAGGTGATATGATTTGCGGCTCAGTGATTGCAGGATTCAGTCTGCATTTCCCCAAGGTGATCCTTAAACCAGTGTTTTCCAAACCTGTCCTCAGGACCGACTGTCAGGCCAGGTTTGCAGGATATGTGAAGCACAGCACAGGTCATATAACTTACTGCTCAGTGATTGCATGATTCAGTCTGTATTTCCCCACGGTGATCCTTAAAATCTGGTCTGTTAGAGGGTCCTGAGGACAGGTTTCGGAAACACTGCCTTAAAATCTGGCCTGTTAGGGGGACCTGAGGACCAGTGTTGGGAACCACTGATCTATATTTTGTTTTCCAGATCGCCTCGTCTCATAATAATTACTACTTAAAGTAAGTTTTATGTAAAACATTGATTCCTCTGGACATTGTCAAGACCAACCTACTGACATGTGGCTTGCCAAACCTGCAAGAACGCCTGGTTGACATAATCCCTCTGTGTCATTTAACAGGACATTCTAAGCTACAAACAAGAGGAAGGGGTTAATGACTTATTACTTGGAAATTCTAATCCGGGAGGTTTGCAGATCACAGGTTCCTGCAGACCACGTTCGTATAGGTCCCCTCTGACGCCGACCACAACATAAATTCAAACAGGTTTAATTGCTATGGCGAGGGAAGAGTATTTTAATTAGTAAATAAATCCCGGGTTTAGGAATGTCAGTTTCTGGAATGATTTCTGTTCACATTTAACGGCAGGAGCTTCTAAGCTTATAGTTAGCTGGAGTTGGTTGTTTGTATACAGGAAAGAAACGGTACACAACCTTATGTTATGAAACCTCTGGGAATGTAAAAACACATATAGCAATGATGTTAAAGGGATACGCTTTTCTTTTGCCCTTAAATAATCGAGCAGGTCCTGCTGACAGTCTCTGCCCAGATATTTATTTATATATCTTTCATTTTTGGGTGATTTTACTCACCTTTTCTCCCTCGCCGGGTGCTGCTCCTCCACTTCGTCTCCTCCCACACCCTGAAGTCCATGAAGCTTTTACTGCGCAGTTTGCAATCTTTTCTGCAACTTGCGTAGCGTAGGAACTGCAAATTACACAGTGCTACTGGACCTGCGCGCTTTACATTCACCAGTTCCGTAGCTTCTGCGCAGAGCGATGGATCGGAGCTGCACGCGCATGCACAGATCTGATCCATCGCTGCCTCTCTGAGAACTCTCGCTATAACGATTGGTCAAACAGGGTGACGTTGGCCGCTCTCTGTGTGTGACATCACCAGCGACCGATCTGGTGACTGGCAGCTGGGAAATAAAAATCCCGGCTCTTTGCGACGTTGGATTGGGTGGAGGAAACTCCTCCACTTCACCCAGCAAAAAAAAAAAACAGACTGGGAAGGGGAGAAAGAGAAAGGGAAACGGACACTTCCTAACTGTAAAGTGATCAGGTTAAATTATGTCCCTTTAAGTTGAGCGTTATATTGTATGGATCAAGCACCTAGCTTAACCCTTTCCCGTCACAGGACGTTCTATACCGTCCGTACGGCAGGTGGCCCTTGAAGATGCAGTTCGTATGGGTACACCCCCACTGTCGTCAATGGGCCGTCTCGGCCCCTCCCTGCAGCCAGTGCGTGCTGAGCATCATGGGCTGTAGAAAGCCAACCTGAATTCGGCCACTCATCCCATTGTGGCCAACGACACATTGGCTGCATGGGCGGGCCAAATTAGAGGCCTCTGTACGTCTCCCGGTGTTAACCCCCACCCGACTGGTGACGCCTGCCCGTCGTGAAGGGGTTAAAGTCAAGCATGGAATGGAGCCCAAAGTTTATAAAAAGGGGAGCATTAATGCAACAGGTTGGGATGACCAGATGCGCAAATGAGATGTAGGATGGCACCACGCGTTCTGTAACATTCCAGTGTTAGGATATAGTTATTGATTTGCTCATAGTGATAGCTGCTGATAATCTGATAATAAGAGGCGTTTGATCCGTCTGTTTGAAGCAGAATACTTTGTATTTGTTCAGAAATAGAACAATTGATTCTTTTTATATAAACAACAAACCTCGGCTCTTTCTGTCCGCGCGTCGCAGAGGGTAAATTGGTGAGAGTGTTTCTTGATGTCCCATCACGGCAGAACTCGACGATGGCAAGTAACAGAAAAATCAATCGAATGATTTCCTTTCGTGTTCCGCTAAAAGTGTAATTTGTTGAAAATGTTACTTTAAGGCTAGGGTCAGACTGAGGCAGTGCGAACGCGCGTTCTGGCGCACTTAATCACGGCCGCACTAGCAGCAGATGCCGGGCAATGACGGCCAATATACGATGTACGGTCGCACAAAAGTCCGGCTGCGCAACGCAAGTGGAAAATGAACGCATTTTTTCGAGAACGTTAAACCACTAGTACTGACGTACAGAGTGCGCTGCGCCCGCTAGCGGCGTGTGTGCGTGAATTGGAGACATCAGACGCTGCTAATGTCCGGCCAACATAACGTCCAGATGCACAAAGTGTTTTATTGATGATCCGTACAAAATCACGGATGAAACTGCGCATAGTATGACCGCTATTGCGTATTCCGTGAAAAAATACGTCCATTCTTCGAACGCACATTTTCACGGACAACGTGAAAAATGCGTTAGTCTGACCCTAGCCTAAAACGAGTCGACCGGGTTTGTCAAAGAGCGCCACGTCTCGCTGTCTTAGGCTAGGGTCAGACGAAAACATTTTCCCCCGCGAACGTGAAAAAGTGCGTCCAAACGCATTGACGTATTTTTTCACGGAATGCGCAAAAACGGTCAGACGACGCGCATTTTCGGGCGTGATTTTGTACGGATCGTCAATAAAACTCTTTTTGCGTCTGGACGTGATGTAGGCTGGACATTAGCAGCGTCTGACATCTCCTAATCACGCAAACACGCCGCTATGCCGCAGCTGCGCACTCAGTACGCCAGTACTAGCGGTTCAGGGTTCTCAGAAAAATGCGTTCAAATTCCACTTGCGTTGCACGGCCGGACTTTTGTGCGGCCGTACATCGTATATTGGCCGTCATTGCCCGTCATCTGCTGCTAGTGCGGCCGTAATTATGTGCGCCAGAACGCACGTTAAAAGTGCGCTGGTCTGACCCCAGCCTTAGGTACATGGTACTCAAGCCTTCCAAACACTACAGGCACTACTTTATGACTTAACAGTGAAAAGAGGGAAGTTATAGAGTGAGGGTATAGAGTGAGGTTATAGAGTGAGGTTATAGAGCGAGGTTATAGAGTGAGGTTATAGAGCGAGGTTATAGAGTGAGGTTATAGAGTGAGGTTACAGAGTGAGGTTATAGAGTGAGGTTACAGAGTAAAGTTATAGAGTGAGGTTATAGAATACAGATAGAGTGAGGTTATAGAGCGAGGTTATAGAGTGAGGTTATAGAGTAATGTTATAGAGTGAAGTTAAAGTGTTATGTTATAGAGTGAAGTTATAGAGTGAAGTTATAGAGTGAAGTTATGGAGTGAGGTTATAGAGTAGAGTTATAGAGGGAGGTTATAGAGTAAAGTTATAGAGTGAGGTTATAGAGTGAGGTTATAGAATCAGGTTATAGAGTGAAGTTATTGGGTGAAGTTATAAAGTGAGGTTATAGAGTGATGTTATAGAGCGAAGTTATACAGTGCGGTTATAGAGTGATGTTATAGAGTAAAGTTATAGTGTGAGGTTATAGAGTGATGTTATAAAGTGAGGTTATAGAGTGGGGTTACAGAGTGATGTTATAGAGTGAGGATATAGAGTGAGGTTACCGAGTGATGTTATAGAGTGATGTTATAGAGTGACGTTATAGAGTAATGTTATCGAGTGAAGTTATGGAGTGAGGTTATAGAGTGATGTTATAGAGTGAGATTATAGAGCGATGTTACAGAGCGAGGTTATAGAATTAGGTTATAGAGTGAGATTATAGAACGAGGTTATAGAATTAGGTTATAGAGTGAGATTATAGAGCGATGTTACAGAGCGAGGTTATAGAATTAGGTTATAGAGGGAAGTTATAGAGTAAAGTTATAGAGTCAGGTAATAGAGTCAGGTTATAGAGTAAAGCTATAAGGTGAGGTTACAGAGTGAGGTTATAGAGTGATGTTATAGAGTGAGGTTATAGAGTGAGGTTATAGAGTGAGGTTATAGAGTGAGGTTATAGAGCGAGGTTATAGAGTGAGGTTATAGAGTGAGGTTATAGTGTGAGGTTATAGAGTGAAGTTATAGTGAAGTTATAGAGTGAGGTTATAGAGTGAGGTTATAGAGTAAAGTTATAGAGTGAGGTTATAGAGTGAGGTTATAGAATCAGGTTATAGAGTGAGGTTATAGAATCAGGTTATAGAGTGAGGTTATAGAATCAGGTTATAGAGTGAGGTTACAGAATCAGGTTATAGAGCGAGGTTATAGAGCGAGTTATAGTGTGAGGTTATAGAGTGAGGTTATAGTGTGAGGTTATAGAGTGAAGTTATAAGTGAGGTTATAGAGTGAGGTTATAGAGTGAGGTTATAGAGTGAGGTTATAGAATCAGGTTATAGAGTGAGGTTACAGAATCAGGTTATAGAGTGAGGTTATAGAATCAGGTTATATAATTAGGTTATAGAGTGAGTGAAGGTATAGTGAAGTTATAGAGTGAGGTTATAAAGTGAGGTTATAGAGTGAGGTATAGAGTGAGGTTATAGAGCGAGGTTATAGAGTGAGTGAAGGTATAGTGTAGTTATAGAGTGAGGTTATAGAATCAGATTATAGAGTGAGGTTATAAAGTGAGGTTATAGAGTGAGGTTATAGAGCGAGGTTATAGAGTGAAATTATAGAGTGAAGTTATAGAGTGAGGTTATAGAGTGATGTTATAGAATCAGGTATAGAATCAGGTTATAGAGTGAAGTTATTGGGTGAGGTTATAAAGTGAGGTTATAGAGTGATGTTATAGAGCGAAGTTATACAGTGCGGTTATAGAGTGATGTTATAGAGTAAAGTTATAGTGTGAGGTTATAGAGTAAAGTTATAAAGTGAGGTTATAGAGTGGGGTTACAGAGTGATGTTATAGAGTGAGGATATAGAGTGAGGTTACCGAGTGATGTTATAGAGTGATGTTATAGAGTGACGTTATAGAGTAATGTTATCGAGTGAAGTTAAAGTGTTATGTTATAGAGTGAGATTATAGAGCGATGTTACAGAGCGAGGTTATAGAATTAGGTTATAGAGTGAGATTATAGAACGAGGTTATAGAATTAGGTTATAGAGTGAGATTATAGAGCGATGTTACAGAGCGAGGTTATAGAATTAGGTTATAGAGGGAAGTTATAGAGTAAAGTTATAGAGTCAGGTAATAGAGTCAGGTTATAGAGTAAAGCTATAAGGTGAGGTTACAGAGTGAGGTTACAGAGTGAGGTTATAGAGTGATGTTATAGAGTGATGTTATAGAGTGAGGTTATAGAGTGAGGTTATAGAGTGAGGTTATAGAGTGAGGTTATAGAGTGAGGTTATAGAGCGAGGTTATAGAGTGAGGTTATAGAGCGAGGTTATAGAGGGAGGTTATAGAGTGAGGTTATAGTGTGAGGTTATAGAGTGAAGTTATAGAGTGAGGTTATAGAGTGAGGTTATAGAGTAAAGTTATAGAGTGAGGTTATAGAGTGAGGTTATAGAATCAGGTTATAGAGTGAGGTTATAGAATCAGGTTATAGAGTGAGGTTATAGAGTGAGGTTATAGAGTGAGGTTACAGAATCAGGTTATAGAGCGAAGTTATAGAGCGAGGTTATAGTGTGAGGTTATAGAGCGAGGTTATAGTGTGAGGTTATAGAGTGAAGTTATAGTGAAGTTATAGAGTGAGGTTATAGAGTGAGGTTATAGAGTGAGGTTACAGAATCAGGTTATAGAGTGAGGTTATAGAGCGAGGTTATAGAGCGAGGTTATAGTGTGAGGTTATAGAGCGAGGTTATAGTGTGAGGTTATAGAGTGAAGGTATAGTGAAGTTATAGAGTGAGGTTATAGAATCAGGTTATAGAGTGAGGTTATAGAATCAGGTTATATAATTAGGTTATAGAGTGAAGTTATAGAGTGAGGTTATAGAGTGAGGTTATAGAGTGAGGATATAGAGCGATGTTATAGAGTGAAGTTATAGAGTGAGGTTGCAGTGCGAGGTTATAGAGTGATGTTATATAGGGAAGTTATAGTGTGAGGTTATAGTGTGATGTTATAGAGTGAGGTTATAGAGTGATGTTATAGAGTGATGTTATAGAGTGAGGTTATAGAGTGAGGTTATAGAGTGATGTTATAGAGCGATGTTATAGAGTGAGGTTATAGAGCGAGGTTATAGAGGGATGTTATAGAGGGATGTTATAGAGTGATGTTATAGAGGGATGTTATAGAGTGAGGTTATAGAGTGAGGCTATAGAGCGATGTTATAGAGTGAAGTTATAAAGTGAGGCTATAGAATCAGGTTATAGAGTGAAGTTATAGAGTGAAGTTATAGAGTGAAGTTATAGAGCGATGTTATAGAGTGAAGTTATAGAGTGAAGTTATAGAATCAGGTTATAGAGTGAGGTTATAGAGCAAGGTTATAGAGTGAGGTTATAGAGTGAGGTTATAGAGTGAGGTTATAGAGTAAAGGTATAGAGTGAGGTTATAGAGTGAGGTTATAGAGTGAGGTTATAAAGTGAGGTTATAAAGTGAGGTTATAGAGCGAGGTTATAGAGCGAGGTTATAGTGAAGTTATAGAGTGAGGTTATAGAGTGAGGTTATAGAGTGAGGTTATAGAGCGATGTTATAGAATCAGGTTATAGAATCAGGTTATATAATTAGGTTATAGAGTGAGGTTATAGAGTGAGGTTGTAAAGTTATAGAGCGAGGTTATAGAGCGAGGTTATAGAGCGAGGTTATAGAGCGAGGTTATAGAGTGAGGTTATAGAGCGATGTTATAGAATCAGGTTATAGAGTGAGGTTATAGAGCGAGGTTATAGAGTGAGGTTATAGAGTGAGGTTATAGAGTGAGGTTATAGAGTAAAGGTATAGAGTGAGCTTATAGAGTGAGGTTATAAAGTGAGGTTATAGAGCGAGGTTATAGAGCGAGGTTATAGTGAAGTTATAGAGTGAGGTTATAGAGTGAGGTTATAGAGTGATGTTATATAGGGAAGTTATAGTGTGAGGTTATAGTGTGATGTTATAGAGTGAGGTTATAGAGTGATGTTATAGAGTGATGTTATAGAGTGAGGTTATAGAGTGAGGTTATAGAGTGATGTTATAGAGTGATGTTATAGAGTGATGTTATAGAGTGAGGTTATAGAGCGAGGTTATAGAGGGATGTTATAGAGGGATGTTATAGAGGGATGTTATAGAGTGAGGTTATAGAGTGAGGCTATAGAGCGATGTTATAGAGTGAAGTTATAAAGTGAGGCTATAGAATCAGGTTATAGAGTGAAGTTATAGAGTGAAGTTATAGAGTGAAGTTATAGAGCGATGTTATAGAGTGAAGTTATAGAGTGAAGTTATAGAATCAGGTTATAGAGTGAGGTTATAGAGCGAGGTTATAGAGTGAGGTTATAGAGTGAGGTTATAGAGTGAGGTTATAGAGTAAAGGTATAGAGTGAGGTTATAGAGTGAGGTTATAAAGTGAGGTTATAGAGCGAGGTTATAGAGCGAGGTTATAGTGAAGTTATAGAGTGAGGTTATAGAGTGAGGTTATAGAGCGATGTTATAGAATCAGGTTTTAGAATCAGGTTATATAATTAGGTTATAGAGTGAGGTTATAAAGTAAAGTTATAGAGCGAGGTTATAGAGCGAGGTTATAGAGCGAGGTTATAGAGTGAGGTTATAGAGCGATGTTATAGAATCAGGTTATAGAGTGAGGTTATAGAGTGAGGTTATAGAGTGAGGTTATAGTGTGAGGTTATAGAGTGAAGTTATAGTGAAGTTATAGAGTGAGGTTATAGAGTGAGGTTATAGAGTGAGGTTATAGAGTAAAGGTATAGAGTGAGGTTATAGAGTGAGGTTATAAAGTGAGGTTATAGAGCGAGGTTATAGAGCGAGGTTATAGTGAAGTTATAGAGTGAGGTTATAGAGTGAGGTTATAGAGTGAGGTTATAGAGCGATGTTATAGAATCAGGTTATAGAATTAGGTTATAGAGTGAGGTTATAGAGTGAGGTTATAAAGTAAAGTTATAGAGCGAGGTTATAGAGTGAGGTTATAGAGTGAGGTTATAGAGCGATGTTATAGAATCAAGTTATAGAATCAGGTTATATAATTAGGTTATAGAGTGAGGTTATAGAGTGAGGTTATAAAGTGAAGTTATAGAGTGAGGTTATAGAGTGAGGTTATAAAGTAAAGTTATAGAGCGAGGTTATAGAGCGAGGTTATAGAGCGAGGTTATAGAGTGAGGTTATAGAATGAGGTTATAGAATGAGGTTATAGAGCGAGGTTATAGAGTGAGGTTACAGAGTGAGGTTACAGAGTGAGGTAGAGAGGTGGGAGCTTAGAGGAAGCAGCAGCTGGTCTTTTAATGTAAAGGTAAAATGACATTGTTTAAGTGAACGTCTTGAAAGATTTAAAGAGAATCGTGATATAGTTGGCAGCAGATACAATCTATTAAAGGGACAACTGAACATTACAAGAAGATCCCTTTAATTAAAGCTCCATTAATTATTCCTCCCTTTTCCTAAAGTATGTGACAAGCTGGGGACTCTGCTAAGTATTACTTCCCCTCTCTCTGCTCCCAGTCACATCTGTGCACATCCACAAATGCTCAAGATTATCTGCCGAAATCTCTTAGAAGGATAATTACGTACAAATGTTCCTTCCAGAACAGAATGAGATCGCAATGAGCCGCTTTAAATGGAAGATATCAGCTCAACCCGCCTGCGGTTAGAGGAGACTTTTATAAATCTAAATCAGTATCTAGTCATCCATTGATTTATCTTTATCCAGCTATCTATTTATCTTTCTATATTTATTGTCTATCTATCTCTATCTATCTATATCTATCTGTCTATCCCTGTATTTATCTTTCTATTTATTTATTTATTATCTATCTATCTATATATCTATATATCTATCTAATCTATCCCTGTATCTATCTATCTTTCTATTTATTTATTATCTATCTATATTCTTCTATCTATATATCTATCTAATCTATCTTATCTATCTGTCTATCCCTGTATCTATCTATCTATATATCCATCTATTTATCTATATCTCTCTATCTATTTATAAATGTATCTATATCAGTATTTACCGGCTGGGTGGAGTAGAGGTAACATCACTGCTCTGCGTGGAGACATGAGTTTGATCCCAGCGAGCTCCTCTCCAGTAAGTGTCCTTGGGCAAGACACCCAATGGTACATACTCGCCACCCAGTACATACTGAAAATGAGAGAAATCTCTATGTATCCATCCTGGTAAAATACTTTCTAAAAAAAAAAAAAATTATCTATCAACTGTATAATCCAATATCTATCGCTGTTTATTTCTTTGTCTCTCTACTTCTGTTCATATCAGTATCTATCTATATATCTACATCAGTATCTATCTATCCATCTATCTATATCAGTATCTATATATCTACATCAGTATCTATCTATCTATATCAGTATTTATCTATATCAGTATCTACAGTTGTGTTCAAAATTATTCAACCCCCAATGCTGTAAAGGGTTTTAGGGAATTTAGTGACATTTGTAATTGTATTCAGAATGAAATCTTACAAGGACTTTTTAAAGAACCATATGCAACTAAAATGACATCAATTGGTTTTGTAATACAGTAGTAAATGTTTATTTTGTGAATTCTTCATTGACACAATTATTCAACCCCTTAAAGACTACCACTCTGAAGAACAGAGGTTCATTCAAGTGTTTTCAATCAGGTATTGAAAACACCTGTGGATGTCACGGAGCAGCAATAAAGCATAATAAGCACCAATTAGGCAGCTTTAAAATGACTGTGATACTCAGCTCCTTCTAGACATTTACTGGTGTGGTTACAAACATGGTGAAGTCAAGAGAATGGTCCAGGAAGACAAGAGAAGAGGTGATTACTCTTCACAGGAAGGGCAATGGCTATAAGAAGATTGCAAAGATGTTAAACATACCAAAAGAGACCATAGGAAGCATCATTCGCAAATTCAAGGCAAAGGGCACTGTTGAAACGCTACCTTGTCGTGGCAGAAAGAAGATGCTGACTTCGACTGCTGTGCGCTACCTGAAGCGTAGAGTGGAGAAAAGTCCCCGTGTGAAAACACCTTGCCTACTGTGAAGCATGGCGGGGGGGGTCAATCATGCTTTGGGGCTGTTTTGCTTCTGCAGGTACAGGGAAGCTTCAGCGTGTGCAAGGTACCATGAATTCTCTTCAGTACCAGGAGATATTGGATGACAATGTGATGCAGTCCGTCACAAACCTGAGGCTTGGGAGACGTTGGACCTTTCAACAGGACAATGATCCCAAGCATACCTCCAAGTCCACTAGAGCATGGTTGCAGATTAAAGGCTGGAACATTTTGGAGTGGCCATCGCAGTCACCTGACTTAAATCCGATTGAGAACCTCTGGTGGGACCTAAAGAAAGCAGTTGCAGTGCGCAAGCCTAAGAATGTGACTGAACTGGAGGCTTTTGCCCATGACGAATGGGTGAAGATACCCGTAGATCGCTGCAAGACACTTGTGTCAAGCTATGCTTCACGTTTAAAAGCTGTTAGTACAACATCCTTTTACAGTTATAAGTACTAAGATTGAATGTCACTATATCAGTATCTATCTATTGATCTATATCAGTATCTATCTATTGATCTATATCAGTATCTATCTATTGATCTATATCAGTATCTATCTATCTATCTATCTATCTATATCAATATCTATCAGTATCTATCTATCTCTGGCCTCACTCGGTATTTCTCTTTATCTTTGGCTTTATTTCCAGGCTGTGAAGGTTGACTTGTGGAAGATGTTATTTAAAGCTCGTCTGTCGGCTACGAGCGTTTAATTACCCTTTATGAGGATCCTCGCTCTGCCTTTTTCTATACTCTCTTTTTTTTTGGATCCTTCCCAAGCAGCTTCTGCTAAACTCGTCTAATTCCCGCTTTCGGGTCGCTGCAGATTTTCTGCTTTTATTCACGTGTCTCCAGAAATAAGAGCCATGGCTGCCAGCTTCATGCACTGTGTATAAAACACAGAGACAAACAAAATCTGTCATCCCAGATATGTACCAAGAAATCCCTAAACACTCCATATGGGGAGCGCTGTGTGTGTACGTCCTCATCCCATTGATACCAGAGGCACAGACGCCTGCGTGGAAAATGTCATCCAAGATTCCAGGCTTTGGCTTGGAGGACACTGTTCCTAAAGCAACACACATGACAACACTTTGCATTTTTCTCAGTTTATTGACACACTTGCCAGGCTGTTATCTCAGGCTTCTTTTCTGAAATCTAACTTAAAGGGACAGTCTTTTGCTTTTTCTATTATTTTAAAGTTGTCAGGATGTGCGTAGTCTCACCCCTCAACACCCCCCCCCACTTCTATCTGGAGAAATTTTTGGGTGAAGCGGAGGAAGTTCCTTCCTCCACCTAGACGCAGGGGTCAGCAACCTTGGCTCCCTGATGTTTTGGGAACTACATTTCCCATGTGGCTCAGTCAGCCTAATGGGTGACTGAGCATCTTGGGAGATGTAGTTCCCAAAACATCAGGGAGCCAAGGTTGCTGACCTCTGAGTCCTAGAGTCACCAGCTGCCAGGATTTTCGATTTCCTGGCTGCTGTCACCAGTGACGTCAGCACACAGAGAGCATGCCGACGTCACTCTCTGAGACCACGCACGAAGCGAGCAGAGAAGCAGCCGATGGATCAAATCTGTGCATGCGCGTGCAGCTCTGATCAGCGCATGAAAAATACCACCCTGTAGCATGTATAATCCATACTCTGCAGGTAAGGAATCCCAGGTGCCCTGCCTTGATTTCTTTCCTGCAGGATATGAATTACACATGTTGAAGGGTGGCACTTTTCCCTGTGCTCCCCTCTGCATGAAATAGTAACATGTGCCCAGGAAAACATGGCCGACTCGTACAGAATGAGCCATCCAGGCTCCCGTACCATGCAATCTACTGACATTGCAGTGTAAGGATCGTTCCATGTGCGTGTCCCAATTCATCAAATAGTCCTCCGCATCATTTTCTTCTGTTTATGTGCACATTTATGTATTTTTCTGTGTTCTCTGGCTGCTCTCCTCGGGGAGGGATAACGCGGCATCACGCCTCCCCGTCTCGAGCGCTGGGAAGGCGGTCTGTCTGCACCGGTCCTGTGTCTCCTCCGAGAGGTTTGACCGCAATGGAAAGCCTACGTACGATTTCCAAGCAGCCTGGCTATAAATAGTGGGATGTGAAAGGGACGCGGGTAATCAGTAGGCAGCGCTGGGAAGAACGTATTCTGTGGTTTCAGGGCGAGTTTGGAAACGAGACAGCCTGACCCAAAATAAACAACAAAAAAGGGCAGGGCTGCCAGATCGGCCATATTCTCCTGGACACATATCACTAATTCAGGCAGAGGGGAAAGCTCAGGAAAGGATCAGCCCTGTCACATGTATTATTCATACCTAGACAAGGAAGAGCACAAGGGCACAAGGATTCCTTACCTGCAGCGTATGGATTCTACATACTGCGGGGCAGCATTCTTCATACACTGCCCATCAGCACAAATAAATGATACGTGTCCAGGAAAACATGGCCGATCTGGCAAACCTAGTTGCGAGTTGTTCTTCCCGAATATTTACCTCATGATTAAGGAGGCAAAACCACGACACATAAGGAGGACCGGGCACAAACACTGTAGAAATCATTGAAGCGTGGGAACCCCCCAAGACTTCTGTCCCCCAATAACAATTATTATCTCGCAATTAACACAAGGACACACTCAGATCTGCTATATTTATGTATATATACACTATATTGCCAAAAGTATTGGCTCACCTGCCTTGACTCGCATATGAACTTAAGTGACATCCCATTCCTAATCCATAGGGCTCAATATGACGTCGCTCCACCCTTCGCAGCTACAACAGCTTCAACTCTTCTGGGAAGGCTGTCCACAAGGTTTAGGAGTGTGTTTATGGGAATTTTTGACCATTCGTCCAGAAGTGCATTTGTGAGGTCACACAATGATGTTGGACGAGAAGGCCTGGCTCTCAGTCTCCGCTCTAATTCATCCCAAAGGTGTTCTATCAGGTTGAGGTCAGGACTCTGTGCAGGCCAGTCAAGTTCATCCACACCAGACTCTGTCATCCATGTCTTTATGGACCTTGCTTTGTGCACTGGTGCACAGTCATGTTGGAAGAGGAAGGGGCCAGCTCCAAACTGTTCCCACAAAGTTGGGAGCATGGAATTGTCCAAAATGTCTTGGTATGCTGAAGCATTCAGAGTTCCTTTCACTGGAAATAAGGGGCCAAGCCCAGCTCCTGAAAAACAACCCCACACCATAATCCCCCCTCCACCAAACTTTATACTTGGCACAATGCAGTCAGACAAGTACCGTTCTCCTGGTAACCGCCAAACCCAGACTTGTCCATCAGATGGAGAAGCACAATTTCCAGATGGAGAAGCATGATTCATCACTCCAGAGAGTGCGTCTCCACTGCTCTAGAGTCCGGTGGCGGCGTGCTTTACACCACTGCATCCAATGCTTTGCATTGCACTTGGGGATGTATGGCTTGGATGCAGCTGCTCGGCCATGGAAATCCATTCCATGAAACTCTCTGAGCACGGTTCTTGAGCTAATCTGAAGGCCACATGAAGTTTGGAGGTCTGTAGCGATTGACTCTGCAGAAAATTGGCGACCTCTTCGCACTATGCGCCTCAGCATCCGCTGACCCGGCTCTGTCAGTTTACATGGCCTACCACTTGGTGGCTGAGTTGCTGTCGTTCCCAAACACTTCCACGTTCCTATAATACAGCTGACAGTTGACTGTGGAATATTTAGGAGCGAGGAAATTTCACGCCTGGATTTGTTGCACAGGTGGCATCCTATCACAGTTCCACGCTGGAATTCACTGAGCTCCTGAGAGCGACCCATTCTTTCACAAATGTTTGTAAAAACAGTCTGCATGCCTAGGTGCTTGATTTTATACACCTGTGGCCATGGAAGTGATTGGAACACCTGATTCTGATTACTTGGATGGGTGAGCGAATACTTTTGGCAATATAGTGTATATATGTGGATTTTAGCAAAAATATATAATAAATCCTACATTTGTTGTGACTTAACATGGAAAGATATGACTGAGCACCTGAATACGAGATTTGTAGTCTGTGAAAACTATGGGAACTGCTTTCCCTTTGCAAAAATAGGGGAGGAATGGAGTTCCCACATGTTCCCCCTCTATTTGACCCCATATTTGATCCAAAGACATGAGGTTTTTCTCGAAGTTTTAGACAACATTGCTCTTCCAGCGAACAGAAAGTGATTCAAGACGTCCACACCTCAATGCTCCGATAAGACGTGACTCATGGTGGGTTTTTACAGTCAGACCTTTGAGCATAATCAATGCTTTTCTGGTACAAGGCCCAAAAAACATTCGGCAGTTTGACTTTGACGCCTCCTGCTTAGGCTTCACGCGTCAGAGGAACCTGCAATGCCTCCAGAGGTCCGTTTTATCCTGTGTTACTTCATTACTGGCCTGTTTTGCTTCATATCTCAATAACAGCCTGTTTTGTGTCGAGTCAACATTCAGGCCTGTTTCTTGTAGAAACGTCTCTGCGGCAGACAGTCTAGTTCTTGTCTTTTCCGGGTGTGCTGTAACACAGTGCATCCTCTCTGAACATTTATGTTTTTTCACACCGTCTTCCTGGGGGCTGTCAAACTCATGGCCCCCCCAGATGTTCATGCCTACAATTCCCAGAATTCTTTCAATGCAACAAATGGCTAGGGAATAATGGGAGTTGTAGTTCAGAAACATCTTGGGGAGGTCGTAGTTTGACAGCCCTGGTTCCACCTCATTTGCAAGTTTCTAGTCATCTGTGGGAGACTTGATAAACATAACTCTGGTACCACTTATGTGTTTCATTAGTCCATGATAGATGAGCGCCGTATCTTGTCATAATCAGGGATATGCAAACAGAGCCCAGAGCGTATGTCTGGCTGGATCTCCAGTCATGGAGTCCGTAGGCCACTTCAATGGTCACCATGAGAAACAATTTTGGCACATAGACATGCCAACAGATGGACCATCTGATGCTGATTGTTGCCTGCTGTTGACTTATTATATAACTAATGGAAGCTGTCATTCAGTGATGGCTATTTCAGGCAGCCCAGATGTGTCAGACATGTCCCATGGTGCCCATGGTTGAGCCTCCTAGAACATGATGTCCTGAAACCTCTCAGATTGGATGGATGGATGCATGGCTAGATGGATGGATAGATAGACAAATGGATGGATAGGTGACAGATAGATAGATAGATAGATAGATAGATAGATAGATAGATACTGATAGACAAATGGATAGATAGATAGATAGATAGATAGATAGATAGATAGATAGATAGATAGATAGATAGATAGATGGATGGATAGTTGAATAGATAAACAAATGGATGGATAGATAGATAGATAGATAGATAGATAGATAGATAGATAGATAGATAGATAGATAGATAGATAGATAGATAATAGATAGATAGATAGATAGATAGATAGATGGATGGATAGTTGAATAGATAAACAAATGGATGGATAGATAGATAGATAGATAGATAGATAGATAGATAGATAGATAGATAGATAGATAGATAGATAGATAGATAGATACTGATAGACAAATGGATAGATAGATGGATGGATAGTTGAATAGATAAACAAATGGATGGATAGATAGATAGATAGATAGATAGATACTGATAGACAAATGGATGGATAGGTGGATATGGATAGATAGATAAACAAATGGATGGATACATATAGATAAACAAATGGATGGATAGATATAGATAAACAAATGGATGGATAGATAGATAAACAAATAGATAGATTTTTCTCCAGAATAACCAATTTCCACACATGCTGAAGTTTATTCCGAAAACTCATGAACTTTCTGTGTAGTGATTTACTAAATGCATACAACTCGTGAACCAGAACTCTCAAACTCTGGCTCTCCAGATGTTTCTGTAGTACAACTCCATGATTCCCTGGTCATCTATTGCCTTGAAAGAATTCTGGTAATTGTAGGCCTGGACATTGGGGGGGGAGACCTGGGTTTGACAGCCCTGTCGTAAACATTCCAAAGACAGAGTTTTTCACTAAGGGGTGAATCGAGGGGAGAATTCCAAGGGAATAACGACGTTTATGCCATAATAGTTAACCTACAGGAATTTTATATTGTGTGTATATTTATAAATATATATAATGTATCCAAAAAACACTCACAGGGTTATTCAGAGAGAGGTGAAAAGTAGGGGAATGGCTGGAGAATGGGAAATTCTAGGGCAAAATAGCCGATTTGGAAAGTGAGATAAATAGGAGAATTTTTCTGATTTGACTATTTTGACCTAGAATTTTCAATTCTCCAGTCATTTTCAAGGTTTTCACCTCTTTCTGAATAGCCCTGCCAAACAGGTAAATTGCTCAGGTGCTGTATCCTCCAACACAAATACATGCCTCTCCTCAAACAGATGCACACGAGCATTTCTAAAAACTAACATTTATTCTTTATGCATTTAAAGAAAACAATGATTCGGCTAGAAGATATCACAAAAAGGATGCACCCAGTGACACATATACAGGGTTATTCAAACACTGGCCCCGAAATTGCATGAATGGCGAATTTCCCCGTACGGTGCAATTTCGTGGCCATTCAGTTTTTCAAAACCTGGAAATTCGCCAAATATTGGTGAATTGCCAGCGAAATACGGTGCTGTTCGGCAGCAGTAAAATCCCCATAGAGAAGCAATGGTTAATCTATTCAGAAACACCGAAGAGCAGATAAATATCAGAGAAATGCCCTGCTGTTCGGTGGTTTCATTCGGCAGGTTTAATCAGGCGAATCCCATAAGCTTCAATGTTAAAAATATTCCCGTTTTAATTCAATATCTAATAAACCGTTTATTATTTTAATTTGCAGCAAAAAGTCTCTTTATTTTTATTTTTTTTTTAGGATTATTTAGGTATTTTTCGGGTTTTTTTCGGCAACCTTTTTTCTTCCGTTTTATTTTAAATCGTTTTTTCCTTTTTTCTGTAACAGCCCTTTTTATTATAATTCATAGGACTTTATATGTTAATTCCAGACATTTTCGTTCTGTAGTTTTTTTGCAAACTGTTTTCAAATTTTAAAAGTATCAGTCGTTTTGTTTATTTATTGTTTATCCCGTTTCGTTGGCTTTTTACAGCGGACGGTCGGCGGGCGCTGTGTTTGGCTGATCGTCGGCTTTATTTGGATGCATTTGGCGGGTTTTCGGCAGCTTATCGAATCGGATCCGATAATTCCCGAGGTTTTGCGACTGTTTAATTTTTTATTATTTGACGGTTTAGCGCCGGATTTTCCTGCACTTTGGTGACCCTGTGATAAATGCTGAATTCACTGCAGGGTCAGGGAATTAGAATCCCCGACGTGCGAGGTACGAAAGAGCATCGAAATGTCAGCGTCTCTGAATAACCACTATAGATTAAAATATTTTCTTAACTAAACAAACAAGAGAAAAACAAAACACATGTAAAATATCAGCAACATCAAATAAACACAATAAGGACATTTCATTATTTGGTGGTAGCGGCCCTTTAATCTCTGCGAGAATCCGTTGCTCGGTTGATTGTGAGTGAATTAGGGGGTCACTGGCTGCCCCCTCACCACCTTCTGAATGAATTGCACGATGCTGCAACATGTGTCAAAACCATCAACATAGTATCTCGACATGTAGACAAACATGTGACTGTTTACATTGTGTGTGAGAGTTTGAGAAAATAGAATGTTACCTTTCTGCTTTCTTTCGACCTGTATTGCAGGAGCTTTCCGCGTGGATCGAGGTGTTCCCTAATCGAGTCCTGCCCGCCAGCTCCCCGGATTATAAATAGACCACTGTGAAAATCCCGCTCCTTCTCCTCTGTTTGCTCCCTCCTTCCCCCACGCTCTCTCCTTCAAGAATTTTTTTTTTCTCCCTCCTTATCCTAATTCCTTTCCCTCGGATTTTCACGCCCTCTTCTACTTTTTCCCTCGTTCGCTCCGTCCCTTTCGCATCTCTTTTTCAGCTGTTAAAATCATTCCTGCGCCAGGTGGACGCTCATCGCGGGCTCAGCCCTGCAGGTACCATATGGATTAGGCTAAGGTCAGACGAAAGCATTTTTAACGTGCGTTTAACCGCACGAAATCACGGCCGTGCTAGCAGCAAATGACGTCCAATGCCGGGGAACATACGACGAACGGCCGCACGAAAGTTCATCCGCGCAACGCAAGTGGCAAACGAACGCATTTTTTCTAGAACGTCAAACCGCTAGACGTACAGAGTGCGCTGCGTCCGCATAGCGGCGTGTTTGCGTGATTGGGAGACGTCAGACGCTGCTAATGTCCGGCCAACATAACGTCCAGACGCAAAAAGTGTTTTATTGATGATCCGTACAAAATCACGGGCGAAAATGCGCATCGTATGACCGCTATCGCGTATTCCGTGAAAAAATACGTCCATTCGTTCGAACGCACTTTTTCACGGACAACGTGAAAAATGCGTTAGTCTGACCCTAGCCTTAGTCCTCTCTTACCTGTCTGGTGTTTCTCTCCGATACAGTTATTATTCTTTCAATCGCTTTGTTTTTGTTCCTCTGGATCTTTCACGATTGTTTTTCCTGTGCACTTTGTTTTCTGTCAAGGACACGAGAAATAAGACGCAGGCGCAAGTAACATATACATGTAACAGCTGCGCTTCTCCTAGACGCAGGAATTCAAAGCATGGAGGAGGCCAATAACTGAGCGTGGAGATAATGGACCTTGTGGAAGGGTGGGGGTGAGCGCAAGCCATTACACATGAATCAGCACAGGACCCGTATTGCAAAAGAGTTGCGGCTTCCTACGGTGATTCTGCTACACTTTGTGGCGAATGCAAGGCTGCCAACAAATATATTGGGGCCCCATCGTGATCCAGTGGTCGGGGCCGGGCCCCCCTTTCCTCAGCTGCCCATATCGGTAAACTAATTAAAAATAAAACATTCTGCCCCCTGTCTTGCTCCCCTTATTTTACGGAGTGTGGGGTAAATCCAAGGTGGTCCAGCAAGGGGATAAAAAGTATCCCTCGAAGAGTGTTCTGCATCTCTTCCTGCTCCACCATTCTCGTTCCGTCACCGGTGAGTCAGACTGCTCTTACTGGCCTCAGATGCTTCGGCCCACTGGGAAATTTTCTGGTGTACCGGTGGCCCTGTCCTGGGTGGCCCGGAGGGACCCTTACATCTGTGGCACTTATACAAACTACACATGGGTTAGCAAGGCCCTCAGAAGCCACTGGGTTCCTTAACATACCATGGGCTGTCACCGCCTGGGTGAATGTGTTGTGTAAATAAATAAATTCATGCAAACAATACTTTATTTATGTTGTCATTGTGTAATCGCCGGACGGCTGGATAGAGACTCTGTGACGAGGTAAACACATAAGAACATGTTCCAGGCTCCCTGATATTATTATTATCATCATCGTTATTATTACATCAACAAAACCCACAGAGCCGGACAGTCAAGCAAACAGGTAAGGCGTTATTTTAAAAAGACAGACGCACAAAGGGTAGCGTGCCCCGCTCACAGGAGCTTACAATCTATAGGTAGGATTGCCGCTGGTATCAAAGCATTGCATGGCACTCTACAATGCACAGCACAAAGGGGATTAATAAATATATTCCAGCTGCCGCCGGCGTTAATTTTGAAACGGGATTGTTACATAATATTATAATATATATAAATAAATAAATAATATATTCAAATAAAATATTAAAATATATTATATTAACTGTATTAAATTATATATATATATATACACTGCCTGGCCAAAAAAAATCACCACTTACTATACCAGCCTGTTATGATCTGGAGTTGCTTGAGTTGGTCAGGTCTCGGTTCAGCAACGTTATGCACCCAAAAAATGAGGTTATGTGACTCCCTGAATATACTGAATGAGCGGGTTTTTCCATCAATGGGTTTTTTCTCCCCCGATGGCACAGCGGGCATATTCCAAGATGGCAATGCCAGGATTCATCAAATTGTGCAAGAGTGGTTGAGGGAGCATGAGACATCATTGTCACACATGGATTGGCCACCGCACAGTCCAGACCTTAACCCCATTGAGGTTAATCTTTGGGATAATGTGCTGGAGAAGACTTTACGCAGCGCCGCGACTCTCCCATCATCAATTCAAGATCTTGGTCACAAATTAATGCCGCTCTGGACATAAATAAAAGAGGAATCACGAAACATCCTTGACACTGATGCTGAAGTTCAGGTCTTGCTCTCAGGGTGACAGATTGAGGGATGTGGAGGTCTTTAATAAGACAAAAATTAATGAACTTGATAAAGACCCCTGCGATGGTCGTAATGCCTGTCATCTTTAATGATATACTAATAAAGTTGGTGTTTTTATTGAAGTCCCTGAGAGCGTGTCCTGACCGGCATCAGTGCTATATATATATATTTATAATGTATTATCATTACACTCCATACTGAATGTTCTATGTTCCAATCACAGGTGATTCAGTAATTTGCTGTCTACAATGTGTGCTCTGATACAATATAGCAGGGCTGCCAAACTCATGCACCCCCAGATGTCGATGACTACAATTCCCAGAATTCCTCCAATGCAACAGATGGCCAGGGAAACATGGGAGGTGTAGTTAAGAAACATCTGGGGGGGGGGCTGGGCAGTCCTGCAAAAATATGTTATAGATTCAACATACACAGTCAGGGTTATTCAGAGAAAGGTCAAACTCTGGAGAACTTTTGGAGAAGTGAAAATTCTAGGTCAAAATAGCCGATTTGGAAAGTGAGATAAATGGGAGAATTTTTCTGGTTTGGCTATTTTGACCTAGAATTTTTATTTCTCCAAAAGTTCTCCAGAGTTTCACCTTTCTCTGAATAACCCTGAGTGTATTATCAGTGAATATATATATTTCCTCTGTCGATACTTTTGTTAAAATGTTTACAATAAACTATAAACTGAGATACATTTAAAAGTTGGTCTTGGCCAGCCCGCAGCTCCCTCGCTGGTGCAATCCCACCACTACTTGCCATTGGTTTTCATGGGTCACCTTGTAATAATAATCTCCTTCGTGTAAGAGCAGCCGGATCAATGACGTGTGCGGTAACTAATGTCAACAACAGGTTTAGATCCGTAGCACCATCCTCCAGCTGTGACAGCCAGAACCAGAGTGAGCAACATACCAACCCCCCAACATTATGCCCAGTGGGGACCCTCCAGACAAATGCTGCAGATCACATGCCAAATCCGTAAAGAAGAAACCAAGGTCCTCAGTCAGGACACACAGATCTCCATGGGAGGGGCATTTATTATTATGGACGGCAACAATTTACAGGACATCATGACATTTAGGTAGTATATTATTATTATTTTTTATTATTATCCTTTATTTATATAGCGCCACATATTCCGCAGCGCTTTACAAGATCAGTGTACAAGGGGTTAATACATTGGAATATCACACATGGATGATACGACCTGATTCAGGGGATCCTGTTCCCAAAGGAATTTACAATCTGTGAGATGTACCAGTATTTTATGAGGTTGGCGCCTCCATACCGTTAGGCGTCATGCCCAAGGACACTCGCTGGTGACGTCTTCTGAGTGGGATCGGGTCGTGTTTCCATGATTGTAGAGCAGTGACCTGGTGGTTAGGTTGAACCCGCTTCTTGTCAAGTTGACACTTGCTTCTCCACAGTTGTATTGGAGGGATGTTTGAAGGGTAGAGACGTTACCACTGGACTCCACAGCTGATATTGTGTGGTGGGCAAGTACGTACCGTTAGGTGTCTTGCCCAAGGACACTTACTGGAGAGGTGCTCTGGCCGGGATTCGAACCTGTGTCTCCACAGCTATAGAGCAGTGATTTCACCTCTACTCCATCCAGCCATATTATGGCATATGCTCTGAAGTATATTATTCAAGAACAGACATAATCAGCAGAACTGCCATCATGAATCTTGGGACTCCTTACTGAACCACAGGTTGAGCCCTCCTTCCCTCAGCTGCCGAATTCTGCAAACTAATTAAGATAAACTAATTAAGATTAAACATTTTGCCTCCTCCTCTGCTGACACTATTTTACAGGCAGTGGGATAAATCCCTGGTTGTCCATAAAGGGGATAAAATGTTTTCCCTGGTGGGAGAGCGTTCAGTCTGCACCTCTACCTGCTGCAGACCATACTAATCGCTCCCTCAATGATGAGTCAGTGCTCTGACCAGCCTCAGATGCTGCGGCCCACCGTGAAACGTCTTGGTATATTGGTGGGACTGTGCTGGGTGGCATGTAGGAACCCTTATGTCTGTGCCCCTTAGACAACCTGCACAACATTTAGGAAAGGTCGGGGCTCCTGACCATATCGTAGGCTGTCACTGCTCTGATAGTCAGCGAGCATCGAAAACTCCCCACCCTTGGTAGAACCACGCAGGTAAATTTTCATTTTGTCACAAACGCATGCTATTCCACCTCTAAACTCTATGCAAACTATTCCAAACCCGCAAACATCCTCTTCCAGCGCAAAACACACCACACCTGCCATTGTACAATCTGCATACTTTATCTGCCGCTCCTAGACGATCCTCGACACACGCTCTCTGTTGACACAAGTCACACCTGCCATTCGTAGCCTTTTTATCTGGCTCTGCTCCAACCTCCCAAACAAACCCACTAACCAGATATTCAAACCTCTAGACCTGTTTATGCTTTGCTTTTTCACCGCAGCCATCGTATAGGGGCCTCACGATACTGAGACGCCCTGTGTTTTGGTTGACTATCGGAGGAGCTGTCGTGTATAAAGCAGGGGTCGGCAACCTTGGTCCTCTATATTGTGTGAAACTACATTTCTTACGAGGCTGTGCAAATCTAATGAGTTCCTCGGCATCATGGGAAATGTAGCTGCAAAACATCTTTAGGGCCAAGATTGGTGACCGCTGTTGTAGCGGTTGGGTTTGACTTTGCAATGATCAGTACTCATCACCCTGTCTTCACTTCCAGGTATACCAAGGTCTACTGGTCTTTCTG
Organism: Leptobrachium leishanense; assembly: GCA_009667805.1. Taxonomy (NCBI): domain Eukaryota; kingdom Metazoa; phylum Chordata; class Amphibia; order Anura; family Megophryidae; genus Leptobrachium; species Leptobrachium leishanense. The sequence continues at coordinate 1,946,679 of CM019073.1, read as the reverse complement.
CAACCTTTTTACTTGAAACCCATGAAACTGTTGCATCGTTGCGACGTGGAACCTCATTGGCTCGTTAATATTTGGAAGAGGCATGGTAATTATCACGGCTCCGGACACAATTGTTACCACCCTACTTGTTCTTCCAATTGGTGACATGTAGGGCGGTGCAGAATAATGAGCACACTCAAGACGCTCTTCATGCCTCCCACTAGATGGAAAAAGAAATATGGCCGCCTAAACCTGATCTAAAATGAACTGACGATGAGGAAATCACTTTATACCAGGAAGATAAATTGAAAACAACCCAAGACTCTCAGCTTTTATCCAACAGTGGAGAGAGGTGTGAGATCTGTTGCCCCTAAAACCACTTGGGGAGTGTACAGCAAGAGTTAGTTCCTCTGTGACAAGCTTGCAACATTGTGTCTTCTGTTACACCACATGGAGTCTTACCGAATTTAAAGTGAAAACCAGCAGAAGTGTGCATCGACAATGCTTCTGGACAAAGACAAGGGTTTTAGGTGGAATGGAGTCATTTACTAACTAGGGGTTACTGGGAGTGAGAGTTTTTTGCGCTAGTGTTCACTTGCAGATTATCACTAGGGATGTGCGTTTCGGGTTTCGGAATTTCGGAATTGTCACGAAATTTCCCGATTCGTGTTTTCGGATGCGGACGATTTTCTGAAAATTTTTAGATCCGAAAACGGCAGATCCGAAAAGTTTTCCGAGCCGAAACGAAATATTTTCGGAATTTTCGAATGGACTTGAAATGTGTCAAATCGAAATTTATTGCTTTGAAACGAGGAGAACAGACTTTCCGAAAAAACGAAAATTTCCGAACTTACGAAAAGTCGATACAAAAAACGAGCAAAGTGACACGAAGATACGAAAAATGGTCGAAGTTCCGAAAACATGTACAATTCTGAAAAACGAAAATTTCCGAACTTACGAAAAGTCGATACAAAAAACGAGCTAAGTGACACGAAAATACGAAAAATGGTCGAAATTCTGAAAACATGTACAATTCCGAAAAACAAAAATTTCCGAAATCACGAAAAGTCGATACAAAAAACGAGCAAAGTGACACGAAAATACGAAAAATGGTCAATATTCCGAAAAAAAAATGTACCCGAAAAACGAGTCGAACCGAACCGAATGGAAACAGAAATCGGTCGAAACGAGCCGAATCGAAAAGTTTAAACATCCGAAAAATCGAATCGAATCGAAGCAAAAAAAAAATCGGTGCACAAGCCTAATTATCACTCCATGTCGAATAAGGCGCATTGGGCTATTCCGTGCCTGGCCAAAAAAAGGTCAGACACTCCAATATTTGGTTGTGTCGTCTTTTGCTGTGATTGTGGCATGCATTCGCCGGGGCATCGTTTTGTTGTGATTGCGGCACGCATTCGTCGCGGCATCGTGTCGATAAGCTCATGCAATGTCACAGCATTTATTGGCGTCCAGAGTGGCATTAATTTGTGGCCAAGATCTTGTATTGATGATGGGAGAGTCGCGGCGCTGCGTAAAGTCTTCTCCAGCACATTATCCCAAAGATTAACCTCAATGGTGTTAAGGTCTGGACTGTGCGGTGGCCAATCCATGTGTGAAAATGATGTCTCGTGCTCCCTCAACCACTCTTGCACAATTTGAGCCCGATGAATCCTGGCATTGCCATCTTGGAATATGCCCGCTGTGCCATCAGGGGCGAAAAAACCCATTGATGGAAAAACCTGCTCATTCAGTATATTCAGGGAGTCACATGACCTTATTTTATGTTGATACATATTAATCACTGCAGTAATTACCCAATGGAAGGCGAGCTCCTATTGGCTGAGTTACATCCAGGTGGTGACCTTCTTGTTGGCCAGGCAGTGTATAGGCATAATTTATCCAGTCAATGTACGATACAATAGGTCTGGTGCCCAGGCTATCAGCCACAGTAACATGTGCTCCAGCCACAGGATAAAGAAAAGCCGGGCCGCTATGCACGTGATTGGTCTAATGGTTCCATAAAACAAGTGGCCAGGGCCCAGATTTCACTGGTTGTGAGAGCACTGATAATAGGCAGCTCTCAGCACAACGAGTCCAACGGTCTGGAGACAGAGGCCCCAAGACTTCTAGTGGCGGGTGGCCAAGTGAACTCCCCGAAAACGCATTTCACAATCCAAAAGAATTGAAACCTGTCGTTCTTCAGTATATTATCCAACATGAACAATGTAAAATAATACTACCATACATAGCCATAAAAAAATTAAAAGAAATCCGTAAGATATGGATGAAACTTGAGCAGCATAATTACATTTTATTTTCTTCTCCGGCATAAAACATCAATATAAAGCGCTGTCCCTCTGTGTACAGTAAAGCGATGAGACACTAAACATCCAGCGATAAAGCACTCTCACTAAGTGCGGCTCCGGCTGACACTTTCTCTCCGTATAATTTGGTTTTTCATTAAGCCATAAAGTCTTTATCGAGACTGTGCTTTATCGCCGTGACGACGTAATCGAGCTGCATTTCACTTTGTCTGTAAAATATATATTATTTGTACCCCCCGCCCCCGCCAGTGATCCTGCGAAATGATATGCGAGCGGCGCTGCATTCACGTGTCCATATAACGGGGCTGAATGTGCATCGGAACGGGGAAACCGCTATTCAGACACTTCCGCAAAATTGCAGTTAAATATATTTTAATGATGATTCAGGAGCGAGATTGGAAAATGGTGCAAGGACAGAACATTCTGTTTACAGGCTGGAAATGTTACATCTTACTCTTAGCCTTTATTTATATTTTTATTATTTATTTCAATTAAAAGGCCTTACTTATTATATATTATTCATATTATTATTATTAATAGGATTTATTTGTATTTTTAAAAATATGATTTTATCTATTATACATATACACAGATTTATCCCATACCTCCAGTATTTATATATATACACACATTTAATTTGTGGTATATATATATATTTAATTTGTGGTGCGTATATAGATATATACACTATATTGCCAAAAGTATTCGCTCCCCCATCCAAATAATCAGAATCAGGTGTTCCAATCACTTCCATGGCCACAGGTGTATAAAATCAAGCACCTAGGCATACAGACTGTTTTTACAAACATTTGTGAAAGAATGGGTCGTTCTCAGGAGCTCAGTGAATTCCAGCGTGTAACTGTGATAGGATGCCACCTGTGCAACAAATCCAGTCGTGAAATTTCCTCGCTCCTAAATATTCCACAGTCACCTGTCAGCTGTAATATAAGAACGTGGAAGTGTTTGGGAACGACAGCAACTCAGCCACCAAGTGGTAGGCCACGTAAACTGACGGAGCAGGGTCAGTGGATGCTGAGGCGCATAGTGCGAAGAGGTCGCCAACTTTCTGCAGAGTCAATCGCTACAGACCTCCAAACTTCATGTGGCCTTCAGATTAGCTCAAGAACAATGCGCAGAGAGCTTCATGGAATGGGTTTCCATGGCTGAGCAGCTGCATCCAAGCCATACATCACCAAGTGCAATGCAAAGCGTCGGATGCAGTGGTGTAAAGCACGCCGCCACTGGACTCTAGAGCAGTGGAGATGCGTTCTCTGGAGTGACGAATCGCACTTCTCCATCTGGCAATCTGATGGACGAGTCTGGGTTTGGCGGTTGCCAGGAGAACGGTACTTGTCTGACTGCATTGTGCCAAGTGTAAAGTTTGGTGGAGGGTCGATTATGGTGTGGGATTGTTTTTCAGGAGCTGGGCTTGGCCCCTTAGTTCCAGTGAAAGGAACTCTGAATGCTTCAGCATACCAAGACATTTTGGACAATTCCATGCTCCCAACTTTGTGGGAACAGTTTGGAGCTGGCCCCGTCCTCTTCCAACATGACTGTGCACCAGTGCACAAAACAAGGTCCATAAAGACATGGATGACAGAGTCTGGTATGGATGAACTTGACTGGCCTGCACAGAGTCCTGACCTCAACCCGATAGAACACCTTTGGGATGAATTAGAGTGGAGACTGAGAGCCAGGCCTTCTCGTCCAACATCATTGTGTGACCTCACAAATGCGCTTCTGGAAGAATGGTCAAAAATTCCCATAAACACACTCCTAAACCTTGTGGACAGCCTTCCCAGAAGAGCATGACTTTAAATCTTATTTTACGCCTGGGCGCTGAGCTAATGTTGACCGTTTTGTGCTCATCATGTATAAACGTGTTTTGAAGTCACACTTTATTATAGGACCCAGACAAACTATATAACTTTTTCTTTCAGCAGATTCAAAATAAATCATTATTATATGTATACGTCGTGTCCCGTCAGAATGCTATGACAAATAATGTTCAAAAAATGTAATTTTCCTTTCAGATTTCAGTCATATACAGCATGTAAAATTATTTCTTTGCATTTTATCACCCCAATCTTTGTGTTTATATATTCTATGGGGCACTCTACTAAAGATGAAAATTAAATGGAAACACGTTGCTGCATTTTTCTTAGAAGAAATGCAATTTTAACCAAAACTGAAAAAAAATCTATGAAAATGTGCACTTGTGTTTTGGCGCATGTTGTTTTATATGTAATATGACTATATATAAAACAATGAACTTGCTCGCGGCGTGGGAAATGGGAAGGTGAGTAACGGCAGTGTTATTGCTCATTTTATACGTGACAAATGGACAACGTCATTGCTTTGGAACTATTTTTATTTATTTATTTATTTTACATGGTCATGTTTGGGAACAATATAAAGGCTAAACTCCAGCTTGCCCAATGACGCCAAAAATGACTTTGTGGGGTGTAAAGAATGGAGATACAAGGGTCCAAAGTTCCCCCTCTCTGCGGCTGCTTGTGTTTTAGATGGATAAATTCGTAATAACCCATTTTGCCATCACCTCCACATTTGCTCCCTGTGTAGGAAATGAGAAGGTGAGTTAGTGCAGTGGCATTGTTTGCTTTATAATAAAAGCACCTAATGTCACTGCCTTAGAACAGAGAAAAAAAAGTAAATTTTGCATTTATTTTTCCTGTCATTTTTTTGGGTTTTCCACATTCTATGGTCATATTTGGTTTCGATGGAAATGCCAGACTCTGACCTTTATGAAGTTTAATTCTCAGAAACACAGGGTTTAAAAAAGTACCCCAAATGCTTCTCGCTGCAGTGCGGTGGTTTAGGATTTTGATGCAACAATGCATAATAAGGCATTGTGCCATCACCTCCACACTTGCTGGAGACATGTGAAATGAGAAGGTGAGTTACTGCAGCATCAATGGTTACTTTATAATTGAAAGGGAATAATAGTGATGCATAAGAATAAAAAAAATTAAAAAAATATTTATTTTTTATTTTTTACATAATATCTGTTCATTTTTATATCATCATAATAATCATCATGTTATGGTCTTTCCATATTATCCTAATTATACACATTATTTAATAGAAAAAACAGGTCAGAGTCGTGCAGACGTTTGCTTTTCGGTTATACACAGTAGAGACGTACACCCGTCAGCAAGGCGTTAGAAACGTAAACATGACACAACAGGTCCCAGGTCTGTCCATCACAGCATCGAAAGTCAATTATACCTTCCAGCTGGGTATATCAGAACGAAAACTGTATCCAGGCTGTGCAACGTTCTTCGAGACCCAAGCTTCTCCTCTATACTTTCTACTACAGGCGTGTGCACGGGGTGTGCCTGGTGTGCCCAGGCACACCCTAATGTTGGGTGAAGAGCTCCTCTTTCACCTCCTGCATTGACATTTTAGACGTCTCTTATCTGGTTCACGATGAATGACATAAAAACTGACTGTGTCTCTGATTACAGGCTTGATATTTCTAATAAAAAATGTGCATTTTGTGCAAAATCTTTAAAACGTTTTCAATTAATAAATGTTCGGTGGGTGCAAACCCTAATGTAACGGGCCGCGCACACTATTGTTTCCTACATTACCTTCATCTTATTATTCTATAGAGACCATGTAAACGTATGGCGCAGATTCCTTATGGTCTGTGAGTTTTATGCCCAGGCGACGTCTCTCCATTCTGTCCATATATATGTACACCTGCTTACATAGCATTGTATAAATGTATATGTGTATAAATACAAATGTGCGCACAAATTAAATATATGTACAAGTGTGTATATGTGTATACACAGATATTGGCTAACAGGCCAGATATATAGTGTTTGCTGATTATTTATGGTTGTCCCGTAGATCAGATTGCTCTGCTTGTGGTTGGAATCCCGACGTTGCAACACAAGACTCTCCAAGGTGATTGGTGGACTGGATTTGTAACAAAGTATCGTGACTGAGAGGTCCTTCATTCATAACGTGAACGGGTTGGCTTGTTACACACACGGTGCAGGGAATCACAACATATCCTTGGCTGCTTTTATAGCTTCTTGAGTTGACACGTAAGATCATGTTACTTTCTTCTCGCCAAGGGCAAGTGTCTGCAGTGACAGCGCAGGTACAGCACAAGCGAGTCCAGCTCCTGTTACTCAACCAGAAAGATCTTCCGCCACTAACTACTACTTCCCAGCTGTGGAGGAAAAACAGAAGATAACATGACATGAGAAAACGCTGCTCCGTGTTTGTAAACGCGTGACGCGTTTCGATGCTTCCCTAAGCCTGTGAGTTAGATGAGCGACGATCAGTCATATCTACAAAGCCCATTGAGTTCAAGCCTCTGCAGGCACATCTGATCCTGCACAAATCATCCGTATTTACAGAAATGACAAAAAAAAAGTTTCTTATAAAGTGACCTTCACGCATAACTCTTGATCTTTGGCCAGAATGGAAACCATTATTATTTACAGCAATGTTAAGTTAAAATACAATGGCCCTCTTGAGGCTGAGCTGTTACTTGTAATGAGGGAGTTGTCACATTTACCAGCCCCCTCGTTGACACCAATGGCTTGAGATGCTATTCTGACTGAGCAGCAATCTTTGCTTGCAGATCGGTTGTTACAGCAGGTTACTGTAGATGAAGGCCGCTTTTGCACCCCTTAAAACACCCCCAATAAATCCGATACTCAGCTCTCATCCCGGTGGCCCGATCCACCTCTTCCACTGTCCAGGAGCAGAGTCAGACTGGGGACAAACAGTTCCCAGTCTCCCTCTGTGATCACTCTGCGGTATTGCGCAATCTCAACATCGTCGCGAAACGCGTTTGGGTGTATTGCCCGTTTTTATCTTAATAAACCAGATTTTAATTAGCCGATTGAATCCTGAAGTTTGTCCAGAACGGCCCATAAGAATCTGCAGGTTGTATGGGAGATCCGGTGTTCCCTCTAATATCACCGGCTGCATCTACATCTAGTGTCTGATCGAGACACCAACAAATGTGAGTTAAATTCCTCTTGCGCTGATTTATTTATGCGAATACTGTACCCGCTGCACTATGATTTATTCCTTTGTTTGAGGTACACACTATCGCTGCATTAAGGAGGACAGCAAGAGGGCGATCACGGTTGAAGGAAGCGCTGGTTCCGCCATTTTTTCTTCTACTCAACACTGTCGGCTGGTCCTGGTTATACCATGCAATGGAGGGAAACAGCTGCTGATTCACCAAAATTTGAACTCATACTTTTATGCATTTATGTCGGTTATACTACGTACGTATAGTTTTTTACTGTTCACTCTGGTTATTGAAACCACCTCTAGGTGGCGCCATTGACACAGTTCCCTTGTATATAAAAAACAATGAATGTCAGTAAGAGGACGGCCATAAAATAAGAATTAAAAGAACACATGTCTTGTCGCCGCCGTGAAACCTGTAGGATAAATGCTCAGAGGAAATTGGGGCAGGGTTTAATTTTACGAGCTTTTCGCTGACCTGCTTATCCTGAATCGAGAGCAGCAGCAGCAGCTGCATTCATTACGGCCGCATCACCAATCTTATTATTTATAATTTGACTTATATTCTGTCACACAGTATAGGGCGGTTACGTAACGCTTTCCTAGATTCATCCATATGCTGTGCCAGGAAAAAACACTCAAAGGTGCAAAGTCATAATATAGTTTATCCCTTAAAAGGAAAACGCTATTAAAAAATACAGTTCCCTTTCTTTGCCTTTAAATAATTGGCCAGATCCTGCCTAATTATTATTTTTTTCCGGTTATTGTACTCACCTTTTCCCCCTCGCCGCGCGCTGCTCCTCCTCTTCGGGCTCAGAGGCTCCTAAACCCGAAGTCCCTGACGCTTGCGTTGCGTTCCGGGGCAAGGTGCTGATGTAGCGCCTGCCCTGGAATATCGCGGTAACATGGGAAAGCTGTAAGTGGCGATTTTCCCCATTAGCGTCCCCATGTTACCCCGAACAAGGGAATAAGGTCTCTAGTGTTTTCTTTCTGTGCCAGCAAAGGAGATTACAGTATCAGTGATACAAAGTGTCACAATGTCTCTCACGACACACGAAGCTCTAAATGATCTATATTTCCAGTCTATCATCTTACCTCCATCTGGCTGCGAATCCATGACAGGAACATTGTCACACGCGCGTATACACCAGGCTTCTTAGCTTGTCCACACCCTGTTCCCCAACTCGTCACCCCTGCGACGGACCAGCGGCCGTTCTGTTCACACACTAGAGGTCCACCGCTGTCCCCCTGAAACAAAACGACACGTTCATTCAGGCCAGGAATTACAACCATGGGGTCTTCTGGGACAATAGGGGTTATTCAGTAGGGATGTGCATTTCGGGTTTCGGAATTTCGGAATTTTCACGAAATTTCCCGATTCGTGCATTCGGATTCGGCCGATTTTTCGAAAATTTTCGGATCCGAAAACAGCAAATCCGAACGAATTTTCGTGCCGAAACGAAAACTTTTCGGAATTTTCGAATGGACTAGAAATGTGTAAAATCGAAATTCATTTTCGTTCCATTCGTGATTTCGGCTCCATTCCTGATTTAGGTTCCATTTCAGTAATTTCAGACATCGTATTTATATCGCTGATTCTGTAATTAAATTTTGTATCATTCCTATCTCAATGTATCCTTCCTGGAAAATCAGAGAAATCTCAATGTATCCTTCTTGTAAAACATGAGAAATCTCAATGTATCCTTCTTGTAAAACCAGAGAAATCTCAATGTATCCTTCTTGTAAAACATGAGAAATCTCAATGTATCCTTCCTGGAAATCCAGAGAAATCTCAATGTATCCTTCTTGTAAAACATGAGAAATCTCAATGTATCCTTCTTGTAAAACATGAGAAATCTCAATGGCAGAATTATCGTATCGACAGAATTATCATATCGACAGAATTATCATATCGACAGAATTATCGTATCGTATAATTATCGTATCCGAAAAACCATTAGTTTACGTCAAACGAATAGACACTTTGAAACGAGGAGAATAGACGTTCCGAAAAACACGAAAATTTCCGAAATCACGAAAAAAAAGTAGATCCGAAAAACTAAACGAACGAACCGAAACGAAAAATCGGCCGAAACGAGTCGAAATGAAAATTTACAAAATCCGAACGAACTGAACCGAATCGAACCGAAAAAAAAATCGGTGCACAAGCCTATTATTAAGAGAGCCCCGAAATGTCGCCGACATTTCGGTGCTCTCTTGTTCCCCGCAGGTCCCTGCACTTCAAGGAATCAAAGTTCCCCACCCTGCGGCGAATTCAGCATTCACCTCAGGGTCCCCCAGAGTGCAGGGAAAACCCGCCACAATCCTGCTGAACACCTGCCGAAAATCCGCTGGAACAACCACGCTGGAAAAAGCCGACGAGCCACTGATCACAGCGCAGACCAGCCACCGGAAAAAGCCAACAAGCTGACGAACGGGGTAAAAAAAATTCAAAAAGTTTGCTTGAAAGTTTCAAAATTGAAACGCTGTTTGCAAAAAAACTACTTAATGAAAATGTCTGGAATTTACACATAAGATCCAATGAATAATAATAAAAAGGGCTGTTACAGAAAAAAGATCAAACGCATTTTAAAAAAAACGGAAAAAAAAATTGCCGAAAAAATCCTGAAAAAAATGCCTAAAAAATACTAGACATCTATAAAGAGGCTTTTTGCTGCAGAATAACTAACGGTTTATTAGATATTGAGTAAAAGTAGGAATATGTTTAACATTGAAACCTATGGGATTCGCCTGAATAAACCTGCCGAATGAAAACACAGAACAACAGGGCATTTCACTGACATTTCTCTGCTGTTCGGTGTCTCTGAATAGATTAACCGATGTTTCTCTATGGGGGATTTCACTGCCCTCGAACAGGCACCGTATGTGCAGGCAGTTCGCCAAAATTTGGCGAACTGCCTGCTCTCTGAATAGACGAATGGCCCCGAAATGTCAACGTACGGGAAAGCTTCCTGTTCGGTGAAATTTTGGGGCCAGATCGGCTCTCTATGAATAACCCCTATTGGCTGCAAATATAGAAGAATTAAAAGCGAGGAAACATGTCGACTGTTAAAGACATGCGAGACTATCGCTTTAATGGGATCTTTTGTTCTGTTTTGTTGTTTTTGCTTAACAAGCAGGTGATTCTCATGAATTACACCGGAGGATTCACTAACCCTGGCCCTCCGGATGTTTCAGAACTACATTCCCCAAAAGGCTCAACAAACCTAAGGAATGTCTGAGCATCATGGGAGATGTAGTTTCCAAACAGCTGGAGGGTTAAATCCGCTTTACGCTGCACTTTCACATGCTCGGCCTTTATTATTATTTAAAGGTCTCACCTGGCACGAGTCGGTGCCTCCTCTCATATCCCCGGCGCACATCATCCTGTCAGTGATGACCCCGTTATAAGCATCCACATTGTTGCAAACCTGGGTGCTGATAACCTCCACTTCAGCTTCCATCAGAGCCGGCGAGGAATCATCTGCAAAAAATAAATAAATTACAAGATAATTATCCGGCTACTTTCTGATTACATCAGAGAATATAATTAAAGGGCTGGAAACGCTGACCATAGAGCAGTACAATAAATGCCCAGAGGCACAGCTTCATTTTGCTGTAAAAATTCAAAGATTGAAGCCCCCTTCATGTTCAGGGTCGCCTTTGGCTCCTCTTCTTCTTCTCTATCCGCTTCCCATATCATCTTCCCTTTAACATTGTATTCTACACCGCCTGGACAACGAGTCACACACTGTAATATGTGGTTGTGTCGCCTTTTGCTGTGATTGCGTCACGCATTCGCCGCGGCATCGTGTGGATAAGCTCATGCAATGTCACAGCATTTATTGGCGTCCAGAGTGGCATTAATTTGTGGCCAAGATCTTGTATTGATGATGGGAGAGTCGCGGCGCTGCGTAAAGTCTTCTCCAGCACATTATCCCAAAGATTAACCTCAATGGGGTTAAGGTCTGGACTGTGCGGTGGACAATCCATGTGTGAAAATGATGTCTCATGCTCCCTCAACCACTCTTGCACAATTTGAGCCCGATGAATCCTGGCATTGCCATCTTGGAATATGCCCGCTGTGCCATCAGGGGAGAAAAAACCCATTGATGGAAAAACCTGCTCATTCAGTATATTCAGGGAGTCACACGACATCATTTTTTTCACACATAACGTTGTTGAACCGAGACCTGACCAAATGAAGCAACTCCAGATCATAACAGGCTGGAATGTTGGGTGGAGACTTTTTCTGGTCCAGGCGGTGTATTCTCCTACAAACTGCAGATCCGTAGTCCATGGCACCTGGTCCCTCTATCACCCCAATATTCCCCTTTGGTTTTCTGTGTCCTCATCACTGCTCCATTACCTTAATTTGACTTTCCACTCCCCACGTCACCTTCCCTATTCATTTTTTTTTGTCTTTTCCAACCCACTAAGTTCTTCTTGCACTCGTTTCTTCACCTTAACATGGTTCCAGTTTCCTGAGCCTCCTTCTCCGTTCTGCTTCCATTTAACACTTTTTAACATTCCTGTGCTGGCCTTCTAAGAGGTTCCTGTCTTCTCTCTGTACCTTTGTCATCTCCCCCTGTAGGTCTTCGACTTGCAGTAGCCATATAGTTAGGCAAAATAAGCGGCTGCCTTAGGCCTCGCTCAGACTGGGGCCTCACATGATAGAATTGTAGGTATGTCACTGACCCCGACAAAACCCATTCCTGCTCCATACAAAACGCACGTCTATATTCACCTACTGCTTTTTACAAAAACAGCTGTCTGGTCTTTCTTTAATTAAAGATGATAAAAATTGAATTATTTTGCTTGTGCATAATTTTCAATCCCATGGTATCTTTACATCACTTGCTCCTCACTGTGAACATAGAATGGACTCTATGGGCCAGAAGTCCAGGAATACTGACCCATTGACTCACATTTTGTGGAATGTATGCAAATGACATCACCAGGGGGTACTATTCAGTATGTTGGTCCACTATTAGATCTCATTTAGCTGCCACCACTTCTCTAGGGTAACAAAGACAACACAATAGATCCCCTGCAGCCTTGTCTAAACATTCCCTCCACCACCCCATTGCCTCTACACTACGATTGTATCCTATACCACAGCTGTAAAGCGAGACTTGCCATAAGATGTTAGTAAATGTTGCATCATGGGGACAAATCCACAAAATGGAAACGAAAGATAAAAAACAAAATGTATTTTTCCTTCTTACATGCAATTACTTCAAACAAAAAAATACAGCAGCGTGTGTTTTGTAATATATTTTATAAAGTGTTTTATAATGTGTTTTATCATGTTTTTTATGTGTTTTATAATGTGTTTTTCTGTAATGCACAGTTAATCTAGTTTCAGCTCATGTTAGTGGTCGCGTCCAATTAAAAACACAATATGAATTTTTTCCCAGGACCAAGCAACTTGCAAGGTATGTTTTGGAATATTGGTAATTTGGTATCTTTATAAAATTGTATGGCTTGTGTGTGTGTTTAACGCTCTTGTGTTTTCGCTCTAAATTGAGGGCGTCTCTTCTAATCAGGACTTGTTGCGGCTTGTTCTTCCCAAATATTAACTTTCCAATATAGGAGGCAAAACCATGACACATAAGAAGGATCAGGGGACAGATACTGCATCATTGTCGAGAAGACCTATCATGTGTTTTATCGTGTGTTTTATAATGTGTTTTATCATGTGTTTAATCATGTGTTTTATCATGTGTTTTATCATGTGTTTTATCATGTGTTTAATCATGTGTTTAATCATGTGTTTAATCATGTGTTTTATCATGTGTTTTATCATGTGTTTTATCATGTGGTTTTGTTTGTAACGCACAAATTAATCTCATTACAGTTTATGTTAGTGTCCCTTTAAATCCATGGGATTCAGGAATCAGTCAATGTCACAGCCGTTTCGTTTTCTTGAATGATAAACGTCCGACTCACCTGACGCCGCTACAGTTTTACCAAATCCGCTGATCCAGCACTTCGTGCCAGGATTAAATGTCTGTCCAACCATTGGGAGACAGGCAGGCTGAATAGAAGCTTTAAAAAAGGGGGAAGAAAACACAAAACAGAGATTACACCTGGTTTGTCCCTTCCTTTCTAAACCCTGTATAAATATTTACACTTCATCCCTCAGAGCCCTCCTTCGCTCGCACTCCCTTTTTCTCGCGCTCCCTCTTTCTCGCGCTCCCTCTTTCTCACGCTCCCTTTTTCTCACGCTCCCTTTTTCTCACGCTCCCTCTTTCTCGCGCTCCCTCTTTCTCACGCTCCCTTTTTCTCACGCTCCCTTTTTCTCACGCTCCCTCTTTCTCGCGCTCCCTCTTTCTCGCGCTCCCTCTTTCTCGCGCTCCCTCTTTCTCACGCTCCATCTTTCTCGCGCTCCCTCTTTCTCGCGCTCCCTCTTTCTCGCGCTCCCTCTTTCTCGCGCTCCCTCTTTCTCGGGCTCCTTCTTTCTCGCGCTCCTTTCTCGCGCTCCCTCTTTCTCGCGCTCCCTCTTTCTCACGCTCCCTTTTTCTCACGCTCCCTTTTTCTCACGCTCCCTTTTTCTCACGCTCCCTCTTTCTCGCGCTCCCTCTTTCTCACGCTCCCTTTTTCTCACGCTCCCTTTTTCTCACGCTCCCTCTTTCTCGCGCTCCCTCTTTCTTGCGCTCCCTCTTTCTCGGGCTCCTTCTTTCTCGCGCTCCTTTCTCGCGCTCCCTCTTTCTCGCGCTCCTTCTTTCTCACGCTCCCTCTTTCTCGCGCTCCCTCTTGTGTTCACATTCGTCCTTAGTATACAGCAGGGATTACACTATTGCTACTAACACTCTTTTTCCATTCATGTGTTATAGGTTTTGTAATAATATGAGAGTAATAATATATTATCTGCAACGGTTCCTATTAATGCTATGACGCTTTACTGCAATACTCCGTAGCGAGGATGTTTCAAGATCACAAGTTGTTTTATTTTGTTTTAATATTTTATTATTTTTACTTTCATAATTTCTACTTTTTATACCGAGGAAAATTTAACCTTTTGCTATCAAGGCCACAGAAATAATGTATGTTAATCTGTTTTTAAAGCCGAGCATAAATTTACAGTTTTTGCCCAATATCCGTTGCATGAAAAGAAGACTATTAAAAAAATACTGTTGCTTTTCCCCCCCCTTAAGTAATTGGACAGAGGCTGCTCAATTATTTAGATTTTTTTTTCTTTTCTGGGGTCATTGTACTCACTCCCAATTTGCGGTTCCTACGCTATGAAAGCTTCCGCGCCGCTGCGAGTATCACCTCCTGCAGTCCATAGGACTCCATGGAATGTTGCGTTGAAGGGCACAGAGCCCCGTGCGATCTTACTCTCGGGAGATCGCGGGTTGCCACGGAGTAATCGCGGAGATAGACTGGGGACTAGTTGTCCTTAGTCTCACTCTGATCGCGGTCAGGACAAGCGGTAGGTCGGGCCACCGTTAAGCTTGCGCAAGCTAGGGCAATCACCAATGCATTAACGGATTTTCGAGGAGTTTAGCGTTAGGAAGGTAATATGGGGGGCATGCGTTAAAGTCCCTCATTCTGGCGTTACGCTTACATATCCGAAAGCTACAGTTAGCGTTCACTAGGGAAGAGAGTCCTCAAATTCAGAATTCACCAAAGGGTCCCCGGAGTGCAGGGAGCGGACTTGAAAATCCATCACAAAATCTGCCGAAATTCCGCTGAAAAAGCAAAATTTCCGATCGATCCGATAACCGTCGATAAATCCTGAACGCACCCGATGATTCACAGCCAACATGCCGGCCACAACCCGCCGGACAGCCGCCGCAAACCCACTGAACAGTCGCAAATGCAGCTGACAAGCCGAACACAGCGTCGACCAGACGCAGAAAAAGTCAACAAGCCGCCGGATGGGTAAAAAAACAAAAAAACATTTGAAATTGCCAAATTTGAAACGCTGTTTTAAAAAGGGCTGTTACAGAAAAAAGAAAAAACGCTTGAAAAAAATGGAAAAAAAATTGCTAAAAAATCCCGAAAAATGCCTAAAAAAAATCTTTAAAAAAATAAATAAAAAGTATTTTTGCGGCAGATTAAAAGAATAAACGGTTTAATAGATATAAAAATGGGAATATTTTTAACATTGAAACCTATGGGAATCGCCTGATTAAACCTGATGAATGAAAACACAGAACATCAGGTCACTTCATTGACATTTCTCTGCTGTTCGGTGTCTGTGAATAGATTAACCATTGCTTCTCTATGGGGATTTCACTGCCGTATTTTGCTGGCAATTCGCCAATATTTGGCTATCTGCCTGCTTTCTGAATAGTCGAATGGCCAAGAGTTTGTACCGTACGGAGAAATTCACTGTTCGGTGCCATTTCGGGGCCAGATCACCTCTTTGTGAATAACCCTGCTAGTATTTGACACGGATCCTTTGTGCTCTATAATAATTCCCCCAAACCCTTTTTTATGGTTTTGTAGCACCTATAACCTCCAATGCTCCCCAAACCAACAGCTAGTCTTTGTGTCCCGCTTTTACCTGTGTAGGCGAAGGGACTCCGTAGTCTCATTAGCGCCATATCAAAATCATCCGTGTTTGTATTGTAATCCTCATGTCGGATGATGACTGTGACCGTCGAGTAGGTGCTGAGGTAATACAAGCTGATGGTCCCTGCATACACTCTCCATTGGCTTGGCGACGCCGTCCTGCCAAAAGACACAAGGGTTTAGGGTGACTTAGAAGTGAACCCTAGCTTACATATCATCTTTGGTCAGGCTTACCCTCTTCAAAGAGGAACCTTTGCAGGTAGCAGGATATTCTGCCAAATTCTACATGAGACTATAGTCATTAAGACCTTATTTTGCACCACCATGCAAGGCAGGACAATGACCATCTATCAAAGCTCCAGTTCAGAAGATACTGGAGGTCTGCTTTTTTATAGTCTTATTGCTTTTAGTTTGCAGCCAACCCAAACTTTGCAGACTGTAAGTAAGCACCAGCGTGTAGTAACGAAATATAAAAGAGATAACCGAGGATTCGTACGGAACCCAACTTGACTATTCTTTTGGTCTACATCTTACTTTGTTGAGTCAAAAAAACTTTGAGGGTTCCAGCATAAGGGGTCACTTGCTAAGCTTCGTTCTTTCATTGAAAGAACAGCGGGTTTAGTTTGGCGAACTTTGAGGAACTACGGTGGATCAACTACGGTGAATTCTCTACTCAAGGATCTTCCACTGTAGTTCTCTATAATGTTCACTGTGGTTTGGGTTGAAATCCCTACAACCAGGTTCCCTAATGCTAAAATCCCGACGGCCAACTTCCCTACACAGACAACTCCCTGACGGCCAACTTCCCTACACGGCCAACTTTCCTACACAGCCAACTCCCTGACGGCCAACTTCCCTACACAGCCAACTTCCCTACACAGCCAACTCCCTGACGGCCAACTTCCCTACAGAGCCAACTTCCCTACACAGACAACTTCCGGCCAACTTCCCTACACGGCCAACTTCCCTACACAGACAACTCCCTGACGGCCAACTTCCAGACATCCAAAATCCCAGCTTTACCCTACTCCCTAACCCCCTAAACCTAGCCCTAACCCTAAGCCCCCTAAACCTAGCCATAACCCTAACCCCCCTAAACCTAGCCCTAACTCCTAAACCTAGCCCTAACCCTAACCCCCTAAACCTAGCCCTAACCCTATCCCCCTAAACCTATCCCTAACCCCCTAACCTTAACCCCCTAACCCTAACCCCTAAACCTAGCCCTAACCCTAACCCCTAAACCTAGCCCTAACCCTAACCCCTAAACCTAGCCCTAACCCTATCCCCCTAAACCTAGCCCTAACCCCTAACCTTAACCCCATAAACCTAGCCCTAACCCCCTAAACCTAGCCCTAACCCCCCAAACCTAGTCCTAACTCTAACCCCCCTAAATCTAACCCTAACCCCCTAAACCTAGCCCTAACCCTAACCCCCTAAACTAGCCATAACCCTAACCCCACTAAACCTAGCCCTAACCCTACTCCCTTAAACCTAGCCCTAACCCCCTAGCCCTAACCCCCTTAAACCTAGCCCTATCCCCCTTAAACCTAGGGTTAGGGTGTTAGTATTAGGGTTAGCCACTGGGATTATGGATGTCAGGATGTTGGCATTAGGGAACCTGGCTGTAGGGATTTTGTCCGGCACCCTGTTCACTGTTCTTCTTCCCACCTATGTATTTTTGTGCTGAAGTTGTTTAGCGCAGTTTTAGTAGATTTTGTCCAGCCTTGTTTTTGCCGTTTTCTGTGTTCTTCAGCTCAAAAGAGATCGTCACTTTGAAATGGCAAACAATGAAAACGCAACACTGAATGGAGGATAGCAGCAATTTACTTATCTTATGGAAGAATAACAGTGGCGCCGTTGTTCGTCGTTGTTTGAAGCAACTTCGCCTGCTGTTGTTACATTTTGCTTCTGTGGATAGCTGGCGTTCACCAAAGCGCTTTGTATTATGGTAGCAGCTATGGTGAGCTTTGATGCCACAGCATTGCTTAGGGAATTATTTTATTATTATCCTTTCTGAACCTTATACAGGTCTATTCAAAGAAAGGTGAAACTCAGGAGAAGAGAACAATCTAGACCAAATGGCCGATTTGTAGTGAGATAAAATGGGAGAATTTTTCTGGTTTGGCTATTTTGACCTAGAATTTTCACTTCTCCAGTCCTTCTCCTGAGTTTCACCTTTCTCTGAATAGACCTGATAGTGTTTTGATCACAATCCGTTCTTTGGGTTTTAATAGAACAGTCGTACGAAAGTGAAACAGAAAGATGAAATTATCTGATTCAAATATCGACTTGAAATTTCAATGAGAGGCAGAAGCACAAAAGTGCAGATGGGCAAGACGTGTCACGTCGTGTCATAAAAGCATTGATGTTACCCCTACTCCATCCAGCCGGTAATAACCAAAACCTTAATACTGACTATGCACTGGACATTTTGAAAGAAGAGCATTCCATGTGTTAGCGCAGGTTTTACTCACTGGGTGAAGCAGTGCGCAGCAGTCAGTACCCACTGGGTGTTGAGCAGAGTGCCGCCGCAGACGTGAGAGAATTTGTTGCCGGATTGTTGGTGCAGACTGACCTGCCAAGGCCATTCTCCTTGATTGGCTTCGGTGCCCCCAATAATGCGGCCCATTTTTCTACTCCCACAATCTGATTGAAAGGACACATTTCATGGTGTAAATACAAACAAGCATTGTCTTATCTAACAGATACATTATGTTACATTCATTGTTATAGGGATACACTAATAAAACATACAGGGTAATTCAAAGAGATTCGAAAAAGTTCGGTGACTTTTCGTTCTCTTCAATTCGGTTCCTTTTGCCGATCCCATTTCGGTGACCCTGCGGTGTATTCAGCAAGCACCACAGGGCCCCCGAATTGCAGGGAAAGGCCGCCGCAAACCCGACGAAAACGAACCGCAAAACCCGGCGAATGCACGCCGAAAACCCGCAAAAACATCTGGATTAACCTGCCGAAAACCACGGAAAAACCCGAACAGGAGTCGATCACACACAGCGAAGCCTCCGGAAAAAGCCGACACGGCAGACGAGTGAAGTGAATAAATTAGAAAAACTGTTTGTATGAATGTTTGAAAAGTGAAACGCTGTTTGCAAAGAAACTACTGAGCGAAAATGTCTGAAATTTACATATAAAATCCAATGAATGATAATAAAAAGGGCTGTTACAGAAAAAATAAGTAAACTTAAATAAAAAAATAAAAAAAATCGGACTTTTAAAAGAAAATAAATCAGAAAAATGCTTAAAATATCCCAAAAAAAATCTATAAATAAAGAGACTCTTTACTGCAGAATATTATATTGAACGGTTTATTAGATATTGAATTAAAACGGGAATATTTTTAACATTGAAGTCTATGGGATTCTCCTGAATAAACCTGCCGAATTAAACCACCGAATGGCAGGGCATTTCGGGAACCTTTCACTGCTGGTTTGTGTTCTCTGAATAGCCGAAGCAGTGCGTCTCTATGGGGATTTCACTGCCCTCGAACAGGCACCGAACAGGCACCGTATGTGCAGGCAATTCGCCAGGATTTGGCGAATTGCCTGCTCTCTGGATAGCCGAATGGTCAAGAAAGGCTGATTTTCAGCATTCAGTTACCTTTCTCAAGCCATTCGGATCTCTTTGAATTACCCTGATAGAGTTACTTTTTTTGGCCCTTACATAGTTGGGCAGAGGCGACTGACAGCCTCTGCCTAATTACTTTTAATTAGTTAATTTTATTTTTGATATCTTTACTCAGCTTTTGTCCCTTTCCCCGCTCAGCTCCTCCTCTTCGGCTCAGGGGCTCCCGAACCAGGACCTTTCTGCGCAATTTGTGACCCTGCTCAGCTTGTATTTTAGGAACCACGAAATGTGCCCCACTATTGGATTGGCACACTTTGGGCCCTATTACATTCTTTGAGCAAAAAATAACGCGTTCGCAAAAACGCATTAACGCGAGGGGAAAAACCATTTGCGCACAACGTCGTATTACAATGTTTGCGAAACGAATGCGTCTACCGCGGGTGAAGCTGGGCGAACACTGTGCGAGCTCACGATACTTTGGGCGTCCCTACACTTAACATTGTGAGCGCAAATGCATTAGTGCGCTGAAATGCAGATGGTATTACAATCTACGCTCAAATTTTGACGACCAACGTTTGCGCGCATAATTTTAACGTTTCTGAAAAGCTGGTGGTAAAGGCAAATCCGAACGTCCTGGTCGAAACAAAATACACCAGCACAAAAAAAAAATACGCAGCTGAGTATAGTTACACATTCTACACATACCCAAACAATAAAATTGTGAATTTGTGAGTGTTTTTTATTATTGCTGCAGCATGTATACTCACATTGATTTTGACAGGCGCAAAAACTGAACGGGAGACAATTAAGGTCAATTAAGGTAAATTGATGTCAATTAAGGTTCTTAATTCTGATTGGCTGAATCCCGCGAAAAAACCTGTCCGCACACTGATTTGCGTGCGCTACGTACTGCGTGAGTATTTGTCTTCGTTTTGCGCGTCGGTTTTACGAACGTTATTTTTTGACGGATGAAAAAATGCGTTCGGATCGTAATACCACCTTTAATTTTCGCGCGATAACGCTTGACGCTGCGCGAAATAAAAAATTGCGCTACGCGGATGGATTTGTGCGGAGAATGTAATAGAGCCCTTTATGTATGCAAGTTCCTTAGCGCTTGCACAGAATGATGGATCAGGACTCCGCAGGTGCTGAGATCCAATACGTTGGCTGCCTGTCAGAGACCGCTCGCTACAACGATTGGTCTCAGAGGGTGATGTCGGCATGCTCTTTGCATGCTGATTTCACTGGTGACCAGCAGCCGGGAAATTCTAAATCCCGGCTGATGGTGACGCAGGGTGGGGTGGAGGAAATTCTTCCACTTCACCCAGCATTTTCACCAGACCGGGGCAGCAGAGAGGAGTGAGAAGGGGGGCGGGCACACCTCTCATCCTGACCACTTTAAAACTATATAGTGGTCAGGATGAGTAGAGTGTCCTTTTAAACATGTGGTTCCCCTATACTGTTTACTCCTAACCCCGAAGGAAACCACTGCTCTCCAGGGGTAACTACAGTCTTGTAATTATTGGCCAGATCAAAGTGGTAACCTCTGTGGTTTTAGAAGTTAAACTAATGCTGCTCTTGCACATTGTAACAATTTATGGCTTACCATTGCATTGGACCGAGAGGTATTTCCCCGAAGGACAAGATCCGCTGAGGGAGAGAAAATAAAACGGTTATACGTTGTTTGAACGCCTGAAATATTGACTTCCATTATGTTGTTGAGAAGGAATCTATAGGGAGTTCTGGGTTTGCTGTTGGTAAATGACCAGGACAGTGCAAATTTTCTGATTTTTAACGATTCCATATTATGTGTTAAAGGGACTGATTGAAGCAAAGCTGGTGAAAATTGAAGTTCTTTACATGTAAATTACAATTTAAAATCTATTTCCATCAACTTTTTGTTGTGCAATCTGGATTATCTATCATCTGTATAGTTTATATCAGGGCTTAAAATTTCAAGTCCAAAGCTACTAACCAGGCCATAAGAGTTACTCGCCACCAGTTGCTCCACCTAACCCCTACCCAGTCCTTAACTCTGCCCCTAAACACACCCCCATAAATTATTTTATGAAATTACACTGTTAAAGGTTTTATTTAGAATAAAGATACAAAAATAATATTAATACCCAGACATCAGACACCAGATACTTGTATACCCAGACATCATACCCAGATACATGTATACCCAGACATCAGACCCCAGATACATGTATACCCAGACATCAGACCCCAGATGCATGTATACCCAGACATCATACCCAGATACATGTATACCCAGACATCAGACCCCAGATACATGTATACCCAGACATCATACCCCAGATACATGTATACCCAGACATCATACCCCAGATACATGTATACCAAGACATCATACCCCAGATACATGTATACCCAGACATCATACCCCAGATACATGTATACCCAGACATCCGACCCCAGTGTGAGCTGAGCGAGGAGGCAAAGACGATCCTCTCCACCTCCCTGCCAGTGACAGAGGCGAGCTTGGTCAGGTTAGGCCGTTGATCCCTGCCACTACGCAGCCTGGGAAAGGGGGGCTGCACAGTGGCACTGTCAGAATATGCAGCACAAAATTATTTATTGTGCAGCCTGTGTGTGCATTTCCACTCGCCCTCACTCAATTTCCACTCGCCAAATGCAAGTGGGCGAGTGGAAATTTTGAGCCCTGGCTTATATTTATTTATTACAACCCAAACAGAGCACTGTAACACCAGATACACAACACTACAAGTTGGGTCTTAAATAAAGGCAAACACTTTAAAGCTTCATGAGTGCAATGTTGTCTTTAGTATATTTTAGATATATATGAATTGTTAATCCTGTAGATATAGCTAGAGGTCAAATGTTTGGTTAACCCTGGTATAGATTACAAGAGGTTTATTCCACTTATCTCTTTTATTAAAATTTGTACAATTCCATTCCGTGAAAGAGCTAAAATCGACTTACACATCAACACTGCCCTGGATTGAGTTAGTTGCGCCATTACCAACCATCCCCACATTGTTTGGGTTGTCATTTATGGTCACTTCCTGCGTGATGGGCTGCCTGCAAAAACAAAAAATACACATGGGTCAGTGTCTTTGCGCGTCCTAGCAGTTTTCAGATGAGGAACAAACATTAATAGGTTCTATTACTTTCAAACTGACCTCTGATATGTAATGTACAATGTGCGGAGAAGTGCGAAAGAATTAAAAAATAGAAAATATATGAAAAATTCATATAAAAATGCGAGAGATACATGAAGGCATGAAGTACCCTTAAACCTAATAAATATTTCCAGATAAACTTCTGGATTTAAGTAGTAAAGTGTGCTGAGAAATATGAGGAAATTATAAGACAAATTAAAAAAGGTTTAGAAAATATACAGGGTTATTCAAAGAGATCCGAATGGCTGGAGAAAGGTAACCGAACGCTGATTTTCAGCGTTAAATTACCTTTCTTGGCCATTCGGCTATCCAGAGAGCAGGCAATTCGCCAAATCCTGGCGAATTGCCTGCACATACAGTGCCTGTTCGGTGCCTGTTCGAGGGCAGAGAAATCCCCATAGAGAAGCAATGCTTCGGCTATTCAGAGAACGAAAACCAGCAGTGAAAGGTTCCCGAAATGCCCTGCCATTCGGTGTTTTCATTCGACAGGTTTATTCAGGAGAATCCCATAGGCTTCAATGTTAAAAAATATTCCCGTTTTAAATCAATATCTAATAAACCATTCATTATAAAATTCTGCAGTTAAGAGTCTGTTTATTTATGGATTTTTTAGGATATTTTAAGCATTTTTCTGGATTTATTTAAGTTTACTTATTTTTTCTGTAACAGCCCTTTTTATTATCATTCATTGGATCATATGTAAATTTCAGACATTTTCGCTCAGTAGTTTCTTTGCAAACAGCGTTTCACTTTTCACACATACAAACTGTTTTCCTAATTTATTCACTGCCTTCGTCTGCGGTGTCTGCTTTTTCCGGCGGCTGCGCTGCGTGTGATTGGTTCCTGCTCGGGTTTTTTCGGCGTCTTCGATGGGTTAATCCAGATGTTTTTACGGGTTTTCGGCGTGCATTCGTCGGGTTTTCGCCAGGTTTTCGGCAGCTTTTCCCTGCACTTCGACAGCCCTGTGGTGCTTGCTGAATACACTGCAGGGTGGCCGAAATGGGATCGCCGAATTGGCCCGAATTGAAGAGAACGAAAAGTCACTGAACGTGCGGTGACTATTCGATTCTCTTTGAATAACCCTGATAGAGACATAAAATTGTCCTTTAACCTATGACACTGACAGCGAGCAGTAAACACATGAAACTGGTGCCAGAATAATAATAAGTCACGTGCGATTCATATAATAAAAGAATGATATCGATTATGTAGCATTCTCATATGAAACGTTTACAATCACTGACAGGGTAATTCAAAGAGATTCGAAAAGTCACAGCACGTTCGGTGACTTTTCGCTCTCTTCAATTCGGTTCCTTTTGCCGATCCCATTTCGCCGACCCTGCGGTGTATTCAGCAAGCACCACAGGGTCCCCGAATTGCAGGGAAAAGCTACCGCAAACCCCACGAAAACAAACAGCAAAACCCGGCGAATGCACGCCGAAAACCCGCAAAAACATTTGGATTAACCTGCCGAAAACCACAGAAAAATCCGAACAGGAGCCGATCACAGCCTTCGACACAGCAGACGAGGCAGTGAATAAATTAGCAAAACAGTTTGTATGAATGTGTGAAAGTGAAACACTTACACCCACTGATGAAGCTACTCATAGCGAAACGCGTTTGAGATGTATCTTAAAACTTTATTTATTAAACCATTCATGGATTATCTCATCTCGATTGACTCCTGGTGATTTAATTAGGCTTGTGCACCGATTTTTTTTTCGGTTCGATTTGTTCGGATGTTTAAACTTTTCGATTCGGCTCGTTTCGACCGATTTCTGTTTCGATTCGGTTCGGTTCGTTTTTCATGTGCATTTTATTTTCGGAATATCGACCATTTTTTTGTATTTTCGTGTCACTTTGCTCGTTTTTTGTATCGACTTTTCGGAAATTTCGGAAATTTTCGTTTTTTCGGAACTTCTGTTCTCCTCGTTTCAAAGCGTCTACGAAAATTCTGGCGATTCTATCGTGTTTTTTTTTCTTATTAAATAAAGATCAAATCATGAATAGAGCAAAAATAAATTTCGATTTGACACATTTCAAGTCCATTCGAAAATTCCGAAAATTTTTCGTTTCGGCTCGGAAAACTTTTCGGATCTGCCATTTGCGGATCTAAAAATTTTCGGAAAATCGGCCGCGTCCGAAAACACGAATCGGGAAATTTCGTGAAAATTCCAAAACCCGAAACGCACATCCCTAGATTTAATCCGTCTAGGTTTCCTGGAAAGACATCTCCAAGGTTCGTGACTTCTGCTCCTTGGATTGCTGATAGGGGAATTGGTGCCCCTGACTCATAAATCCACCGATCTGCTTGCGATTTATTGCCTATTTGGTTAAATTGGCACCTCAAAGTGTGAGTACTTCTCCTCTTTTGTGTTTATCCTTACTGGAGTAATACAGCCTGCACAATATATTTTTTTTCTGTTTATTTTCACATCCCTTCATCAGTTTTATCCTTGGAGGACGTATAAGCGGGCTAGGATAGCCCTGACCGGAGTTGAAGTGAAAGAAATTGCCAGCGCCTGACACCGGCTCTGTAAAGTGAAACACTGTTTGCAAAGAAACTACTGAGCGAAAATGTCTGAAATTTACATATAAATCCAATGAATGATAATAAAAAGGGCTGTTACAGAAAAAAGAAGAAAACTCTAAAAAAAAAACAAAAAAAAAATAGGACTTTAACCACTTCGATGCTGAGGACGCGCTCAGCGCGTCCTCAGCATTCCCGCTGGTATGCGGAGGACGCGCTGAGCGCGTCCTCCCATTGGGGTCAGCGTTCGGCCGGGTTCCGGCTGATCGCTGGCCCCCCCGGTGCGGGCTGACATCCTCGATGTCAGCCCGGCATCGGGACCACAGCCGCCAGAATTCGCAATCCTTTCCCGGAGCTGGCCGACATCTTGGATGTCGGCCAAGCCTCCGGGAACTCCCCCTGAGGACTGGCGTCATCGTGCTACGCACGATGACGCCAGTCCTGGACTTAACCCTTAACTGCCACCAACGGTGGAGATAGGGAGTTCCAATGAACTCCCTATCTCCCGATCCGTGGCAGTTAGGGGTTAAATTTTGGTATGTTGGATCGGCCAGAGCATGGCCGTTCCAACGATACCAAACATGAAAGTGAAAAATGTTGTAAAAAAAAAAAAAATGAAAAAAAAAAAAAAAAATTATATAAAAAAAAAATAAACACTTTTTTTTATTTTTTTTGGTTTGTTAATGCAGCAATATTGTCCCATTTCAATTATAATGTGAACAATGATGCTGCACTAACGATTTTTGTATGCGGTGCGTTTGTTAAAAATAGTGTAATTTTCCCCAAAAAAAAAAATGTAACGAGACCCCATCTCAAATTTTTTTAACAAGCGCACCCCATACAAAATATAACCGCAATTGCTCACATGTTAAAATGTGAAAAAAAACACTTTACACATTGTAAATTATTGAAAATACATATTTTATTGCATTTTTTGTTATAATATACAGACATGACATAACGTATACATATAATAATGACATATTATGAATCTGCCGAGTCTGACGGAAAGAACGATATAAAATATGTCTGGGTCATATACTAAAATAAGCCTTCAAAACACGTTTAAACATGATGAGCGAAACCGGTAAAAATGACCTCAGCACAGGGGCGGGAAAAGCCTCAGCAGCGAAAGGGTTAAAAAAAAAAAAAAAAAGCATTTTAAGAAAAATGCTTAAAATATCCGAAAAAATCTATAAATAAAGAGACTCTTTACTGCAGAATTTTACAATAAACGGTTTATTAGATATTGAATTAAAACGGGAATATTTTTAACATTGAAGCCTATGGGATTCTCCTGAATAAACCTGCCGAATTAAACCACTGTATGGCAGGACATTTCGGGAACCTTTCACTGCTGGTTTGTGTTCTCTGAATAGCCCAAGCAGTGCTTTTTCATGGGGATTTCACTGCCCTCGAACAGGCACCGAACAGGCACCGTATGTTCAGGCAATTCGCCAGGATTTGGCGAATTGCCTGCTCTCTGGATAGCCGAATGGCCAGGAAAGGTAACGGAACGTTGATTTTCAGCGTTCGGTTACCTTTCTCAAGCAATTCGGATCTCTTTGAATAACCCTGTAAGATTATCATTTCTTCCACATTCACTGAACCCATACTATACACCTTGAAAGCAGTACCTTTTTTGCTCTTTCTAAGTTGTTTTCTAGTTTATTGTTTATGCTATCTGAGGTTCGTCAGATTAATTTGCGAGAAAGAAAGGAATACAGTATCAGTGCAGCACGCTCGCTTTCCTTTGATTTCATTTTTTTAAACTTTCATTTGATGCAGGTGAGCGCTTCCTTGTATATAGTCAATGTTTTACTGTACATGTTTCAATTTTATAAAATATATGTATTTATAAGAGTACAATAATCATGGAAAATGGAATAAGTTAGAATGAACATTACAGCACAAAGTCAATTTTGACATGTAGGCCCCTATTACATTCTTCGCGCAATTTCATTCGCGCAGCGCAAATTTTTTTGCGCCCATTGTCCGGCGTTATCGTGCGAAACTTAACGGAGTATTCCGATCCGAACGCATTTTCTCATCCGTCCGAAAATAACGTCCATAAAAACGACGCGCAAAACGAAGAGTAATACGCGTGCAGTGACGTTGCGCACGCAAATCAGTGTGCGGACTGTTTTTTTCGTGGGATTTAGCCAATCAGAATTAAGAACCTTAATTGACATCAATTTACCTTAACCCTTTCGCTGCTGAGGCATTTCCCGCCTCTGTGCTGAGGTCATTTTTACCTGTTTTGCTCATCATGTTTAAACGTGTTTTGAAGGCTTATTTTAGTATATGACCCAGACATATTATATATCGTTCTTTCCGTCAGACTCGGTAGATTCATAATATGTCATTATTATATGTATACGTATAGTCATGTCTGTATATTATAACAAAAAATGCAATAAAATATGTATTTTCAATAATTTACAATGTGTAAAGTGTTTTTTCACATTTTAACCTGCGAGCAATTGCGGTTATATTTTGTATGGGGTGCGCTTGTTTTTATAATTTTGTTTTTAATTTTTTTTATTTTTATTTTTCATTTCTTTTATTTTTTGACAAAATTTTTCACAGTAGTGTTTGGTATCGTTGGAACGGCCATGCTCTGGCCGATCGAACCATACCAAACTTTAACCCCTAGCTGCCACGGATCGGGAGATAGGGAGTTCATTGGAACTCCCTATCTCCACCGTTGGTGGCAGTTAGGGGTTAAGTCCAGGACTGGCGTCATCGTGCTATGCACGATGACGCCAGTCCTCAGGGGGAGTTCCCGGAGGCTTGGCCAACATCCAAGATGTCGGCCAGCTCCGGGAAAGGATCGCGAACCGGCGCTTTTCAGCACCGATTCGCGATCCAGCTCCCCAGGGGTTAATGCCAGGCACCATTTGGAAGGGCAGGCTGTGCCCTTCCAAATGGTGCCTGGGTTAACCCCCGCAGAGCCGCCGATCGGGAGGGAGAGAGGTCCGAAGGACCTCCCCCCTCCCTTTCAGGCGCCTCCTCCGCACATGCGGGAGGGCGCCTGAATTAGGTGTCATCGCGCTGCCGCGATGACACCTAATTCCAGCGGCTGCGGTTCCGGATGCGCGGCTGACATCGAGGATGTCAGCCCCACCGGAGGGGCCAGCGATCGGCCGAACCCGCCGAACGCTGACCCCAATGGGAGGACGCGCTCAGCACGTCCTCCGCATACCAGCGGTAATGCGGAGGACGCGCTGAGCGCGTCCTCCGCATTGAAGTGGCTAATTGACTCACTTAAGTTTTTGCGCCGGTCAAAGTAAATCTGAGTATACATGTACAATTTTATTGTTTGGGTATGTGTAGAATGTGTAACTATACTGTGCTGTATTTTTTTTTTTCGTGCTGGTGTTTTTCGTTTCGGCCAGAACGTTCCGATTTGCAGTTACCACCAGCTTTTCAAAGACGTTAAAATTATGCGCGCGAACGTCGTTCGTGAAAAGATGCGCATCGATTGTAATACCATCCGCGTATCAGCGCACGAACGCATTTGCGCTCACAATGTTAAGTATAGGACGCGCGCAGTTCATCACGCTCGCGCAGGTCCATCTGCGTTAAATGATAACGCGCATCGTTTGCGCGAACGCTGTAATACGACGTTCAGCGCAAAGGGTATTGCCCCTCGCTCAAATGCGCGAGGAATGTAATGGGGGCCGTAGTATTTTAAAGTCAAAGTTTATATATATGGGAATACCTTGTGAAATCAGCCAATCCCAAGATAGATTTTCATTAAAGGGACACTCTAGGCAACATGACCACCTAAGCTTTTTTAGGTGGTCATGATGACCTAAGTATACCCTTTTCTTTGCTCACCCTTCCGATGAGCCGATCGGCTGAAACAGATGAGAGACGCGGAGGACTTTCCTCCGCCCGCCCTCCCAGCTGTCAATCAGCAGAGCGGGATTTGTATTTCTCGCTTCTGCCGACTATTGCCGAGTAGGAGACGTCATCGCGCTGAAAGCGCAGTAGCTGTCGGGAGCGAGCCATCGGCAAAAGTCGACGACTGTGATTAGTGTTGCGCGCATCCTCTTGCGCGTAACACTAATCAAAGAAGGTGGAGCCGGGAGGAAGCCTGCTGATTGGCTGGTTTACGTGATAGGCGCTCGCTTTGCACGTAAACCTTAAGCCAAGTTGAAGATTTACCACGACGGGAGCGGAAGAGGAGGGAGGTGAGTAAAAAAAAAAAAAAAAAACGTTGGAAAAGTGTCTTTTTTAGGGTAAGTATAACATAAAAAAAATAAAAATACTGAATGACTAGGTAGGGCAATAGGTATAATATAATGTAAAAAAGGGGGGGGATTTAGAGTGTTCCTTTAAGACAAACAATACTCACTCTAGGAAGCCTAATCGTCGGCACACATATGTAGGAAAGTTGTCATTGACTCCAGTGGCACAGACGGGCAACCAGAGGTTCTCTTTTTTACGGGACATGATCTGGAGCAAGGAAATATCCCCCCGGAACCGTGCTACAGGGGGACACAGAGGAAAAAGAAGACTTCTGTTACTTTATATCTCACAACGCATGGCTTCCATAATTGTGCTTAGCAGGCAGAACAATCTTTAAGTTCATGTCCCTCCATCCATCTTTCCAAACATGATTTAAAAATGGCATACCGCAGCCCGCCTCATCTCCTCCTTTCGAACACTCATTAATGCCATTGCAGAGGGTTTTGTTAGGTAAGCAGTCTTCCCGGGGAATGCCAGAGTTTCCTAAACCATTGAATGCATTCAGTTTATCTGTGAGGATAAAACATGTTGGTATGAGTAAACATGGAACCACATGCATTAATATGATTGACCATTCCAACCAATTTCCATCGCCGTGACTTACCAATACTCCCACATAGAGCATCCCATTGCCTATTTCTTGGACTGTGCACCCCACCAAAATGACTTTACGTGTCGCTGCAAATTACAGGTTTTGTGAGTTCTACTCTGGCAATTGAGGAGTTTGTACGTGGAGAGAATTCATTGTGTTTATTATTGCAGAAGCCACTTGCACATCACAGCGATTTTATGAATTGAATCCCAGAGCTCCTGTGCCACATTCCCCATATGCAGCAAGGAATTCTGGGTAGGATATGCAAATGACATCTGTCTCACTTTTATGCATCCTGTATCTGTTATTACACAGAACCCTAAAATCAATGCTATGCCACACTGTGACTTTGTAGCAGAGATAAGGTTATGCAACTGGTCAAAGCCACTCCTAGGACAGCGCTGTTTCGGGTTTGTTGGACCCTCATCAGCAGGAGCTAGGCATGATGACCAGTTGCAGTGGATGCTTGAGATCCATAGGGCAATCAGAAGTGGAGGACAAAAAGGGAGATAAAAGGGACATTATAGTGTGGAGGCCTTTTATCTATAGAATCTCCCTAGAGATGCATCAATCTACCTCTTTCCTACCAGGTTCTCAACTATCATACGGACATTATGAAATCTTGTCATTTACCACTCGTTCTTTCAACCTCACATATTGACTGAATTATTTTAAACCAAACACCGTACCATATGTCCTTTCTTACACTATCAGTAATGATTTACCAAAGGATTCAACCTCCTGGTGTGCTTGAGTGTCAGTCATCGTGCGGAAATGTAACACTTGTAATTTAATTATATTTATGTACATGTCACTGTAGTATAATTATTCGCTTGTCAACCTTTTATTTCAGAACCCTACATTTTTACTACCTTTAGGCTAGGGTCAGACTAACGCATTTTTCGCATTGTCCGTGAAAAAGTGCGTTCGAACGAATGGACGCATTTTTTCATGGAATACGCGATAGAGGTCATACGATGCGCATTTTCGTCCGTGATTTTGTACGGTTATCAATAAAACTCTTTTTTCATCTGGACGTGATGTAGGCCAGACATTAGCAGCGTCTGACGTCTCCTAATCACGCACAGACGCCGCTATGCGGCCGCAGCGCACTCTGTACGTCAGTACTAGCGGTTTGACGTTCTCGAAAAAATGCGTTCGTTTGCCACTTGCGTTGCGCGGCCGCACTTTTCTTCGTATGCCGTTCTTCGTATGCTGCCAGGCATTGGACATAATTTGCTGCTAGCGCGGCCGTGATTTAGTGTGGCTAAACGCACGTTAAAACTGCGTTAGTCTGACCTTAGCCTAAATCTCGCTTCTCCGTCTGCCGTATTTGCAAAGAAACAGAATATATTGGTGTTTCTCGAAAATAAAATTGTCAAATAATAAATGATATCTCTTATAAGGTTTAAAAAGCCCAAAAGAAGTGACTCACATGCTGTGATCATTCCTAATCCAATCAACACAATGACTGCAACGATGAGGATGAACATGGAAACCCCCCGACTGGAGAGGCAGGAGAGTAATGGGAATTTTCTTGATGGTGCTGAAAGCAGAGTAATGTTACGTCTAACTTATCGCGGCAAAAACAAGACACATTTCTACAACGGTAAACTTCGTAAAGAGCTGGTTGCACCAAGGATGTGTTTTAATTGTTCGCAACTTTCCACGTACAAAGCTGCATGAATACAAAGCGTTAAAGACATGGATGACTTGGCGTGACTTTCTGTCTTACTTTCTCTATGGATATGTCTACTAAATCGTGATAAAGATGTAGCGCCTCTGCTAACAAGGTTTGAATCAATCCTCTGGTGTTTGACTGTCCTGACAAGTGTGTGTGACCTACCTAGCATGGGAGATGTTGCCAGTCAGTGCTCGTAGGACTGGTGTGAGATGAACGTGGTCCAGGGCAGATTTTTAATGGAACATATTATCTACAATGTATTTTATGTCTGGATTAACACTAACAATGGGCCAACGCGTACCTCTTGTTTTTAAGTTAAATTTACAAAAATTCTTAAATTCTACAAGCTTGTGAGGCAGCAACAGGAGAACAATAGACCCCTAAAAGAACACTAACAGGGTTATCCAAAGAGATTCGAAAAGTCACAGCACGTTCGGTGACTTTTCGTTCTCTTCAATTCGGTTCCTTTTGCCGATCCCATTTCGGTGACCCTGCGGTGTATTCAGCAAGCACCACAGGGTCCCCGAATTGCAGGGAAAAGCTGCCGCAAACCCGACGAAAACTAACCGCAAAACCCACCGAATGCACGCTGAAAACCCCCAAAAAATCTGGATTAACCTGCGAAAACCACGGAAAAAGCCCGAGCAGGAGCCGATCGCACATACAGCCGAAGCAGCTGAGACACAGACGAGGGAGGTGAATAAATTAGCAAAACCGTTTGTATGAATCTGTGAAAATGAAACGCTGTTTGCAAAGAAACTACTGAGCGAAAATGTCTGAAATTTACACAGGAGGTCCAGGGAATGATAATAAAGAGGGCTGTTACAGAAAAAATAAGTAAACTTAAAAAACAAAAAGAAAAAAAATCTGACTTTTAAGAAAAAAAAAAATTCTGAAAAATGCTTAAAGTATCCTAAAAAATCTATAAATAAAGAGACTCTTTACTGCAGAATTTTATAATGGACGGTTTATTAGATATTGAATTAAAACGGGAATATTTTTAACATTGAAGCCTATGGGATTCGCCTGAATAAATCTGCCGCATGAAACCACCGAATGGCAGGGCATTTCGGGAACCTTTCACTGCTGGTTTTTGTTCTCTGAATACCCGAAGCAGTGCTTTTCATGGGGATTTCACTGCCCTCGAACAGGCACCGAACAGGCACCGTATGTGCAAGCAATTCACCAGGATTTGGCGAATTGCCTGCTCTCTGGATAGCCGAATGGCCAAGAAAGGTAACCGAACGCTGA
The DNA here is from genome assembly GCA_009667805.1 of Leptobrachium leishanense. Lineage (NCBI taxonomy): Eukaryota > Metazoa > Chordata > Amphibia > Anura > Megophryidae > Leptobrachium > Leptobrachium leishanense. The sequence continues at coordinate 1,913,759 of CM019073.1, read as the reverse complement.
TTTTCAGCGTTTGGTTACTTTTCTCAAGCAATTCGCATCTCTTTGGATAACCCTGTATATTAAAAAATAGAGTTTCCTTTTGTTGCCCTTAAATAATTGCTCAGAGGATGCTAACAGCCTTTCCCAATTATTTTTTAAATATTTATTTATTTTGGACAATTTTCTTTTCCTTTTGTCCCTCTTCTCGTGCACCGCCTCGTCTTCAGCTCAAGGACTCTGTAATCCCAGAATCCCTAAAGCTTTCTAACACAACATAAGGCTCTATGCAACCTGCGAAGCGTAGGAACCTCCAATTGCACAGCGCAATGGGATTTGTGCACTTTACGTACGCAGGTTCTGTAGCGATTACGCAGAACAATGGATTGGAGCTGTGCACATCATGATCAGTCGCCTCTCTGAGATGGATCGCGCTTGCGGCCGCACTCTGTGTATGACATCACCAGTTACCTATCTGGTGACCAGCAGTTGGGAAATACAGCAATCTGGGCTGCTGGTGACTCTGAGAGGGGTGGAGGAAACTCCTCTGCTTGATCCAGGGATTTCTCCATATCGGTGGAGTTGAGAGAGGGGGCACACATCACATCCTGACCACTTTTTAAATGTAAAGTGATGAGGATGAGTAGAGTGTCCCTTTATTGTTTCAGTGCGCAGGAATATATGTTTGTAAACGTGCACATGCATTACGGCGCGCGACACTGGAATACTTACAGGGTTATCCAAAGAGATCCAAATGGCTGGAGAAAGGTAACCGAACGCTGAAAATCAGCGTTCGGTTACCTTTCCTGTCCATTCGGCTATTCAGAGAGCAGGCAATTCGCCATATCCTGGCGAATTGCCTGCACGTACGGTGCCTGTTCGGTGCCTGTTCGGTGCCTGTTCGAGGGCAGTGAAAACCCCATAAAAAAGCACTGCTATTTGGCTATTCAGAGAACACAAACCAGCAGTGAAAGGTTCCCGAAATGCCCTGCCATTCGGTGGTTTAATTCGGCAGGTTTATTCAGGCGAATCCCATAGGCTTCAATGTTAAAAATATTCCCGATTTAATTCAATATCTAATAAACCGTTGATTATAATATTCTGCAGTAAAGATTCTCTCTATTTATAGAATTTTTAGGATATTTTAAGCATTTTTCTGGATTTTAATTTTTTTAATAAAGATTCCGATTTTTTTTTTTTTTTTTTAATGTTTACTTATTATCATTCCCTGGACCTCATATGAAAATTTCAGACATTTTCGCTCAATAGTTTCTTTGCAAACAGCGTTTCACTTTTCAAACATTCAAGCAAACTGTTTTGCTAATTTATTCACTGCATTCGTCTGCGGTGTTGGTGTTTTCCGGAGGCTTCGCTGCGTGTGATTGGCCCCTGCTCGGGTTTTTCCAGCGTTTTCGGCGGGCTAATCCAGATGTTTTTGCGGGTTTTCGGCGTGCATTCGCCGGGTTTTGCGGTTCGTTTTCGGTGGGTTTGCGGCGGCCTTTCCCTGCAATTCGGGGGCCCTGTGGTGCTTACTGAATACACCGCAGGGTTGGCGAAATGGGATCGGCAAAACAAACCGAATTGAAGAGAACGAAAAGTCACCGAACGTGCGGTGACTCTTCGATACACTTTGCCTCTATCAGGGTTATTCAAAGAGAATCGTAATTACTGTTTAAACGTTTATAGTCTGTGTTGTTTAAAGTGTCACAATGTACATACTTTCCTAAGCAATGTGTATACAGAGGTACATTCCATACTTTTTACCTTGAACCATATATTACCTAACACTTTGTAACTGTGGTGTTCTCTGTGCTTTACTTATTAAGGAATGATTTGACCTTTCATGTGACAACCTAAACACAAGTACCTTATATTTTATTAACAATTTTCTGGCTCTGTTCGCCGCTGACTTGTTAACTTCTAAATAACTGTTATTGTCTTATCCTATTATTGTTGGCTACTCCCTGTCATGTCAACATGTACAAATGTACGGCTTCTTCCTGCATCGTTACTTTGTCTCCGAGCAGTTTAATACAAGGAAGAGGAGAGAAATCGTTTTCCCTTCACCGTCGAATACTCACGGGGCCTGTTGATGACATAGTGAGGTGGAGGAGCTCCTGGTTGTATGGTGTATGGCCGATAGAATGGCCCATTATTTCCTGGATGGTGAGGAGGAACCGATGGATAGGAATTGGGGTACGACTGTTAAAAAAAAAGAGGAAAATTAAACAAAAACGACAACATTTCCCATAGTGCTAGAACACAGCAATACTATACACCATCTAAGGCTAGGGTCAGACGAAAGCATTTTTCCCCGCGAACGTGAAAAAGTGCGTCCGAACGCATTGACGTATTTTTTCACGGAATGAGCAAAAACGGTCATACGACGCGCATTTTCGGGCGTGATTTTGTACGGATCGTCAATAAAACTCTTTTTGCGACTGGACGTTATGTAGGCTGGACATTAGCAGCGTCTGACATCTCCTAATCACGCACACACGCCGCTATGCCGCAGCTGCGCACTCAGTACGTCAGTACTAGCGGTTCAGCGTTCTCGAAAAAATGCGTTCAAATTCCACTTGCGTTGCACGGCCGGACTTTTGTGCGGCCGTACATCGTATATTGACCGTCATTGCCCGTCATCTGCTGCTAGTGCGGCCGTAATTATGTGCGCCAGAACGCACGTTAAAAGTGCGCTGGTCTGACCCCAGCCTAAACAGACACGTACGAGCAGGAATCTATGCGCAACCATAACCTTTATATGCAATCTATCCCCAACACAACCCCTGTATATCAAGGGTGGACCAGGGGACCTTTCATCAATTCAACCCGTTCGCTACCAAGTGGTTTTCCAAAAATCCCCTGTTAGGAAACCAGTGATTTTTTGGTAATTCAATGATACAGGAAAACATATTTGGGAATATTCCCAGTGTATTCTCTACTGTAACAACCTATTATCAGGTGCAGGTCACCAACTACTGGTCAAGTGGAGTTACTGCAGGTCGAACTGCAGATTGCTACTACGCCCATCGGCTGGGGTAAACCAGATATATCACCAGGACATTCCCGACCACTGTCAACGAGTATCCCTAACAGGTTTTAAGGATCACCTTGGGGAAATGCAGACTGAATCCTGAAATCACTGAGCAGCAAATCATATCACCTGTGCTGTGCTTCAGATATCCTGCAAACCTGGCCTGTTAGGGGGGACTTGAAGACCAGGGATGGGAAACACTGACCTAGATGATTTTAAACAGTTTAACCACTTCGCTGCTGAGGACGCGCTCAGCGCGTCCTCAGCAGTCCCGCTGGTATGCGGAGGACGCGCTGAGCGCGTCCTCCCATTGGGGTCAGCGTTCGGCCGGGTTCCGGCCGATCGCTGGCCCCTCCGGTGCGGGCTGACATCCAGGATGTCAGCCCGGCATCCGGACCAGCAGCCGCCAGAATTAGGTGTCATCGCGGGGGCGCGATGACACCTAATTCAGGTGCCCCCCCGCATGTGCGGAGGAGGCGCCTGAAAGGGAGGGGGGGGTCCTTCGGACCTCTCTCCCTCCCGATCGGCGGCTCTGCGGGGGTTAACCCAGGCATCATTTGGAAGGGCACAGCCTGCCCTTCCAAATGATGCCTGGCATTAACCCCTGGGGAGCTGGATCGCGAATCGGCGCTGAAAAGCGCCGGTTCGCGATCCTTTCCGGAGCTGGCCGACATATTGGATGTCGGCCAAGCCTCCGGGAACTCCCCCAGAGGACTGGCGTCATCGTGCGTAGCACGATGACGCCAGTCCTAGAGTTAACCCCTAACTGCCACCAACTGTGGAGATAGGGAGTTCCAATGAACTCCCTATCTCCCGATCCGTGGCAGCTAGGGGTTAAATTTTGGTAAGGTTGGATCGGCCAGAGCATGGCCGTTCCAACGATACCAAACATGAAAGTTAAAAATTTTGTAAAAAAAAATTAAAAAAAAAAATTTAAAAAAAAAAAATAAACACTTTTTTTTTATTTTTTTTGGTTTGTTAATGCAGCAATATTGTTCCCATTTCAATTATAATGTGAACAATGATGCTGCACTAACGATTTTTGTATGCGGTGTGTTTGTTAAAAATAGTGTCATTTTCCCCAAAAAAAATGTAACGAGACCCCATCTCGAATTTTTTTAACAAGCGCACCCCATACAAAATATAACCGCAATTGCTCGCATGTTAAAATGTGGAAAAAAACACTTTACACATTGTAAATTATTGAAAATACATATTTTATTGCATTTTTTGTTATAATATACAGACATGACATAACGTATACATATAATAATGACATATTATGAATCTACCGAGTCTGACGGAAAGAACGATATATAATATGTCTGGGTCATATACTAAAATAAGCCTTAAAAACACGTTTAAACATGATGCGCAAAACAGGTAAAAATGACCTCAGCATAGGGGCGGGAAAAGCCTCAGCAGCGAAAGGGTTAAGCACTTCGGGCAATATGTTCACAGGGCTAAGACTTTGGGCGCACCTTCTGGACCCAAAAGCAAACGACATTCGATTGCAACAAATGAATTTTAATTGCAGTGATACAGCACAATCCCGGATGGTGTTAACACGATCTCAGGCTGCTGCGTCTGCTACTGCGGATCATGTATACTCGATCACGGTAGTGAAGGAGTTAAGAGAGCACACAGACACATTTTATTCCCACACTGATACATTGTAGCTCTCTATTGACCCCTTTCCCTTTAAAATGTATCTGCCAATGTTTATGGTAGGTGTAGCCGCCCGGCTGCCGCACAAAGGACAAAACAAGGACAAGTCAGGGAAAGTGGAATTTAATTGGGCCCATCGCAAACTTTCCAATCTGAAACCGGAGAAGCTTGTTTGGTCGCTGAGCTGATATCTGATATTATTGTATTATGGCGTCTCAATACCTGCTGATGATATCTTCACAATTTTTCGATTTCAAATTTAAAGGGCACCTGCCATGTTCGGCCGGGCACTGCCATCGCCTGTACCTGGAGCTGACAGCCCATACCATCAGAGAGTCACATACGCACAGGAGGTTATTCAGATAGCACCGGTGTCGACATTGGTGAGAACTTGAAAAAAATTGTTGACAATTGCAAGCTTTTCACAAAAGCAAACTCCAGACGGCAGCAGAGGAAGCTTCACACTTTGTATTTGTCTTTTGCAAAACTCCGGTGTGTAACATCACCGCAACAGTGACGATTGTCTCCAGTGTTTGCAAGTTGGGGAAATACAGGCAGGGTTATTCAAAGAGAATCGAAAAGTCCCCGCATGTTCGGTGACTTTTCGTTCTCTTCAAATCGGTGCGATTCGGCGATCCCATTTCGGCGACCCTGCGGTGTTTTCAGCAAGCACCACAGGGCCGTCGTAGCGCAGGGAAAAGCCGCCGCAAACCCGCCGAACACTCACCGCAAAACCCAGCGAATGCACACCGTAACACGCAAAAACATCTGGATTAATCCCGCCAAACATGCCGCAGAAACCCGAGCTGCCGCCAATCACAGCACAGAGCAGCCGCCGGAAAAAGCCGACACCGCAGACGAATGGAGTGAAAAAAATAAAAAACAGTACGCTTAAGGCTAAGGTCAGACGAAAGCAGTTTTAACGTGCGTTTAGCCGCACGAAATCACGGCCGTGCTAGCAGCAAATGACGTCCAATGCCGGGGAACATACGACGAACGGCCGCACGAAAGTTCATCCGGGCAACGCAAGTGGCAAACGAACGCATTTTTTCGAGAACGTAGAACCGCTAGTACTGACGTACAGAGTGCGCTGCGTCCGCTAGCGGCGTGTTTGCGTGATTGGGAGACGTCAGACGCTGCTAATGTCCGGCCAACATAACGTCCAGACGCAAAAAGGGTTTTATTGATGATCCGTACAAATCACGGACGAAAATGCGCATCGTATGACCGCTATCGCGTATTCCGTGAAAAAATACGTCCATTCGTTCGAACGCACTTTTTCACGGACAACGCGAAAAATGCGTTCGTCTGACCCTAGCCTGAATGTTTGAAAAGTGAAACTCTGTTTGCAAAGAAAGTACAGAACGAAAACGTCTGCAATTTACATATAATGATCCAATGAATGATAATAAAAAGGGCTGTTACAGAAAAAAGAAAAAACGATTAAAAAAAAAACGGAATTTTTTTTGCAAAGAAATCACGAAAAATGCCTAAAAGATTCTAAAAAAAATCTATAAATAAGAGACTTATTACTGTAGAATATTTTAATAAACAGTTTATTAGATATTGTATTAAAACAGGAATATATTTAACATTGAAGCCTATGGGATTCGCCTGAATAAACCTGTCGAATTAAACCACCGAATGGCAGGGCAATTCGGCAACTTTTCCCTGCTGGTTTGTGTTCTCTGAATAGATGAAGCAGTGCTTCTCTATGGGGATTTCACTGCCCTCGAACAGGCACCATATGTGCAGGCAATTCGCCAGGATTTGGGAAACTGCCTGCTCTCTGAATAGCCGAATGGCCAGGAAATGTCGAGGAATTTCAGCGTTCGGTTACCTTTCGGCCACAATTCGGATCTCTTTGAATAACCCCCACAGTATTGGAAATATTGCCTCGACTAATGGATGGAAGTCAACTGGATGAGTGACAATCTTCAACAGATTATTTTATTGCAGCCCTAATAACATGAAAGGGCATCGGCAGATCAGTCGTTAGTAGGGTTGCCAGGTCGGCCACGTTTTCCAGGACGCATATAATTTATTCATGCTGCTGGGCAGTGCATGAAAAATGCCACCACGTAGCACGTAGAATCTATACTCCGCAGGTAAGGAATCATAAAGGAATCCCAGGTGACCTGCCTTGATTTCCTTCCTGCAGCCTATGAATCATACATGTTGCAGGGCATCTCTTTTCTCTGTGCTCCCCCTCTGCATGAAATAATAACACGTGTCCAGGAAAACATGGCCGACCTGGCAACCCTAGTTTATCGTCCAGGAGACAGTCAGAGAGGAGCGATATTCCAGAGACGTTGTAAAATGACACAATCGTTCCATAAGACGCAGAAGGCAAAAACAACAACAACAAAGCATTTCATCCCACTTTAAATCCTCAATTGTTTAGACTCGTCGGGATTAAATACCTGGAAAAATAAATCTACTGGTGAAAGTTTACCAACAGTAACAGGTCTGTGGAGCAAATCTGCTGGAAAGTGGAATTAGTGGGAAAATAAGTGGGGATAGGGGATGATTCACTAAACTGTGAATTTGAGGAAACTTGCTAAATATAACGTATGATTTAACCTGTTTTTGCCTGAATTCCTTTTTTTTCCTCCTCGGTGACAAAATTCATGTTATTCTGCTCCAGTATTGGAACACTGGGTAAAAATGGGTTAAGCTGACATGGCTGAATTCGATTATTTCTCTTTTATTCCTTCAGCTCAAACATTTTGGTCTAAAATTTCCAAAAAATTCCCACCGGTTCATCTGCTTAGATAGCTGCTTCTCTCATTCAGTGTGTGTTCTTCCATAGGTCAACTAAGCATAGGGCTGCACGAGTGTATTACAGAGCTGTAAAACTCCCAGCAACGAGTCTCTGAATTGTAATAAAGTGGGTCAGAAATCAGTCAGGGTTATTCAGAGAGAGATGAAACCCAGGAGAATGACTGGAGGAGAGAAAATTCTAGACGAAACAGACGATTTGGAAAGTGAGCTAAATGGGAGAATTTTTCTGGTTTGGCTATTTTGACCTAGGATTTTCACTTTTTGGCGTGTTCAGTTCGAGTTCGAAAAAAAAATAATTTTGAAAAAAGTATAAAAAATGCTTAAAAAATACAAAAAAATCTAGAAATAAAGAGACTCTTTACTGCAGAATATTATAAGCAACGGTTTATTAGATATTGAATTAAAAACTAATGTCTAGGTGCTAAGATTCTCACCTCTAAATGACCTGTGCTCTCAAACGGCGTAAACAACAGGTGTTTAATTAGTGTTTGGAAATAACATGTGCTTCTAATTAGTCCGGTCTCATGAATTTGATACATTGTATGCAGACTGGAAGTGCTAGGTGTCGTGTATGGGTCTGTGATGGCGATGTTTCCATACATCCTACAAATCCGCCACTTCACGGGCAGGTTATGGGGACCTCCTAGGCACGATATTTGAAGTAATTTTTTGTTTTTATTTTTAACCCTTATTTTATGGAAAACTCACTGTTCCTTTAACCCTTTCACTGCTGAGGCATTTCACCTCTGTGTGCTGAGCTAATTTTTACCGCTTTCGCTCATCATGTTTAAACGCAATTTGAAGCCACATTTTATTATACAACCCAAGACATATTATATATCGTTCTTTCCGGCAGACTCGGGAGATTCATAATAATTTTTATATGTATATGTCATGTTCTGCCTGTATATTATAACAAAAAATGCAATAAAACTTGAATTTTTAATAATCTGCTGCTTGTAAAGTGTATTTTTTCACCTTTTATCACATGAACATATGCGGTTATATTTTTTATGGGGTGCGCTTGTACAAAAATTAGAAATGGGGACTTATTACATTTTTTGGGGGGAATTATGTGATTTTTAGAAAACACACACCATAGAAAAAAATCATTAGTGCAGCATCATTGTTCACATTATAATTGAAATGTGAACAATATTGCTGCATTAATAAAAATAACACACAAAAAAAATACATGTTTTTTTAGTTTTATACCTGGTCATGTTGGGTATCATTTGAAAGGCCATGCTCAGGCCTTTCGATTGACACCCTCCATGACACCCTAGCTGCCACGGTTCTGGAGACATCGGGGGTCAAATGAGTGAGGGGGGACCTGGAGCTGGGCCGCACTTCGGTGCCGCAAGGCACCGAAGTGCGACCCGGTGCCTAAGGCTAGGGTCAGACGAACGCATTTTTATGTTGTCTGTGAAAAAGTGCGTTCGAACGAATGGACGCATTTTTTCCGGAATACGTGATAGTGGTCATACTATGCGCATTTTCGTCCGTGATTTTGTACGGATCATCAATAAAACACTTCTTGCGTCTGGACGTTATGTTGGCCGGACATTAGCAGCGTCTGACGTCTCCTAATCACGCACACACGCCGCTAGCAGACGCAGCGCACTCTGTACGTCAGTACCTGCAGTTTCACGTTCTCGAAAAAATGCGTTCATTTTCCACTTGCGTTGCGCAGCCGGACTTTTGTGCGACCGTACTTCGTATATTGGCCGTCATTGCCCGGCATCTGCTGCTAGTGCGGCCGTGATTAAGTGCGGCTGCACGCGCGTTCGCACTGCCTCAGTCTGACCCTAGCCTTAGGGGTTAAAGCCAGGCACCGCTTAAAAGGGGAGACTCTCCCCTTTTAAGCGGTGCCTGGCTTTGTTTTGTGGGACCTCCCGATCGGGAGGGAGAGGGATCCGAACGGATCCCGCCCCCTCCCTTCCAGGCGATCTCCCGGCATTGCCGGGGGTCGCCTGGAAATGATGTCATCGCGCATGGCGCGATGACGTAATTTACGTCGGGAGGAGGTTGACTTCAGCGTCTGAGGACGCTGAAGTCAGAACGCCGCGGGACCCCGGACAGAGAGGTGAGTATCTCCGCCGAGGGGTCCCGCACAGCTGATGACGTGTGGGACACGTCCTCCTCAGCATACAGCGGGAGTAACTGAGGACGTGTCCCACACGTCGTCAGCAGTGAAGGGGTTAAAAATGTCTTTTTTTTTAAACTTTTTGTCCTTGTTTCCTGTCCCCCAGGGCACTATCCAGACCCGGACATTGTTTTTAAATGTTTCTATACATCCTAGAAATCCGCCACTTCACGGGCAGGTTATGGGGACCTCCTAGGCACGATATTTGAAGGAATTTTTCGTTTTTATTTTTAACCCTTATTTCATGGAAAACTCACTGTCCCTTTAAAAACTTTTTTTTTTTAAACTTTTTAACTTTGTTTCCTGTCCCCCAGGGCACTACCCGAACCCCCATACACCTTTTATGGCAAATATCTAGCATATACGCCCTCTTGGAGGGCACTCTAAAAATCGAACTTTCAGTCCCATTGACTTGCATTGGGTTCGTGTTCGAGTTCGAGTTCGAATTTGAACTTTTGAAAAGATCGAGTTCGAATGCGAACCGAACTCGGAGGTGTTCTACTCATCCATATTCTACAACACATCTTTTTTTTTTTGCTGTGAATATTTGTTTAACCCTGTAAAGCCGTTTGTATGAAATTTGATACATTCAGGGTTATTCAGAGAGCGGTGAAAAGCAGGAGAATGACTGGAGAAGCGAAAATTCTAGACGAAACAGACGATTTGGAAAGGGAGATGAAAGGGAGAATTTTTCTGGTTTGGCTACTTTGACCTAGAATTTTTCATTCTCCAGTCATTCTCCTGCTTTTCACGCTCTCTGAATAACGCTGATTGTTTGCAATTTATTTGTTAACCTAGTTTTAACATTATCAAAGCTATTCAGAGAGAGGTGAAAACCTTGAGAATTTCTAGGAGAATGAACAAACTAGACCAAATAGCCAATTTAGAAAGCAAGATGAATGGGCGAATTTTCCTGGTTTGACTATTTTGACCTAGAATTTTCAATTCTCCAGTCATTCTCCTGAGTTTCACCTCTTTTTGAATAGTCCTGTATGTCTAATGGAGCAATGAAGAGATCGCACTGAAATTCTTTTACAATTTGCTGGCTGGTCATAAAGGTATGGGGGGGGGGACATTAGAATACGGACAAAGGACAGAACCTCTAGGAGAGGACAGACCCATGTGTAAGTACTCCTCTGCATTCAGTATCTACTCTGACTGGTCCAAAGGGTTATTCAGAGAGAGGTGAAAACCAGGAGAATGACTGGAGAAGCGAAAATTCTAGGTCAAAATAGCCAAACCAGGAAACTTCTCCCATTTATCTCACTTTCCAAATCAGCTATTTGGTCTAGATCGTTCACTTCCCCTGCCAGTTCTCTTGGTTTTCACCTTTCTCTGAATAGCCCCCATAGTCACCCCCTGGATGTAACTCAACCAATAGGTGCTCGCCTTCCATTGGATAATAACTGCAGTGATTAGTATGTTTCAGCATAAAACGAGGTCACGTGACTCCCTGAATATACTGAATGAGCAAGTTTTTCCATCAATGGGTTTTTTCTCCCCTGATGGCACAGCGGGCATATTCCAAGATGGCAATGCCAGGATTCATCGGGGTCAGATGGTGCGAGAGTGGTTGAGGGAGCATGAGACATCATTTTCACACATGGATTGGCCACCGCACAGTCCAGACCTTAACCCCATTGAGGTTAATCTTTGGGATAATGTGCTGGAGAAGACTTTACGCAGCGCTGCGACTCTCCCATCATCAATACAAGATCTTGGCCACAAATTAATGCCACTCTGGACGCCAATAAATGCTGTGACATCGCATGAGCTTATCCACACGATGCCGCGGCGAATGTGTGCCGCAATCACAGCAAAAGGCGACACAACCAAATATTACACAGTGTGTGACTTTTACAAACACATAAACAGAGATAATAAATAAATCTAATAATAAAATATATATATACAGTATATCAATGCGTGTAAAGCACATTTGAGAGGTGATCATGCATTGTGAGGACACTAGAGGTCCTCCTTGCTCATTGCTGATTCTCGCAGGGCACAGTAGGACGAGCTGCAGTTTCCTGGCACAGAGTAGCATCTTTCATAACCCTGTTCACAGGGAAGATGAGATACCGTGTAATGAGCCTGATAGTGACACAATGTGCCAGGGAACAAGTCCAACCAGCCTGCGTAGACCTGTAGAATCGGCGTCGCTGCTTTCCGCTCACACAATGCGTCACGGTGTTTTTCTATAAACACTTTTTGGCAGAGATATAACTCTCCCATCCCCGGGCACCTCTGTGATGCGCTGCACGGGTTTATAAACTCAGGGTATGAAATTGCAAACTTTGCCAATTTTCGACCAAGGCAAGCGAATTCGACAATTTTTTTTCTACTTCCTGTTTCTACCCGGCTAATATATTTTGGTCTAAAATTTGCAATTCCCGTGAAAAATCAAAGTGCGCATTTATTGTAACGTGAATCGCAAGATTCAGTCATTGCAGTCGTATGTGGCTAATTTACCAAGATTTCAAAGGCAAATGCTGCCTGATCACAGACCATTCAAAATAAACGACAGACAGACAGACAGAGAAAAGTCAAGGATCAGATAGATGCATAGATACATCTTTTGATTAATATACAATACTTAGATGGAGAGGAAGAGATCAAAGAGAGGAATTGATAAATCAGACCATCGATCGAAAATAGAGAATCAGATACACAGACAGATAGACAGACAATTAGATAGTCAGATTGTAAAACAATTAGACAGACAATTAGATAGACAATTAGTCAGATTGTCAGACAGACAGACAGCTAATTAGATTGTCTATCTATCTGTTTGACAATCTGACTGACAATTAGATAGTCAGATTGTCAGATAGACAGACAGACGATTAGATAGTCAGATTGTCAGACAGACAGACAGACAATTAGATAGTCAGATTGTCAGATAGACAGACAGACGATTAGATAGTCAGATTGTCAGACAGACAGACAGACAATTAGATAGTCAGATTGTCAGATAGACAGACAGACAGACAATTAGATAGTCAGATTGTCAGATAGACAGACAGACAGACAATTAGATAGTCAGATTGTCAGATAGACAGACAGACAGCCAATTAGATAGTCAGATTGTCAGATAGACAGACAGCCAATTAGATAGTCAGATTGTCAAACAGATAGACAGACAATTAGTCAGATTGTCAGACAGACAGACAGCCAATTAGATAGTCAGATTGTCAAACAGATAGACAGACAATTAGTCAGATTGTCAGACAGACAGACAGCCAATTAGATAGTCAGATTGTCAAACAGATAGACAGATATATAGACAGACAATTAGATAGTCAGATAGTCAAATAAATGGACAGACAGACATTTAGATAGTCAGATAAATAGATATGGATAGATATATAGATATAAATAGATAAATATAGATAATAGATAGATAGTCAGGCAATTAGTCAGACAGACAATTAGATAGTTAGATTGTCAGATAGACAGACAGACAATTAGATAGATTGTCAGATAGATAGACAGACAGGCAATTAGATAGATTGTCAGATAGACAGACAATTAGATAGATTGTCAGACAGACAGACAATTATATAGATTGTCAGATAGACAGACAGACAGACAATTAGACAGATTGTCAGGTACACAGACAGACAGACAATTAGATAGTCAGATTGTCAGATAGACAGACAGACAATTAGATTGTCAGACAGACAGACAATTAGATTGTCAGATAGACAGACAGACAGACAATTAGATAGATTGTCAGATAGACAGACAGACAATTAGATAGTCAAATAGACAGATAGACAGACAGACAGACAGTCAAATAGACAGACAGACAGACAGACAATTAGTCTTTGAGAGAGACAGGCCTAGATAAATAGACAGACAGACAGACAGACAGATAGACAGATCGCACACATTTTATTATTATCTCCCAGGTCTGATGCTCCTCAATGTGTCGTCACATTCTCACTAAAATGTAAAAGTAATTTTGCAAACAGCCATCCCCTGCTCTGCAGTCTGGATAGAAACACTGTGACTGGTTGTGTTTGTTACAAAGTGTCTGTGTTCCTCTAATATGAAAACAGGTTCAGTCTGAATCAGCTTCCCTTCACCCAGACAAGGAAAAACTAAAGGTTTGGACTTGTTGTTGTAAAGGTTTGCGTTTATAAATACTGGTAATTATCAGCAAACCTCAGCATGCTGCAGACTCAGCTTTCTGCTCCTTATCTCTGTGTTTCACAGCAGTGGGTTACTATAAAGCACGGATCAGCAGCATGGCCCTTCAGATATCTTGGAACTACATTTCCCATGATGCTCTGCCATACTAGTGAGTACCTGAGCATCATGGGAGATGTAGCTTCAAACCTCTTGTGGGATCAAGGTTGCTGACCCCAGCTTTAGAATATTTAGTGCTGAGGTGGTGAGTGAGAGGTATCAGGATCAGGTTACAGAAGGTTAGAGGAAGATATTTGGGAGCAGATGCTCTTTTATTCAACAAAGATACAAATAATTTTTTTTGGCGCGCACTTCCAAATTTAAAGAGAATCATGAGACAGATTGGTAGGAGATAGAATGTATTTAAGGTACGGAGTGTCCCTTTAACACATATATAATGTCCCCACACACAGGGCCGACACGTCTCAGGTTTTTCTATCCACAATAGAGTAAGGGGGGAAAATCTGAATTTAATTTATGGCGCATTTTGTTGCTTTGTTGGTTTCCAGGGCAGGAGAGGACGTGCCCTCTTGGCTTGTTTGAAACGAGTGACTTATGTCTGGCATTGTTTCACTTACACAATGCACCATCGCTTTCGCATGTTGAATATTTTGTTTCAAATTGTTTGTTTTTTGGACAATGGAAAGGTTCTGTGAATGTCACTCATCTCACTAAATCACGAAGTACCTCATCCCAGCGGCGTGCTCCTACAAGACCAGCAAGCGCGCTGATTCTACCCATCTTTTAAAAGATTTTTGATGCAATCATAAGGTGGTCAATCATTTTAACCCCTTCACTACCAAGTGATTTTCAAAAAACCCATTGCCAGAAACCAGTGTTTTTTTGTAAAATCATTTTAATTAATTATAAAATATTTAAGCTTATACACTCAGGGTTATTCAAAGAGATCCAAATTGCTTGAGAAAGGTGACCGAACGCTGAAAATCAAGGTTCGGTTACCTTTCTTGGCAAATCGGCTATCCAGAGAGCAGGCAATTCGCCAAATCTTGACGAATTGCCTGCACATACGGTGCCTGTTCGGTGCCTGTTCGAGGGCAGTGAAATCCCCATGAAAAAGCAATGCTTCGGCTATTCAGAGAACACAAACCAGCAGTGAAAGGTTCCCGAAATGCCGTGCCATTCGGTGGTTTAATTCGGCAGGTTTATTCAGGCGAATCCCATAGGCTTCAATGTTAAAAATATTCCCGTTTTAATTCAATATCTAATAAACCGTTCATTATAAAATTCTGCAGTAAAAAGTCTCTTTATTTATAGATTTTTTATTATATTTTAAGCATTTTTCTGGATTTTTTTAAGAAAAAGTCCAATTTTTTTTTAACTTATTTTTTCTGTAACAGCCCTTTTTATTATCATTCATTGGATTTTATATGTAAATTTCAGACATTTTCGCTCAGTAGTTTCTTTGCAAACAGCGTTTCACTTTTCAAACATTCAAGCAAACTGTTTTGCTAATTTATTCACTTCACTCGTGTACTTTGTACCTACTGTGGAAGCGATTGTAATCGCGAAACGCGTTTAGGTGTGTACTTCCTATTTATTTTAATAAATTTATTTGCAAAACTTGCAAATTTCTCATTTTATTTGCCTTGCGGAGGATCCTGCTGGGAGTTCAGGAGATCCGGTGCTCCTCTTAAAGTCACCGGTTGCTGATTACATCAAGTGTCTGATTTAGACACCACAAAAATGTGAGTTTACTCCCTCTTATTGCTTTACCAACAAGTGCAAACTATCAGGGTTATCCAAAGAGATTCGAATTGCTTGAGAAAGGTAACCGAACGCTGAAAATCAGCGTTCGGTTACCTTTCCTGGCCATTCGGCTATCCAGAGAGCAGGCAATCGCCAAATCCTGTCGAATTGCCTGCACATACGGTGCCTGTTCGGTCCCTGTTCGAGGGCAGTGAAATCCCCATAGAGAAGCAATGCTTCGGCTATTCAGAGAACACAAACCAGCAGTGAAAGGTTCCCCTAATGTCCTGCCATTCGGTGGTTAATTCGGCAAGTTAATTCAGGAGAATCCCATAGACTTCAATGTTAAAAATATTCCAGTTTTAATTCAATATCTAATAAACCGTTCATTATAAAATTCTGCAGCAAAAAGTCTCTTTATTTATAGATTTTTTAGGATACTTTAAGCATTTTTCAGAATTTTTAAAAAAAAAATTAAAAGTCCGATTTTTTTTTTTTTTTTTTTCAGTTTGCTTATTTTTTTTGTAACAGCCCTCTTTAATTATCATTCCTGGACCTCCTGTGAAAATGTCAGACATTTTCGCTTAGTAGTTTCTTTGCAAACAGCGTTTCTTTTTCCCAGATTCATACAAATGGTTTTTTCTAATTTATTCACTGCCTCCTCTAACGTCACAGCTGCTTCGGCTCTGTGTGGATTCGGCTCATGTTCGGCTCCTTTTCGGCTCCTGTTCGGCTCCTCTTCGAAGGTTAATCCAGATGTTTTTGCTTGTTTTCATTAGTGCATTCGGTTAGTTTTTCGTCAGGTGTTCGGCAGCTTTTCCCTGCAATTCGGGGACCCTGTGGTGTTTGCTGAATACACCGCAGGGTCACCGAAATGCAATCGGCAAAAGGAACCGAATTGAAGAGAACGAAAAGTCACCGAACGTGCGGTGACTTTTCGAATCTCTTTGGATAACCCTGTATGTTGTTGCGCTATGATACATTTCTGTTCTATTTTAAGAGGTATACCCACGTTTTTAAGGTATCAAGAAGAGATAAAAAGACAGAGAGAGTACTATCACCGTTGGAAGAAGCGCTGACTCTGCCATATTTTCTTTTCTATTGCACTATACCGATGGTTTTGGATAAACCATCAATTGGCGAGGGACAGCGGCTGATCCACCTTTAAAAACATTTAGAAGAACTCATTCTCTTTATTGACATTTTATTGACTTTGTTTGTATCCATTCAATTTTGAACTGATATACCAATGTTTTTTCTTTCTGTATTCTGTGAAACTGGTTTACGTTCCATCGCTAGGTGGCGCCATTTGGTTCAGTATTTATTTTTTTGAGATTGCTGGGATGAAAGTTTCTAAACTCTAGATGGGGTCCCTTAAAACCTGCTGCAAATTGCAGAACCGAACCTCACTGTAACAGCCAGGGTTTTGGCAGAATACAGGGGGAGCTGTGGGGTCAGTCACTGCTGTACAGGGATAAGATTCAGAGGGTTATAATGAGTGTAAATCCCTGTACAGTACAGATACAAGGTGTTACTGTAATTGTCATACACAGGCATTATGCAGCACATACAGATACAAGGTGTTTGCTGTAATTGCCATACACAGGCATTATGCAGCACATAACAGATACAAGGTGTTGCTTGTAATTGCCATACACAGGGGCATTATGCAGCACATACAGATACAAGGTGTTGCTGTAATTGCCATACACAGGCATTATGCAGCACATACAGATACAAGGTGTTACTGTAATTGTCATACACAGGCATTATGCAGCACATACAGATACAAGGTGTTGCTGTAATTGCCATACACAGGCATTATGCTGCACATACAGATACAAGGTGTCGCTGTAATTCCCACACATAGGCATTATCCAGCACATACAGATACAAGGTGCTGCTGCAATTGCCATACACAGGCATTATGCAGCACATACAGATACAAGGTGTTGCTGTAATTGACATACACAGGCATTATGCAGCACATACAGATACAAGGTGTTGCTGTAATTGCCATACATACACAGGCATTATGCGGCACATACAGATACAAGGTGTTGCTGTAATTGCCATACACAGGCATTATGCAGCACATACAGATACAAGGTGTTGCTGTAATTGCCATACACAGGCATTATGCAGCACATAGATATTGCATTGCTAATAATCTCTTTATGATCATTCCAAATGCCCATAAGCAGGCGATCTCACCATTTTATTATCTGTCTGCAGCACATTAAGGCTAGGGTCAGACTGAGGCAGTGCGAACGCGCGTTCTGGCGCACATAATCACAGCCGCACTAGCAGCAGATGACGGGCAATGACGGCCAATATACGAAGTACGGTCGCACAAAAGTCCGGCCGCGCAACGCAAGTGGAAAATGAACGCATTTTTTCGAGAACGTTAAACCGCTGGTACTGACGTACAGAGTGCGCTGCGGCCGCATAGCAGCGTGTGTGCGTGATTAGGAGATGTCAGACGCTGCTAGTGTGCGGCCAACATAACGTTCAAACAGCCGGATTTCCCTAGACTTCTTTTCACCCCATCGTCATGAAATACGTCCAGAATTGCGCATCGTCTGACCACTTAAGCGTATTCCGTGAAAAAATGCGTGCGCACGCATCGACGTACATTTTGACGGTGGCCGCAGAAAATGCGCTCATCTGTCCCTAGCCTTACTGCCACAAAGACCATTTCTGCCTGTATGATAATAATTCAGACCCCGTACGAAATTGTGTAAGATAAGGGACACCATCTAGAGCTCAGAATCTTATGTTTCAACAATTTTTCTATAAAGGATAAACTAATACATTTTAACTTTCTCAGAATAACAGTTTCTGTGCGAAACATCTTTTTTCCCCATATTTAATTGTTAACCCCATATCCAATGTTTCAAATAAATATTATTTAAGATTTTTTTCAACAAAAATTGCTTGGTATTGTAGGGGTTAAGCAAAACATCTCCAGACATTGCAGCTGCTGCCTTGAGCCCTGCATAGACCAGTCGTGTGTTTGTCTGTGAATCTCCTCCAGCTAGTTGATAATATTCAGGGAAGCGGGGGCGGGGCTCTTTGTATCATAAAGTAATTATTTATATATTAATACATTTTATATTGTTTAATATGATTTATTACGTTAATAACCCTAGATCGGAGCTGTCAAACTCCGGACACCCAGATGTTTAAGAACTACAACTCCCATGATTCCCTGGCCATCTATTGCACTGCAAAGAATTCTGGGAATTGTAGGCATCAGCATCTGGGAGGCTATGAGTTCGACAGCCCTGGTCCTAAATACTGATATCGGCGAAATAAAAAAAAGTATCCTCCTGCGATGCTTCTGTTTCTTATTGCAGACCTGTTTATTTTTTATAGTCGCCGAGCTGGTTAATACCTGACAATAGTATCAGTTGTGTGATTGTGTCACTTGATGTAATGCATGTTTGTGGGAGGATTAACCTCCCAGTTTCCGGCATTTAATGCTTTGCATTGTGAAATGCCATCTTCTTTCTATTAACGTGTACAATCTCGCACACGCATACATGAGGACGTTTTTTAAGGGTTTCTTTACTTCCTCTATTGACGAACATTCAACGCAAAAAACAAAACCAAAAATTCAGTCTCTGGAGAATGAAAAAAGAAGAGTCTGCAGACTTCTCCCTCTCGGTCTTAAAGGGACGCTCTACTCATCCTAACCACTTTATTGATTTAAAGTGGTCAGGGTGTGACGACGAGCGCCCGCTTCTCCTCCCGTCTCCAAGCTCCACCAAACTGGAGAAAATGCTGGTTGAAGAGGAGGAGTTTCCTCCACCCTACTCAGCATCACCAGCAGCCGGGATTTTTTAATTTCCTGGCTGCCGGTCACCAGATCGGTCAGTAGTGATGCCACATGCAGAGAGCAGCCGATGTCATCCTCTGAGACCAATCGTTGTAACGAGCGTGCTCAGAGAGGCAGCTGATAGAGGAGATCTGTGCATGCGCGTGCAGCTCCGATCCATCACTCCGCGCAGGCGCTACAGAATTGTCATACATAAAGTGTGCAAGTTCCATAGTGGTGCACGATTTGCGGTTTCTACGCTACATGATTTGTGCAGGAGAGCAAATTCTGCAAAAAAGCTTCAGGGACTTCCGGGTTCAGACATACCTGAGCCGAAGTGGAGGAGCAGCGTGTGCCGAGGGTCAAAAGGAGAGTAAAATCGCCCAAACAGAAAAAATATTAATGAAACATAACTGGACAGAGGCTGTCAGGAGGACAAATTCTAGAAAAAGCGGCCACAACAGTCAAGCAACAAGGGTAGTTTGTGGTTCGGCTGGGATAGGAAGAGAGCTGTTATGATTAAGGGGTGCTGTCATTATACTTGTATATAACCGCTCACGTTGTTGACCACGATGACTCATTTATGAAAGCAGTCCTAATTGATTCGATGAGAAAAAACTAAAATTGAAAAACAAAGGACCCCAAAAAAAAACAGTTATTAACTTGTACGAACTGCGGAACCTTTCTGAAAGGTATCTGTGCGATCAAGCGTCCCTAGCAAGCTGCACCCAACACGCGTTTCGCCTATAAAGTCTCAACAGAATCGTTCCTCGTCTGATTAATTCCTTAATCTTCTATTGATGATCTTCTTGCAATTAATCATCGTTATTTCAAACGAAGGATGTATCACTGGCTTTCCCCTTGTGCACTTACAATGTGACGTCTGCGGGTGTTTATGCAACAAACCAACAGAAGGTGAGAAAAGAGGTTTGCGAGGGTCTTGAGAACGAGCAACAGCACTAATGGCCTGGTCAACGGTGGGGCCGCTCAGGTCTCACAAGGTTTTAGCTCGATTGTGCCATTACAGAGACGACTGCTCCATATGCACATCAGACGCCATCACCCAGAAAGGGCGGCCAGTACTGAAATGCCAAGGACGTCATCGATGAACAAGAGGTGGAGGAACCCCCGATGATCGTTTCGGCCTTGTTAGGCCTCGTCAGGAGGGTATAGCTAACACCCCCATAGGCACATCGAGCAAGGGGTCGACGTCTGGATTACCCTGTAAACTTAGTGAGAAAAGAGGTTTGTGAGGATCTTGAGAACGAGCAACAGCCAGTGGTGTCGTAACGTGGGGGCGGGGGGTGGGGCTCGCACCAGGTGACACCCGCCTTTAGGGTGACACCGTCACCCTAAGGGCGGGTGTCTCACCCCCCGCCGCGTATTCGCTCCCTGCGAGCGTCCGAAGCATGCGGCTTCGGCGCTCGCCTGGAGGAAACACGTCACCAGCCAATCGCGGCTGGTCACGTGGCTCTCCCAGGCGAGCGCCCAAGCTGCGCGCCCAAGCTGCGTGCCGCCAGACGCTCAGAGGGAGCGAACAGAACACGCGGCGGAGGTGAGCTGGGGGCCTGGCAGTATCCATGTGCTGGGGCATTCCATGAGCTGCTGGGGCATTCCATGAGGAGCTGGGGCATTCCATGAGGAGCTGGGGCAAATCCATGTGTGAGCTGGGGCATTCCATGAGGAGCTGGGGCAAATCCATGTGTGAGCTGGGGCATTCCATGAGGTGCTGGGGCAAATCCATGAGGAGCCGGGGCATTCCATGTGTGAGCTGGGGCATTCCATGTGTGAGCTGGGGCATTCCATGAGGTGCTGGGGCAAATCCACGTGTGAGCTGGGGCATTCCATGAGGTGCTGGGGCAAATCCATGTGTGTGCTGGGGCATATCCATGAGGAGCTGGGGCATTCCATGTGTGACCTGGGCATTCCATGAGGAGCTGGGGCATTTCATGAGGTGCTGGGGCAAATCCATGTGTGAGCTGGGGCATTTCATGAGGTGCTGGGGCAAATCCATGTGTGTGCTGGGGCATTCCATGTGTGACCTGGGCATTCCATGAGGAGCTGGGGCATTCCACGAGGAGCTGGGGCATTCCATGATGAGCTGGGGCATTCCATGTGTGACCTGGGCATTCCATGAGGAGCTGGGGCATTCCATGAGGAGCTGGGGCATTCCATGTGTGAGCTGGGGCATTCCATGTGTGAGCTGGGGCATTCCATGAGGAGCTGGGGCAAATCCATGTGTGAGCTGGGGCATTCCATGAGGTGCTGGGGCAAATCCATGTGTGAGCTGGGGCATTCCATGAGGTGCTGGGGCAAATCCATGTGTGTGCTGGGGCATATCCATGAGGAGCTGGGGCATTCCATGTGTGACCTGGGCATTCCATGAGGAGCTGGGGCAAATCCATGTGTGAGCTGGGGCATTCCATGAGGAGCTGGGGCATTCCATGTGTGAGCTGGGGCATTCCATGAGGAGCTGGGGCATATCCATGTGTGCTGGGGGCAGTATCCATGAGAGCTGGGGCAATAGCCATGTGTGAGCTGGTCTGGGGCAATATATCCATGTATGAGCTGGTCTGGGGCAATATATCCATGTGTGAGCTGAGGCGCAATATATCCATATGTGAGCTGGGGCAATATATATCCATGGGTGAGCTGCTGGGAGCAATATATAACTGTGAACTGGGGCAATATATCCATATGTGAGCTGGGGCAATATATATCCATGGGTGAGCTGCTGGGGGCAATATATAACTGTGAGCTGGGGAAATATATATCCATGGGTGAGCTGCTGGGGGCAATATATAACTGTGAACTGGGGCAATATATCCATATGTGAGCTGGGGCAATATATATCCATGGGTGAGCTGCTGGGGGCAATATATATCCAGTCTAATCCAGAGCTGCTGGGGGCAATATATCCAGAGATGCTGTGGGCAATATATATCCATGTGTGCTTTCACTGCCTTCGAACAGGCATCGTACTTGCTGGCAGTTGGCTAAAATTTGTGTGAGCATATGAGAGAGCTCCACAGCAATAAACCTCACAGTAATGTGCGCTGTGTGTATGAGCATTCAGTGTTATATGGGAGTACTGATTTAGGAGTAAGAATAGTTAAAAAAAATTAAATCTCTAAAACTTGGGGGGGTGACACCATAAATTACCGCACCGGGTGACACCAACCCTAGTGACGCCACTGGCAACAGCACCAGTGGCCTGCTCTACGGTGGGGCCCGCTCAGGTCCCACAAGGTCTTAGCTCGATTGTGCTCAATATGCAAATCAGACGCCATCACCCAGAGAGGGTGAGCGCAGAGAAAGTGATTTCATTTTTTTTATTATAATAAATTTATATTTATTATTTATAATAATTTATAATTATTTCTTTATTTCCCCCAAAACAAAAATGAAGCCAGCATTCCATGAATGCCATTCACCCGCGTAACGAAGCTGGGAGTCACAGGGTGCTTTGTGCTCCGTCATATCCACGAGGAAATAAAACGCTCGGGTTTCATGTTACTGTCCCTCTAGAATCTATTGCAGCAGTTTAATTCCATATCACCGTCTGGGAGTGAGGTCACAGAGGGCAACGGCCTACTTTTCTAGAACAACAACTCCCACAATGCTTAGCCAGTCATTAGCCATCATATTCCTACAGTTAGTTAGGGCAGTGATGGGGAACCTCGGCATCCCAGATGTTTCGGAACTACATGTTCCATGATGCTCAGCCATTCTTAATGCTGCTGGAGCATCATAGGACATGGAGTTGCAGAACATCTGGGGTTTTGACTTCACCATCACTGATCTAGAGGCTCAGAAACTGGGAAAAAGAAGACTTTATAGGAAAACTATAAATGAAGTATTAGCTCATACTCCACTATGCCAAGTATTGCTTCATTGTGTCATCCTGTTCATGAGGTCACGCCTGGCTAACACATTCTATCAGGGTTATTCAAAGACAATCGAAAAGTCCCCGCACGTTCGGTGACTTTTCGTTCTCTTCAATTCGGCGTGATTCGGCGATCCCATTTCGGCGACCCTGCGGTGTATTCAGCAAGCACCACAGGGCCGTCGTAGTGCAGGGGAAAGCCGCTGCAAACCCGCCGAACAATCACCATAAAACCCGGCGAACGCACACCGAAACCCGCAAAAACATTTGTATTACCCCTGCCGAACACGCCGGAGAAACCCGAGCAGCCACCGATCACAGTGCAGAGCAGCCACTGGAAAAACCCGAGCTGCCGCCGATCACAGCGCAGAGCAGCTGCCGGAAAAACCCGACACCACAGACGAATGAAAAAGCAAACAAACAAACAGTTTGCTTGAATGTTTGAAAAGTGAAACGCTGTTTGCAAAGAAACTACTGAGCGAAAATTTCTGAAATTTACATATAAAATCCAATGAATGATAATAAAAAGGCTGTTACAGAAAAAAGAAAAAACGATTTTCGGTTCGGTTCGTTTTTCGTATCGACTTTTTTTGTGATTTCGGAAACGTCTGTTCTCCTCGTTTCAAAGTGTCTATTCGTTTTGAAGTAAACTAATGGTTTTTCGGATACAATAATTATACAATACGATAATTCTGCCATTGAGATTTCTCATGTTTTACAAGGATACATTGAGATTTCTCATGTTTTACAAGAAGGAAACATTGAGATGGGAATGATACAAAATTTAATTACAGAATCAGCGATATAAATACGATGTCCGAAATTACTGAAATGGAACCGAAATCATGAATTGAACGAAAATTAATTTAGATTTTACACATTTTTCACATTTTACACGAAAATTTGTTCGGATCTGCCGTTTTCGGATCTGAAAATTTTCAGAAAATCGGCCGAATCCGAATGCACGAATCGGGAAATTTTGTGAAAATTCCGAAATTCCGAAACCCGAAAAGCTCATCCATTTTTATTAGATATTGAATTAAAACGGGAATATTTTTAACATTGAAGCCTATGGGATTCACCTGAATAAACTTGTCGAATTAAACCACCGAACAGCAGGGCAATTCGGCAACTTTTCACTGCTGGTTTTTGTTCTCTGAATAGACGAAGCATTGCTTCTCTATGGTGATTTCACTGCCCTCGAACAGGCGACGAACAGGCACCGTATGTGCAGGCAATTCACCAACATTTGCCGAACTGCCTGCTCTCTGAATAGCTGAATGGCCAGGAAAGGTAACTGTACGCTGAATTTCAGCGTTCGGTTACCTTTCGCCAGCAATTCGGATCTCTTTGAATAACCCTGTATGTGTTCCTGAGATGCTCACTCATGGCCCCTCATGTCTTCCACATTTTAATGTCTGGTGCGCAGGATGAAATGTAAGGGGTTATTCACAAAGCACAGAAATTTCATGGCCTTCGGTGCTTTGCACTTCGGTGCGCTCTGGCGATTCCATTTCGCCGGCCTTTTGGTGAATTTACTATTCACCGCAGGGTCTGCTGCATAGAGCGCCAAAGATGGAGCCGCCAAAGACCACTGAACTGGACGCTGAAGACCGCCGAACTGGCCACTGAAGACCGCCGAGCTGCAGAAAAAAAAAACAGAACTCTCCTATGCGCCTAAAATAGGTGTTTAAACCAATAAAAATGCATTAAAATGTTTCTGAATAATAAAAAAGAGGTCCTTTAAAAAACTAATAAAAAGGTCTGTTACAGAATAAAAAAAAAAAGCCTTTTAAAAAAATTCGGAATCACAAATCGTGTCTAAAAAAATCTGAAAGATACAAATTTTTTTAAAAAAATAAGTAAATAAAAAGACTTTATGCTGAAAATGAAAAGAATAAATGTTATTTTTGTTTAAAAAATAAATAAAAATAAACTGATAATATTTTTTACATTGAATCCTATGGGATTCGCCTGATTAACCCCTTAAGAACCAAGGGTCTTTAAAGTCAGTGCATTTATGACGAAACAGTTACATCATAGGTCCTTAAGAGGTTAAACCTGTCGAACTGAAACACTGAAAATCACTGACTCTCCGATGCTGTTCGGTGTCTCTGAATAGATTAACCATTGCTTCTCTATGGGATAATTTCGCTGCAGCCGAAGGTCGACGAACTGCACTCTATGTCGCTGTCAGTTCGCTAGTATTTGGTGAATTGTCAGTTTACTGATTAGACGAACTGCCACAAAATTGCACTGTTTATGTGAAATTCACGTTACGTTGCGTATCGGTGGCAAGTTCGCCGCTTAGTGAATAACCCCTTTAGTTTAACCAATGAATATGTATCTATTTATAAAAAAAAGTAATTAACCAACATTAATAAATTATATGAAAATAATAACAAAGTAACCCGCCCCCCCTTCATTTTCTCCTTCTCTAGAAGGAACATTTCCAATTCTCCTCACCTTATTTTGGCCGCCGTGGTCTGATAACTCGATTTCTATATCGAGCGACAGAATCGAGTGGATTTTACTAGAAAGTGTTGGCGCTGCGGTACCTCACCTGTATCTCCTAAAAGGATAGAGCCTCCTATATAGGCCCTTGGACACGTGAGTGAGCCAAGCAACACAAATGATATACACAGTGCACTGCAGATCTATACTGTATATATATCCTGGAAAACTCGATGGCCTGTTATGTACTAGAAGCAATGTCTGTATTTTGTAGCGGCTGAGGACGGCCGGCAAATAGTCCATTTGCCTGAAGAATAGAGCGTTATGATCTCCTGTTTTGTGAGTTATTATTATTATTTTCTCTGTGTATACAGTATTATGCTATGCTTTTTATCTAGATGTTTTCTTTTACCTTATAAGGCAGTTTTATCAAAAGATTTGGTTTGGGTATATACCTATATCTTTGATTTTATATTATATAAGAGTTATATAATTACAAGATAAGATATATATATATATATATATATCTGTTGTTTTATTATGGGCCCAAGATCCCTCATGCGTTTATTTTCCCATTTTGAACATACCATTTGACTCTCACTTTTTACGACATCTAAACCCCCCACCCATGTGACCCTTAATGTCTTAATGTTCAATTCTAGGAACTGATCAGTTTAGCTTCCAGACCTGAGGAAGAGAAGAATCCTCTCAAAAGCTTGTCTTTTAAATGTAACGTTAGTCCAATAAAAGAGGTGTCACTACATACTCATAATATATATATATATATATTTATATATATTATAAGAGTTTTATAATTATACGAGATATATATTATAAGAGTTATATATATTATAAGAGTTTTATATATAAGAGTTATATAATTATACAAGTTATATAAGAGTTATATAATTATAAGAGTTAGATATATATATGAGTTTTATAATTATACTAGATATATATATTATAAGAGTTTTATATATATTATAAGAGTTATATAATTATACAGGTTATATATATATTGTAAGAGTTTTATAATTATATAAGAGTTATATAATTATAAGAGTTAGATATATATATATGAGTTTTATAATTATACTAGATATATATATTATAAGAGTTTTATATATATTATAACAGTTATATATATGTTAAGAGTTTTATATATGAGTTATATAATTATACGAGTTCTATATATATTATAAGAGTTTTATATATTATAAGAGTTATATATATGTTAAGAGTTTTATATATATTATAACAGTTATATATATATGTTAAGAGTTTTATATATGTTAAGAGTTTTATATATGAGTTATATAATTATACGAGTTCTATATATATTATAAGAGTTTTATATATTATAACAGTTATATGTATGTTAAGGCTAGGGCCAGACGAGCGCATTTTGTACGGACTGTGCGTCCGTGCAGTACGGACGTACTTTCTGACTGACGACAAGATAGTGGCCACACAGTCCGTTTTTTTCACTGACGTATTTCTTGACTGATGTAGCAGGGAAAATAAATTACAATGAAAAAACATTCTGTCCGTCAAAAATGCTGGACGTATAAATGCAGTCTGTCTGACCACGCTCCATCACTCACACGCAAAGCTATGCGGACGTTGTGGACGTGGCGCACTCCGCATGTCCGTTCTAGCAGTATTACGTTCTTGCCTAACCTGCGTCCGTTTGCAGCGTCCGTCACCCCCCGCACTTCTGTGCAGACGTACTTTGTGTGTGGGGCTCCATTTAACACAATTGTATGCTATCACGGACGTATTTATGTGCGGCAACACGGACGTTAACACTGCGTTCGTCTGACCCCAGCCTAAGAGTTTTATGTATAAGAGTTATACAATTATACGAGTTATATATATATTATAAAAGTTTTATAAGAGTTTCTACTATACTCTGCTTCTCCGATTCCACAAGGTGTTGCATTTTAGTGGTTTATTTGTTTGTTTATTTTCATTTAAAGCTGGAAGGTGGAAACCAGTTAACTTTGGTGTTAGTGATGACGAGGCCCTGTAAATAATTATTGCATGCAATAGAAATCTGTTTTTGGCGATGGTCAGGCACCTTCAGTTGTTCTGGATGTGTTAGTCCCCCCCCCCGGAAATAGATCTTGGGACATTGGGAGTGCACCGAGTTCACCTGAGCAAAAATCACCATTATTTGTTATTGTAACTGTAAATATATTGTTAGATATTTTTTCTTTTTTTAGCACTTACCGGCGGAGGCTCCATGGGTGAAGAAATATGGGTTAGTTGAGCAGCTGATGGATCATGACATGCAATGTATGATGAATGGTGTATAATGATGCCATCCTTCTCAAACGTTACTCCTCCTTCTCTCTGAACTTAGAAAAAAAAACATTCCTCCAATCTCACCCAAGTTACCTGTCCGTCCTCTGTCTCCTGATACCTCCCCAAATCTAATCCTGTGCTGGTCCTCCCCTCTGGTTGGGTATCAATACTCTCTGTGGCTGCTGTCTTACCTCTCTGACTCAGGTAATACCTCTCCTCCCCTTTTTCTCTGCACAGGTAATGTTTCCCCTCTCGGCTGAGCTAGTCCTCAATGTCCCTCTCTGCTTTTCCAGGTACGAGTTATTCCCTCAACATCCCCTCCCTTTTCGAGACTCGCCTAACCTGTCGCACCGGCCTCCGTCATTAACCTGTCATCAATTCCCAGGTCTCCCCATCTTTGGAGAGGAAGGGAGGCTGAATCATGATACACTAACAAGTTGCAAAACTTCAGCTTCAATGTTGCACTTCCCAGAATCATTTTTACAAAAGCCCAACATTCCGAGCAGCCTTGCTCCATCTTGCAATGTATGATAATGTATCACCTTGCACTCCTCAGGTAGGGTTACCAGCTCGGCCATGGCTTTCTGGACACACATAATTTATTCATGCGGAAGGGCAGTGCATGAAAAATACAACCCTACTGTCTGTGGAAATCATATGCTGCAAATCAGAAATCAGAGGAATCCCTAATCGATTACCCTAGTCCTCCAACATATGAATTATACATGTTGCAGGGCTGCACCTTCCCTGTACTTTCCCTCAGGATCAAGGACATCTTTAAGATTGACTGGGCCAAGGGCAAACATTGCAATTTTGCTCTCCACCCCAGCATCCCAAACCCCCCCACAAAATAAAAAAAATGGTGTTTTTTTTTCCTTTTACATATTACATGATTATGTTCGGTATCTTTAGAAAGGCCAGACTGTGTTCTGCCCAATGACACCTAACTTGTGCGGTGTAAATAATGGAGATACAGGGGTCGGAAGACCCCCACTCTCCACTCAGTGGCACGGCGGCTTGTGTTTTAGATGGGCTAATGTATTAAAACGCTTTGCGTCATCACCTCCACATTTGCTCCCGGCATGGGAAATGAGAAGGTGAGTTAGTGCAGTGGCTTTGTTTGATTTTTATGTAAAAGCACATAATGCCACTGCCTTAGAACTTAGAAATAACTACATTTTGCATTAATTATTTTTTGTTAATTTTTCTATTTTTACACATCACATGGTCATATTTGGAATCGATGGAATGGCCAGACTCGACCTTTTCAATGACACCTCACTTGACTTTGCGCATTGTAAAGAACAGAGACACAGGGTTCCAAAGGGCCCCCTGCGCCCCTCGCTGCGTTGTGTTGGTTTAGGTTTATGATAGCTCAATGCGTAATAATGGATTGTGCCATCGTCTCCACACTTGCTGGGGACATGGGAAATGAGATGGTGAGTTATGGCAGCGTCATTGTTCACTTTATAAATGAAAAGTAAACATTAGTGCTGCATCAGAATATTTTTTTTATTAATATATATACTTGAAGAGTGAGGAAGCGGCGGATCGTGTCGCTCTCTCCACCGGGTCTAAGGTGAGTATGGCACCTTTTGGTGGGGTTAGATTATTGTTTTAAGTGATTGGGCTGAAGTGCCGTCACTTAACACCAGCCTTTATAAGATGTTATTCCTTTCTGAATAGCATAAGGCACAGATAAAGGATAAGGCTGGTGTCAGACGAGCGTAGTGTTCACGTCCGTGATGGCGCCTAAAAGTACGTCTGTGATAGCATGAAAGAAAGCCCATAGGAGCCCGACACACGAAGTACGTCCACACTGAACTGCGGACGCACAACGGCCACGGCAAACGGACGCAAGGCAGGCAAGAACGTACAACCCCTAGAACGGCCGCACAAAGTGCGCTGCGTCCTCAACATAGAAACATAGAAAAATGTCGGCAGATAAGAACCTTTCGGCCCATCTAGTCTGCCCAATTACCGTATATACTCGGGTATAAGCCGACCCGTGTATAAGCCGACCCCCTACTTTTTCCCAAAAAACCTGTGAAAACTTATTGACTCGCTTTTAAGCCTAAGTGGGATATTGCCCCAGCTCACACATGGATATTGCCCCAGCTCACACATGGATATGCCCCAGCTCAAACAATGGATTTGCCCCAGCTCAAACAATGGATTTGCCCCAGATCATGGATATGCCCCAGCTCATGGATTTGCCCCAGCTCATGGATTTGCCCCAGCTCATGGATATGCCCCAGCTCATGGATTTGCCCCAGCTCATGGATATGCCCCAGCTCATGGATATGCCCCAGCTCATGGATTTGCCCCAGCTCATGGATATGCCCCAGCTCATGGATATGCCCCAGCTCATGGATTTGCCCCAGCTCATGGATATGCCCCAGCTCATGGATTTGCCCCAGCTCATGGATTTGCCCCAGCTCATGGATATGCCCCAGCTCATGGATATGCCCCAGCTCATGGATTTGCCCCAGCTCATGGATTTGCCCCAGCTCATGGATATGCCCCAGCTCATGGATATGCCCCAGCTCACACATGGATTTGCCCCCAGCTCATGGATTTGCCCCAGCTCTCACCTGGATATTGCCCCAGCGGCAGCCAGCTCTCACATGGATACTTGCCCCAGCTCCGGATCCAGCAGGGGTTGAGGGGGCCCAGATGCCGGGCAGCGTGAGTCCGTCCGTGTTGAAGGGGATGCGGCTGCGTGCGTGCGCAGGTCACGCGGTCCGGCCAGTCAGGTGGTACAGAGACTCAGTACCACCTGATTAGCCGGACCACGTGACCGGCTGCACCTGCACGCAGCCGCATCCCCTTCAACACGGACGGACTCGCGTATAAGCCGAATCGCGTTTTTTTGACTAAAAATCTCAGTAAAAAAACTCGGCTTATACGCGAGTATATACGGTACATGGATACTTTACCTGGATTTATCTTTTGTTTAGGATAGCCTTATGCCTATCCCATGCCTGCTTAAATTCAATCACTGTTTTGGCCTCTACCACTTCTACTGGAAGACTGTTCCATGTATCCACCACCCTCTCAGTAAAATAATGCTTCATGATGTTACTTTTAAACCTTTGCCCCTCTAATCTAAAACTATAGCTTTGTGTGTGAGTGATGGAACGTGGTCAGACGGACTGCATTTATACGTCCAGCATTTTTCACGGACAAAATGGTTTTGCTTTTTAATTTATTTTCCCTGCTACATCCGTCAAAATATACGTCAGTGAATAAACGGACTGTGTGGCCACTACTGCGTCTTCTGTACTAATGTATGTCCATACTGCAAGGACGCACAGTCCGTAGAAATCACATTCATCTGACCCTAGCCTAAGCTGGTTGGATTGGCTCTTTCTCCATCTGCTCGGTGCACATTAACGTCTCCCATACAAAGTATAGGAGACATTAATGTACAGTAACCAAGCACTATTTTGAAGACGCAAGCTGAGCTTACATCTCGGATGGAATACGACAAGTTACAACTAAGCACAGCTCTTGCCGTTATATTGTATGGCTTGAGTGCTGTGCTTAGTGTCCTAGTCATGATCTTGCCCTTAGTCATGATCTGGTCCCTAGTTATGATCTGGCTCTTAGTCATGATATGGTTCCTAGTCGTGATGTGGTCCATAGTCATGATCTGGATCCTATTCGTGATCTGGTCCCTAGTCGTGATCTGGTCCCTAGTTGTGATCTGGCTCTTAGTCATGATATGGTTCCTAGTCGTGATGTGGTCCATAGTCGTGATCTGGCACTTAGTCGTGATCAGGTCCCTAGTCATGATCTGGCCCTTAGTCGTGATCTTGTCCCTAGTCGTGATCTGACCCCTAGTCATAATCTGACCCCTAGTCGTGATCTGGCCTCTAGTCGTGACATGGTTCCTAGTCGTGATCTGGTCCTCGTTGTGATCTGGACCCTAGTCGTGATCTGGTCCCTAGTCGTGATCTGGCCCTTAGTCATGATCTGGTCCCTAGTTGTGATCTGGTCCCTAGTCGTGATCTGGTCCCTAGTCGTGATCTGGCCCTTAGTCATGATCTGGTCCCTAGTTGTGATCAGGTCCCTAGTCATGATCTGGCCCTTAGTCGTGATCTTGTCCCTAGTCGTGATCTGGCCTCTAGTCGTGACGTGGTTCCTAGTCGTGATCTGGTCCTCATTGTGATCTGGTCCCTAGTCGTGATCTGGTCCCTAGTCGTGATCTGGTCCCTAGTCGTGATCTGGCCCCTAGTCATGATCTGGTCCCTAGTCATGATCTGGTCCTCTTTGTGATCTGGTCCCTCGTAGTGATCTGGTCCCTAGTTGTGACCTGGCCCTTGGTCGTGATCTGGGCTATAGTTGTGATCTGGTCCCTAGTCGTGATCTGGTCCCTAGTCGGGATCTGGCCCCTAGTCATGATCTGGTCCCTAAATGTGACCTGGCCCTTAGTCGTGATCTGGGCTATAGTTGTGATCTGGTCCCTAGTCGTGATCTGGTCCCTAGTCGGGATCTGGCCCCTAGTCATGATCTGGTCCCTAGTCTTGATCTGGTCCCTAGTTGGGATCTAGCCCTTAGTCATGATCTGGCCCCTAGTCGTCGTCCGACCCTTAGTCGTGAGCTGGGCTATAGTCGTGATCTGGTCCCTAGTCGGGATCTAGCCCTTAGTCATGATCTGGCCACTAGTCGTAGTCTGACCCTTAGTCGTGAGCTGGGCTATAGTTATGATGTGGCCCCTAGTCATGATCTGTCCCCTTGTTATGATCTGTTCCCTAGTCGTGATCTGGTCTCCAGTTGTGATCTGGCCCCTATAATGGCTCTGGTAAGTTTTACACTAATGTCGGAATATTTCCCTCCATGTTTAGACTCTAACACACTACTATCAGATGAAATCGACTCGTACCAGTTTAGTGATGCAGCTTTGCTCCTGATGCACCTGGTTGTAAATTCCTGATGAAGGACCAGTTTCTGCTTTTATTGCGTTTGCTTCTAATAGCTGCCACGCTGCTGGTGCTCAAAGCCATATTCTCTGCACATTTACCAAAGCCTGTCATCGTTAAACCAGGAAACTATTGCAGAAGTTACATAATTAATTACCAGTTAATGTGATTAATGGCGGCTGACCGGCCATTAAAAGGAGGTTATCCTGTTTCCTGCTTCTCTTCTCAGAAATTGAAGTACAACAGGGTTTTATTTACAAAGCGCCAATGTTTCGCAGTGTTGAAAACTCCAGCGACAATTACTGGTGTTGCAGCACCAAAAATACGCTGGCATTTCATAAAAGTAGCATCTAAAGAGCAACATGAGAAGCTTCAGACAATGTAACTTCCCGTGTTGCTATTATTATTATTATTATTATTCTTTATTTATAAAGCGCCAGCATATTCCGCAGCGCTGTACAATAAGCACAGTACAGACAGGGTTACAATACATTGAACAACATTTGACAAACAGTACAGGAGGAGATGAGGGCCCTATTCCCGTAGGAACTCACAATCTGGGAGGGTTGGGGTTGGAAACAGGAGGAGAGGACTGTAAGGTGAGAGTGATTGATGGTTGTGTCAGTGAGTTGGGTGGTAGGCTTCCCTAAATAGGAATGTTTTCAGGGAGCGTTTGAAGGAAGAGAAGTTAGGGGAAAGTCTGACAGCACGAGGGAGAGCGTTCCAGAGAGTGGGGGCTGCGCGTGAGAAATCCTGCAGTCTATCATGGGAAGAGGTGATGCGGGGAGAAGCTAGGCGCAGGTCACTGTTTGACCTTAGGGAGCGGGCTGGGGTGTATTTGGTGATTAGTGAGGACAGGTAGTGGGGAGCTGAGTTAGTGAGGGTTTTGGATTCGTATTTGTGAAACACCGATGTTTGTCACTGCTGCAACACTGGAGTAACGCAAGCAAACAGCGGCGGCTTGTGAATATATTTATTATCGTTATTGTCAAGCAAGTAGCAACAATAGTTCTTGGAGTGCGTTCTATATGATGAGGGGGAGGGGCTTCTTGGAATTTTTTTGTGGATTTTCAGTTATAATTCACTTTCTTCCCTCATTGAAAGAGTTAAAGATAAATAGGGGCCCAGCACAAAGGCAGGAGAAGAACTCTCCTTATCAATAACCATATATAAAATTGAGGGGCAGCAATCTCGGCCCTGTAGAGGTTTTGGAACTACATTTCCCATGAGGCTCTGTCAACCTTATGAGTAGCTGAGCATCATGGGAGATGTAGTTCCAGATCTTCTGGGGGCCAAGGTTGCTGAGCCTTGATCAAAATGAACTGGGATGTCAGAATAATCGCTCACTGCTCTGCAGTAATGTGGTTTTTTTTTTTACAGGAAAAACAAATCAATGAAAATTTGAAAATAATGCAAAAAAAAATACAATATTCTTTTGTATGTATATATATATATATAATATAATATAATAAATATATATATATACCAGGAGTGCAGCACTCAACCTTTACTAAGCATAACGAGCAGGTGCTTCTCGAGACAAAAAAAATACAACAAACTAGGGCCCCTATTACATTCCTCGTGCAGCGCATTTGCGCGCACGCAAATGCGCATTTGCGCGAGGAAAAAAACATTAGCGCATAACGTCGTATTACGCCGTTCGCACAAACGATGCGCGTTAACGTCCAACGCGAGTGACCCAGCGCGAGCGCAAGTTCCTGCGCGCCTACTATACTTAACATTGTGAGCGCCAATGCGTTAGAACGCGTATGCGCGCATGGTATTACAATCTTAGCGCAAAATGTAACGCACGACGTTTGCGCGCATCATTTTAACGCCTTTGAAAACCTGGTGTTAATTTACAATCTGAACGTTCTGGCCGAAAAGAAATGAACCTGCACAAAAAAAAATACAGCACAGTACAGTTACACATTCTACACATACCCAAACAGTAAAATTAGTAAATTGTTTAATTTTTTATTTTTGTTGCAGCACATATACGCAGATTGACTTTGACAGGTGCAGCAACCGAAACCTAGCAAATGGTGGTTCTTAATTCTGATTGGCTGAATCCCGTGAAAAAAACAGTCTGCCCACCGATTCCTGCACGCAACGGTCATTTGCGCCCGGCTTTGCGCATCAGATTTGCGCTCGAAAAAAGTTGAGGGCTGAAAAAATGCGCTCGGATCGTAATAACGTGTTAATCTGCGCGCGCAAAAAATATTGCGCTGCGCGAGCGCATTTGCGCGAAGAGTGTAATAGGGGCCTAAATGTTTTAACACATCTTAACCCTTTACAGCAGTGTTTCTCAACCCTGGCCCTTGGGATCCTCTAAGAGGGCAGATTTTAACCCTTTCGCTGCTGAGGCTTTTCCCGCCCCTGTGCTGAGGTCATTTTTACCGGTTTTGCTCATCATGTTTAAACGTGTTTTGAAGGCTTATTTTAGTATATTACCCAGACATATTATATATCGTTCTTTCCGTCAGACTCGGTAGATTCATAATATGTCATTATTATATGTATACGTTATGTCATGTCTGTATATTATAACAAAAAATGTAATAAAATATGTATTTTCAATAATTTACAATGTGTAAAGTGTTTTTTTTCACATTTTAACATGCGAGCAATTGCGGTTATATTTTGTATGGGGTGCGCTTGTTAAAAAAATTAGAGATGGGGTCTCGTTACATTTTTTTTTGGGGAAAATTACACTATTTTTAACAAACGCACCGCATACAAAAATCGTTAGTGCAGCATCATTGTTCACATTATAATTGAAATGGGAACAATATTGCTGCATTAACAAACCAAAAAAAAGAAAAAAAAAGTGTTTATTTTTTTTTTATAATTTTTTTTTAATTTTTTTTTATTTTTATTTTTCATTTTTTTTTTTGACAAAATTTTTCACAGTAGTGTTTGGTATCGTTGGAACGGCCATGCTCTGGCCGATTCAACCATACCAAACTTTAACCCCTAGCTGCCACGGATCAGGAGATAGGGAGTTCATTGGAACTCCCTATCTCCACCGTTGGTGGCAGTTAGGGGTTAAGTCCAGGACTGGCGTCATCGTGCTACGCACGATGACGCCAGTCCTCAGGGGGAGTTCCCGGAGGCTTGGCCGACATCCAAGATGTCGGCCAGCTCCGGGAAAGGATCGCGAACCGGCGCTTTTCAGCGCCGATTCGCGAACCAGCTCCCCAGGGGTTAATGCCAGGCACCATTTGGAAGGGCAGGCTGTGCCCTTCCAAATGGTGCCTGGGTTAACCCCCGCAACGCCGCCGATCGGGAGGGAGAGAGGTCCGAAGGACCTCCCCCCCTCCCTTTCAGGCGCCTCCTCCGCACATGCGGGGGGGGGCGCCTGAATTAGGTGTCATCGCGCTGCCGCGATGACACCTAATTCCAGCGGCTGCGGTTCCGGATGCGCGGCTGACATCGAGGATGTCAGCCCGCACCGGAGGGGCCAGCGATCGGCCGGAACCCGGCCGAACGCTGACCCCAATGGGAGGACGCGCTCAGCGCGTCCTCCGCATACCAGCAGTAATGCGGAGGACACGCTGAGCGCGTCCTCCGCATTGAAGTGGTTAAGGATCACCTTGGGGAAAAGCAGACTGAATTCTGCAATCACTGAGCAGCAAATCATATCACCGGTGCTGTGCTTCACGTATCCCGCAAACCCAGCCTGTCAATGGGTCCTGAGGACAGGTTTGCGAAACACTGCTTCACAGATTCTAACAACTCTTAACCCTTTCAAGATTTCAACAGCTGGTAACTCATTGCAGATTTTATACAAGGTTTTTAACTCTAATGACTGCCATTATGGGATTACCTAATACTGAGGGCTGAATCCTTTCTGGAGCTCCCTGCAATTCAAGGTTAAATAGAGCCTAAAAGTGGAACACCTGTGACAGGGAGGGGTGCTTGCATAATGATTCTTTTTATATTTTATTTTCATGTTCATTTATTTATTATTTATTGAAGACGCGCTCTTCCTCCTGCAAAAAAGGGGGCAGGTCTGAGAGAGGCCTCACATGTTAGCATTGCCTCAGGCCTCACAAACTCTAGTGCTGCCTCTGTGGAAATGACTAGGCCCCGGCCTGTTCCATAATCAAATTTCTGTCGTAAAACAGTCTTCCAACAACAGTATTTTCGTCTCTGCCGCCTGGGGACCGGCCTCTGTGGTTGAGGATCTAAATCAGGACCATTAACGAGAAATAAACATGAAAATCATAGAACAATACTGGAAAACAAAATGGTGGCCTTGTGCATCTCTTCCCTCCTCCTGAATAGATAATGTCCTTGCCAGTGGCGGACTGATCAATAGGGCATTGCCGGAGTGCTCTGGCTGGCCTAGGAGGGGGCCAAGAAGGCACCTAAGACTTGATCAGGCCTGCCCCACACTGGTGATGGACTCCTGCATATGGAGATCAGGTGGAAGGACACCCTTGCATGTCAGAACCCCACAACGAGAGGCCCCTTGATCTATTGCCCGGGGCCTTGTGATTCCACCCCTGGTCCTGGCTTTGATCACCGAGGAGTACACTGAGCTCATTATACCCTTCGAGGAATCGGCAGCCCTGGCTGTTGAATATTAGGGATGTGCGTTTCGGGTTTCGGAATTTCGGAATTTTCACGAAATTTCCCGATTCGTGTTTTCGGATGCGGCCGAATTTCCGAAAATTTTTAGATCCGAAAATGGCAGATCCGAAAAGTTTTCCGAGCCGAAACGAAATATTTTCGGAATTTTCGAATGTACTTGAAATGTGTCAAATCGAAATTTATTGCTTTGAAACGAGGAGAACAGACGTTCCGAAAAACTAAAATTTCCGAAGTTACGAAAAGTCGATACAAAAAACGAGCAAAGTGACACGAAAATACGAAAAACGGTCGATATTCCAAAAACATGTACAATTCCGAAAAACGAAAATTTCCGAAATTACGAAAAGTCGATACAAAAAACGAGCAAAGTGACACGAAAATACGAAAAATGGTCGATATTCCGAAAAAAATATGTACACGAAAAACGAGTCGAGCCGAACCGAATCGAAACAGAAATCGGTCGAAACGAGCCGAATCGAAAAGTTTAAAAATCCGAAAAATCGAACCGAATCGAACCGAAAAAAAAAATCGGTGCACAAGCCTATTGAATATAAAGGCCCTTTGAAGGGAATCTTTGATTGTGTATACACCAACAGCCGGGCCGATGTCGGAGCGGCAGACAGACGTTTTTATCAAACAATGACATAAACAAACGCTGTCTCTCCGTGTGAATATAATATTTTTGGCCGAACTGGTTTGATTAGTTGCATTCTGCTCTTATTATTTGTCTTTATATGCCGCCGCGTGTATAAATCCTGTGTGATTGCACAGTGACTCACAACCTCGCCCTGTGCACCAAAAGAAGAACATCATATTGCTATATATAAACATACGCACATATATACCTAACCAGAATAGCTGCCGTCAACCCCAACATACATTTCCCATAATGCACTGACTTTACCTTAATCTAGGTAACGAGTATACAAGGTATGTAGGTAGGGCCCTTAAAGATGGACAGGCAGGACAGATTCACTGGTATTAGGGTGCGACTGGGCACATCTGGTACAACCCCGCACATGTCTATGCGTATTGCTTATATAACTCATTGACGTCACATTCTCGCAGTTTTTGAACTTTACCTAAACACATTCACTTTGCATCCCTCCCACATCTCCGCGTAACTCCTGATTCTGCAGTGCACTACCATGCGACCTTATTTCTGTTTTGCCGGTTTCTGTAACCGGAGGCAGAGAAAAATACGGAAAAACCAATGCATGAAAATAACCAAACAGAAACAATCATATTTAGCATTTGTTCCAAAATATATACAATGTTATTGTTGCTTTTTTAAATCTCTTTTCACTTATTATTATTATTTTATTTTTTTTAAATTAAAACCATGTGCATTTGAAGACCTGAAATATAGATGTGTATAAGTGCTTTTTGTTAAAAAGATTCCTTTGCCTCAAGTGGTGCAAAGTTAACAATTTAATACGGGGTAAAATAGCAACTTTGCTTAAAGATTGTCACTCTGAGACAGTTACGAGATTAAAAAATTAGAAAATATAATTTTTTTTTAATGCATGTGTTTGGCCAGTACAGAAATATTGTAGGGATGAAAGGTTCTAAACTCTAGATGGCGTCCCTGCGAGAGCACAATGTCGCACGGGGTCTCCTATTTAAATGCTATTTCGTTACCTAGCTGTTAACCCTTTCACTGCCAGGTACACTTGAAAAAAATGACCATCATAGCATTTATTTGAAACACGTGTATGTATTTAATGTTTCACTGTGGAGTAAACTGGCAGTTTTGCACAGATATTGTTATTCTGAGACAGAAAAATGAAATAAGGTAAATTTCTTATTTTTTTAAAATTTTCATGTATTTTTTTATCCTTTATAGCAATATCACTGGGATGAAAGGGTCTAAACTCTAGATGGCATCTCTTATCTCATACAATGTCACAGGGTCTGCATTATCAGCATACAGGCACAAATGGCCTTTGTGTCAGTAAATGTGTGCAGACAGATAATAAAATGCTGAGATCTCCTGCTTATGGGAATTTGTAGTGATCAGAATGAGATTATTAGCAATGCAATATCTGTATGTGCTGCATAATGCCTGTGTATGGCAATTACAGCAACACCTTGTATCTGTATGTGCTGCATAATGCCTGTGTATGGAAATTACAATAACACCTTGTATCTGTATGTGCTGCATAATGCCTGTGTATGGAAATTACAATAACACCTTGTATCTGTATGTGCCGCATAATGCCTGTGTATGGCAATCACAGCAACACCTTGTATCTGTATGTGCTGCATAATGCCTGTGTATGGTAATCACAGCAACACCTTGTATCTGTATGTGCTGCATAATGCCTGTGTATGGAAATTACAATAACACCTTGTAATCTGTATGTGCTGCATAATGCCTGTGTATGGCAATCACAGCAACACCTTGTATCTGTATGTGCTGCATAATGCCTGTGTATGGCAATCCCAGCAACACCTTGTATCTGTATGTGCTGCATAATGCCTGTGTTTGGCAATTACAATAACACCTTGTATCTGTATGTGCTGCATAATGCCTGTGTATGGCAATTACAGTAACACCTTGTATCTGTATGTGCTGCATAATGCCTGTGTATGCCAATTACAGCAACACCTTGTATCTGTATGTGCCGCATAATGCCTGTGTATGGAAATTACAATAACACCTTGTATCTGTATGTGCCGCATAATGCCTGTGTATGGCATTTACAGCAACACCTTGTATCTGTATGTGCCGCATAATGCCTGTGTATGGAAATTACAGTAACACCTTGTATCTGTATGTGCTGCATAATGCCTGTGTATGGCAATTACAGCAACACCTTGTATCTGTATGTGCTGCATAATGCCTGTGTATGGAAATTACAGTAACACCTTGTATCTGTATGTGCTGCATAATGCCTGTGTGTGGCAATTACAGCAACACCTTGTATCTGTATGTGCTGCATAATGCCTGTGTATGCCAATTACAGCAACACCTTGTATCTGTATGTGCTGCATAATGCCTGTGTATGCCAATTACAGCAACACCTTGTATCTGTATGTGCTGCATAATGCCTGTGTATGGAAATTACAATAACACCTTGTATCTGTATGTGCCGCATAATGCCTGTGTATGCCAATTACAGCAACACCTTGTATCTGTACTGTAAAGGGGTTTACACTCATTATAACCCAATGAATTATATCCCTGTACAGCAATGACGGACCCCAAAGCTCTCCCTGTATTCTGCCCTCTCTCTGTCTGCTGTAAAGCAGCAGTAAAGTTTGTTGAGCTTTTAGTTACAGTGAGGGT
This sequence comes from Leptobrachium leishanense, assembly GCA_009667805.1. Lineage (NCBI taxonomy): Eukaryota > Metazoa > Chordata > Amphibia > Anura > Megophryidae > Leptobrachium > Leptobrachium leishanense. The sequence goes on along the minus strand of CM019073.1, from coordinate 1,872,967 downwards.
GGGAGCTGCTATTTGCAGTTTGTTTACAGCTATTCAGGGTGTATGGAGAGAGACAAAACAAATAAATTTGTTTCTCCCATGGGTGCACACTAATCTTGCTTTAAAAAGATGATGTGAAAATGGGATTTTGATGCTAATCATTGCTTTTTAACCCAGCTTTCTAGTCCAATAAATAGACCACTTCCTTGGGTGCTCAGCAAAACGTTTTCGACTGTGTAGACCAGCCTTTCTCAAGCAGATCATCGAGTCACGTAAAGTGCTAAAGCCTCTCTGCTTGATTTCCATCCACTCTTTATAAAATAACAACAGAACATGTGACTAAACCGCCATGTTTTCTTGTGCTCATTTTTTTTTGTTTTCCTTTTGTGGCTTATTTGTTTACTGAGCGTGCGCCGTGTAATTCAGATATGTTTATTCTTAAACTATGAAAAGGGATATATTTAACATCTGGAAAGCCACGATTAAAACACTGAAGGGCAAACACCAAAATGAAAGGTGTCTGATAAACAATGCGGCTGGAGCCATGGGTTCCTGGAATGAAGTGTTGCACCTTAATATTCACGTTCATAGTCCACTGAGGCTTGTCGAGTTTTGTTGTTCACTTGATAACAACTCCCACGTACTGTACCTAAAATATTTTCGTTAGTTTCACATATAATGGCTTTTTTTTTTAAATTCTTTCTCTTTTCGGTTTTATATGCACATGAGATGTTCATTGCCGTGGCTGTTCCTTTTCTACTTGAAGGTCTAGTTGACCACCTTGTCAAGACACACTAATTTTAATGGAGTAGTTGTAGACTTGCGCGGGTGATTCTCTAGAGATCTTCTCTTTTCTCCATATCCAAGGTAAAAAATAAAGAGCCCTGGGCAAAGAAGGATGCTGCAACCTGCAAAAAGGGTATCCAACAAAAAAGGATAAGAGAAATTCCTCTGAACAAGCTTAAAATGTTACCAGAGCTAGGAACACGTCTACACCGCTCACTGGACATAGGAGCTACCTTCCCAAGTTATCATAGGTGCTAGTTCCTCAACAGACTGAAGAAAGGTGCTACTTCATCATACAGTGACCACAGATAGGCATTGCCTCCCCATTAGGGATGAGCCGAACACCCCTGAGTTCGGTTCGCATTCGAACTCGAACTTTCCAAATGTTCGAATTCGAACTCGAACTCGAACTCGAACTCAATACAAGTGAATGGGACTCAAAATTCGATTTTTAGAGTGCCCTCCAAGAGGGCATATATGCTAGATATTTGCCATAAAATGTGTATGGGGGTCCGGGTAGTGCCCTGGGGACAGGAAACAAGGACAAAAAGGTTTTTAAAAAAACGTTTTTAAAGGGACAGTGAGTTTTCCATGAAATAAGGGTTAAAAATAAAAACCAAAAATTCCTTCAAATATCGTGCCTAGGAGGTCCCCATAACCTGCCCGTGAAGTGTAGGATGTATAGAAACATTTAAAAACAAAAAAAATGACGTTTCAAATGACGGTAAATGCTTTTCCTTTAATCTATTCATAAACAACTGCTTGGGGCGGCAGCCTGTATGAAAAGACATTTTAGGACACGCAGAAAAAGTTTCGTGATTTTTTGGCTAAATTATGGTGAAACTTATGCAGGCTTTGGATGAAAGTAACAATAGGTGCTTTCAAATTGGGCCTTTAGCGTCGGCAACAGTAAAGTCACACAGTAATCCCTCTGAGGATATGAATCTTTACAGGCGTCAGTGGTAGTGCACCCAAATATTGTGCCTTTGGTGCCAGGCCAGCAAGTGCATTCATACAGTAACCCCTCTGTGGTATTGTGGAAGAGTGCAGGGGTGGACCATACGGTCCTATATTAAAAAGATATGAATCTGGTAAAGGCGTCAGTGCACCCAGATATTGTGCTTTTGGTGCCAGGCCAGCAAGTGCATTCATACAGTAACCCTCTGTGGTATTGTGGAAGAGTGCAGGGGTGGACCATGCGGTCCTATATTAAAAAGATATGATTCTGGTAAAGACGTCAGTGCAGCCAAATATTGTGCCTGTCATGGCAGCAAGTGCCTTCATACCGTAACCCTTTTGTGGTATTGTGGAAGAGTGCAGGGTTGGACCCTGCGGTTAAAAAAATTTAAATGATATAAATGTGGCACAGGCGTCGGTGGAGCCAAATATTGTGCCTTTCATGGCAGCAAGTGCCTTCACACCGTAACCCTTTTGTGGTATTGTGGAAGAGTTCAGTGCTGGAGGTTTTGTGAATGCAGAAGACATCCCCGATCTATTCCGTTACGTCAGCATCAGGGGATTGATAGCTGCTGATCCAGGACTGATTCATTTTTATAAATGTCAGTCGGTCTACAGAGTCGGTGGACAGACGCACTCTTTTGTCTGTGACAAAACCTCCAGCGGCACTGAACGTCCTTTCAGAAAGCACACTAGATGAAGGGCAACCTAGTAGCTGTATAGCATATTGGCTAAATTCTGACCAGTGATCCAATCTCAACACCCAGTAAGCCAGTGGATCATCTGCTGGAAAGTTATCCAGATCTGCCCTTGCCCCTAGGTAGTCCTGCACCATATGGCGAAGACGATGGCAATGGGTGCTTACATTTGACGTCCCTGGGCGTCGTGGACTAAAAAAATTTAAAAAGGCATCAGTCAAGCGGCCCTGGCCTTCACCACTATTCCTCTGATCATCCGTAGCCTCAGAAGCACCTGTGTCATCACTTGGTAACCTACCAGTGCCTGGAAAGGTGTTACACAAGTGTCGCTTTAGAGCGTCTTCAAGTTTTTTCATCCTGTGCTCCCTCTGTGTGGGCAGGATGAGCTCTGCAACTTTACCCTTGTATCGTGGATCAAGAAGGGTTGCCAACCAGTAATGATCCCTCTCCTTGATAGTACGAATCCTGGGGTCCTTTAGCAGGCTTTGCATAATAAGGGAGCCCATGCAGCATAGGTTGGAGGTGGCATTAGCTTCCGAGTCTTCCTGCTCAATGAGGAGGATGACCCCATCGTGCACTTCCTCCTCCCAGCCACGTACCAGTCCTTGTGTTTCTGGGCACACAAAACCCTCCCTTGAGGAATCCCGACCTTCAATGCCCCCACTACTCAAATATTCCTCCTCCTCATCCTCCTCATCCTCCTCCTGTCTGATCTGAGGAGGAAGCGCTGGAATGCTGTCTGTGGAAAGACTGGGGCCTTCAGAGCTAGGGAAGGCCTCTTCTTCCTCCCGCTGCTCTGCCTCTAGAGTCACATCTATAATTCCCCGCAGAGTGTGCTCCAGCAGGAACACTAAAGGAATTGTGTCACTGATGCATGCACTGTCCCAGCTCACCATCCTCATTGCCTCCTCAAATGGTGACAGTACAGTGCATGCATCCTTGATCATCAGCCACTACGAGGGGAAAAAAAAAATAAGTTGACCTGAACCTGTCCTTGTGCCATACTCACCCAGGTACTTGTTGATGGCCCACTGCTGCTTGTGCAGATGCTGCAGCATTGCTAATGTCGAGTTCCACCTGGTGGGCATGTCACAGATCAGACGGTTTGTGGGAAGGTGGAATTCTCTTTGAATTTCTGCCAGGCGAATGCTTGCTGGGAATGACCGTCTGAAGTGGCTGCAGACTTTTCTGGCCTAGCTGAGAAGCTCTGCCAGCCCTGGGTACGTGGTTAGGAAACGCTGTACCACCAGATTTAGGACGATTGCTAGGCATGGTACATGCGTCAACTTACCCTGGCGTAGGGCGGAGAGAAGGTTGCTGCCATTATCACAGACGACCATTCCCAGCTGAAGCTGGCGTGGTGTTAACCATCTCTGCACCTGCCCCTGCAGAGCTGACAGAATTTCTGGCCCGGTGTGGCTCCTGTCCCCTAAACAAACCAGCTCAATCACAGTATGGCATCTTTTTGCTTGAGCCATTGCGTAGCCCCCTGCCAGGCGTCGGTTTAACTGCCACTTTACCAGAGACACAGAAGGAGGAGGAGGAGGAAGAGGGAGAGGTGGTGGTGGAGCAGACAGACCTCATACAAGCAGCTTTCTGGAGGCGTGGTGGATGAACAAGCTCCAGCACAGAGCCCTGTCTTGGATCCCTCCCAGCTGCAATCAGAGTTACTAAGTGTGCCGTGAAGGAAATGTAACAACCCTGTCCATGCTTGCTGGATCACGTGTCTAAAGTCGCATGCACCTTGCTGCTGACTGCTTTTCCCAATGACCCGATAACATTGTCTTCCACGTGCTGGTATAGTGCTGGAATCACCTTCCATGAAAAGTAATGGCGTTTTGGAACATGCCACTGTGGTACAGCACATTCAGCAAATTCACGGGAGGGAGCAGAGTCCACCAGGTGGAAAGGCAGCAGCTGCAATGCAAGTAATTTTGCTAAGCTGGCATTTAGACGCTGTGCTTGGGGATGGTTGGGACTATATTTTTTCCTACGCTGCAGCAGCTGGGGCAATGAAATCTGACTGCCTAAATCTTCAGCTGATGGGATGCTGTCACATTGTGAGGAAGGAGCTGGTACATCCATTACTGTAGCATCATCCCTGTCAGTGGAGGTTGTAGGCAATGACATGGCAGGACATACAGTGGGGGTAGAGACAGATGAGGAGGAGGAGGACCTACGCAAAGTTTTGCGCCAATGGGATGTGTGGCAGGAGGTCATGTGTCACCTCAAGCACGTGGTACCCAAGCGTCCGGTGTCTTTCCCACGCTTGAGCCTCATTTGACATTGATTACAAATAGCAACGGTGGGGTCTGCTGCACATTTCTTAAAGAACTCCCAGAAAGCAGAGTTCCTGGATGTGTGCTTTGAGACAACAGCGCTCTGCACCTGAGCAGCTCTGACATCTGATGCCTTGGACTGGCTAGTGCTATGGTTGGTCATAGAGGATGTTGTACCTCTTGTTTGTTGTGCCTCCTCCTCACTTGACTCCTCTGTTCGATCAGGCACCCAGATGGAGTCAGTGACCTCATCATCATTGTCATCATCATCCCCTATCTCCTCGTCACTGGAGCCAACTTGGCAGTATGCTGCAGCTGCTGGGGCAACATGAGTGCGTGTTATTTGTGTGTCATCACTGACACCCCCTTCCTCTAGGTTGATTATGCTCCCTTCCTCAACCTCAGAGATTGAATCAGAGCACTGTACTTGCTGCGCATCCTCAAGCAGCATGTCACTGTCATTGTAGTCAAACAATTCAGCTGACTCCTCCGTGTGTGATAGCGAGGCTACGGCAGGAGTAGCTGTGGACATGGAGGCTGCATTAGATGCTTTGGCAGCTGAGGTGGACTGTAAAGCACTACAAGCCTGACTGGCAGAGGACTCAGAGGATGAGGATGGCCTGGTTAGCCAATCCACCAAATCCTCTGTATGTTGCTGCTGCTTAAGATGGCCAGCGCCAGTTAGAAAGGACAAGCGTGCCCCTGCAGAGGATGCACCATGTCCACCACGACCAGAGGCACAGCCTCCCGACTCAGAGGCTGCTGCCCTCTTATCTGTGTCTGGGAGCATCTGCCTGTCCTTTTTGGTCTTTCTGACATGGTGAGTGATATACTGTATAGATTAAATATATACAGAACTCTGATTCAACTCTGGTATAAAGATTAAAGATTTCCAGCACTCTGGTATAACTCAGTGAGACACCCTGATAGCTGGCAGCCAGTGACAAGACACAGATTACAATTCCCAGAAACCTCCTATAAATCAGTGAGACCCCCTGATGGGTGCCAGTGACAAGACACAAATTACAATTCGCAGAAATCTGCTAGAAGTATGTGGGACCCCCTGATAGCTGACAGTGAGAAGACACAGATTACAAGTCTCAGAAACCTCCTATAAATCAGTGAGACCCCCTGATGGGTGGCAGTGACAGTGACAAGACACAGATTACCTCAATTCCCAAATATTTAGAAGAAATTACTGACGCCCAAAATACTGCGTGGCACTGGCTGTGACAAGACACAGATCGCCTCAATTCACAAATATTTTGTAGAAATTACTGATGCCCAAAATACTGCGTGGCACTGGCTGTGACAATACACAGATCGCCTCAATTCACAAATATTTTGTAGAAATTACTGACCCCCAAAATACTTGCTGGCAGTGACAAGACACAGATCACCTCAATACACAAATATTTTGTAGCAATTACTGACCCCCAAAATACTTGCTGGCAGTGACAAGACACAGATCACCTCAATTCACAAATATTTTGTAGCAATTACTGATCCCCAAAATACTTGCTGGCCGTGACAAGACACAGATCACCTCAATTCCCAACTATTTTGTAGAAATTACTGACACCCAAAATACCGAGTGGCACTGGCTGTGACAAGACACCGATCACTTCAATTCACAAATATTTTGTAGCAATTACTGACCCCCAAAATACTTGCTGGTAGTGACAAGACACAGATCACCTCAATTCCGAAATATTTTGTAGCAATTACTGACCCCAAAAATACTTGCTGGCAGTGACAAGACACAGATTAGAACAATTCCCAAATATTATGTAGAAATGAGACCCCCCCAGTAGCTGGTGGCAGACTGGCAGTGAGAACACACACTAACACAAGAACAATCTCCTCTCAAACGCATGCTGAAGCGCTGTGTGAAACCTTATATAGTGTGCTGCGGGACTTAGCTCTGTGAGCCCATGATTGGGCAAAATTTGCCCAATCAGGACTCTGAGCCGTGATTGGCATAGTCTTGAACCTGTCTTGCACCTAAACTGTGGTCAGGTGCAAGGCTGTAGCCAATTACAAGCTTCAGGCCAGTGGAAAAGTGCATTGTGGTCCATTGTGGTGCATTGTGGGCAAACACGCGGCGAACACGCGGAAATGTTCGTAATTCGCGAACATGCGAACAGGCTATGTTCAATGCGAACTCCGAACCGATCGAACCGAACAGCTCATCCCTTCTCCCTATCACCATACAGTGACCACAGATAGGCATTGCCTCCCCACCATTGAGTCAAGGCAGGTGTTACTCTACCATCTCTGAGAGGGTCTACTGGTCCACCAGTGTTCAAAGAAACGTGATACTCCTGATTTTCCAGAAATCTCTAGAGACCATCTTTTTATCCACTGTGATGGTGATGGTGAAGGTGATGGCCCAATGGCCCAGAAGGGTATTCAACCAAAAGTCTCTCTACCGATAAACGGTGTAGGTCGTTTAGAAGACATGACGCCTTAAACATGACTAGAGCTAGGAACTTGCCCAAAACCAGTTACTGGAGAAGAGATAGGTGCTAACACCGCAGTCACCATAGATAGGTGTTTCTCCCTGACAAGTAACTAGAGAAAGTGCCAGCCTCCATTACCAGGGAACAGAGAGGTTTGCTACTCAACAAACTGTGATTGGAGATGCTCCTTCCCCAACCAGTGACCAAACTTATTTACTTCTCCCCTCCAGTGACTAAGGCTAAGTATGTATTCCCCTACCACTGACCTGACATAATTTCTTCTCCTTACTTGTGATGGAGGTAGGTGCTACTCTCCCCTAGTAATTGAATGTAGGTGTTTCTCCAGTAACTGGAGATAGCTGCTTTTCCTGTCTGAGTAACTGGACATACAGTTGTGTTCAAAATAATTCAACCCCCACTGAAATTGAGTGTTTTGGCCAGTTTGACATTGATTTTGATCATTCAGTCATCTTGCTTACAATTAAATCAAAGAGGCACGTGTAGGTCAGACAAATATAACATAACATTTATAATGAAATAACCACAAATGTCTTTTCTGTGCTCACATCATTATCAGTTTTATTCAACCCCCAAGTGACATTCAATCTTAGTACTTAGCTTTTAAACGTGAAGCATAGCTTGACACAAGTGTCTTGCAGCGATCTACGGGTATCTTCGCCCATTCGTCATGGGCAAAAGCCTCCAGTTCAGTCACATTCTTAGGCTTGCGCACTGCAACTGCTTTCTTTAAGTCCCACCAGAGGCTCTCAATCGGATTTAAGTCAGGTGACTGCGATGGCCACTCCAAAATGTTCCAGCCTTTAATCTGCAACCATGCTCTAGTGGACTTGGAGGTATGCTTGGGATCATTGTCCTGTTGAAAGGTCCAACGTCTCCCAAGCCTCAGGTTTGTGACGGACTGCATCACATTGTCATCCAATATCTCCTGGTACTGAAGAGAATTCATGGTACCTTGCACACGCTGAAGCTTCCCTGTACCTGCAGAAGCAAAACAGCCCCAAAGCATGATTGACCCCCGCCATGCTTCACAGTAGGCAAGGTGTTCTTTTCTTCATAGGCCTTGTTCTTCCTCCTCCAAACATAGCGTTGATCCATGGGCCCAAACAGTTCTAATTTTGTTTCATCAGTCCACAGAACACTATCCCAAAACTTCTGTGGTTTGTCCACATGACTTTTGGCATACTGCAATCGACTCTTCTTATTCTTTGGAGACAGCAAGGGGGTGCGCCTGGGAGTTCTGGCATGGAGGCCTTCATTACGCAGTGTGTGCCGTATTGTCTGAGCTGAAACTTCAGTACCCACATCTGACAAATCTTTTCTCAGTTCCTCAGCAGTCACACGGGGACTTTTCTCCACTCTACGCTTCAGGTAGCGCACAGCAGTCGAAGTCAGCATCTTCTTTCTGCCATGATCAGGTAGCGTTTCAACAGTGCCCTTTGCCTTGAATTTGCGAATGATGCTTATGGTCTCTCTTGGTATGTTTAACATCTAACATCTTTGCAATCTTCTTATAGCCATTGCCCTTCCTGTGAAGAGTAATCACCTCTTCTCTTGTCTTCCTGGACCATTCTCTTGACTTCACCATGTTTGTAACCACACCAGTAAATGTCTAGAAGGTCATTTTAACCCTTTCGCTGCTGAGGCTTTTCCCGCCCCTGTGCTGAGGTCATTTTTACCTGTTTTGCGCATCATGTTTAAACGTGTTTTGAAGGCTTATTTTAGTATATGACCCAGACATATTATATATCGTTCTTTCCGTCAGACTCGGTAGATTCATAATATGTCATTATTATATGTATACGTTATGTCATGTCTGTATATTATAACAAAAAATGCAATAAAATATGTATTTTCAATAATTTACAACGTGTAAAGTGTTTTTTTCCACATTTTAACATGCGAGCAATTGCGGTTATATTTTGTATGGGGTGCGCTTGTTAAAAAAATTAGATATGGGGTCTCGTTACATTTTTTTTGGGGGAAAATGACACTATTTTTAACAAACGCACCGCATACAAAAATCGTTAGTGCAGCATCATTGTTCACATTATAATTGAAATGGGAACAATATTGCTGCATTAACAAACCAAAAAAATAAATAAAAAGTGTTTATTTTTTTTTAAATTTTTTTTTAAATTTTTTTTTTATTTTTATTTTCCATTTTTTTATTTTTTTTTTACAAAATTTTTCACTTTCATGTTTGGTATCGTTGGAACGGCCATGCTCTGGCCGATCCAACCATACCAAAATTTAACCCCTAGCTGCCACGGATCGGGAGATAGGGAGTTCATTGGAACTCCCTATCTCCACCGTTGGTGGCAGTCAAGGGTTAAGTCCAGGACTGGCGTCATCGTGCTACGCACGATGACGCCAGTCCTCAGGGGGAGTTCCCGGAGGCTTGGCCGACATCCAAGATGTCGGCCAGCTCCGGGAAAGGATCGCGAACCGGCGCTTTTCAGCGCCGATTCGCGATCCAGCTCCCCAGGGGTTAATGCCAGGCATCATTTGGAAGGGCAGGCTGTGCCCTTCCAAATGATGCCTGGGTTAACCCCCACAGAGCCGCCGATCGGGAGGGAGGTCCGAAGGACCTCCCCCCCTCCCTTTCAGGCGCCTCCTCCGCACATGCGGGGGGGGGGCGCCTGAATTAGGTGTCATCGCGCCCCTGCGATGACACCTAATTCTGGCGGCTGCTGTTCCGGATGCCGGGCTGACATCCAGGATGTCAGCCCGCACCGGAGGGGCCAGCGATCGGCCGGAACTCGGCCGAACGCTGACCCCAATGAGAGGACGCGCTCAGCGCGTCCTCAGCACACCAGCGGGAATGCTGAGGACGCGCTGAGCGCGTCCTCAGCAGCGAAGTGGTTAAAGCTGTATTTTTGAGTATTTTTATCTAAAAGTCATTTTAAAGCTGCCTAATTGGTGCTTATTATGCTTTATTGCTGCTCCGTGACATCCACAGGTGTTTTCAATACCTGATTGAAAACACTTGAATGAACCTCTGTTCTTCAGAGTGGTAGTCTTTAAGGGGTTGAATAATTGTGTCAATGAAGAATTCACAAAAGAAACATTTACTACTGTATTACAAAACCAAATGATGTCATTTTAGTTGCATATGGTTCTTTAAAAAGTCCTTGTAGGATTTCATTCTGAATACAATTGCAAATGTACACTAAATTCCCTAAAACCCTTAACAGCATTGGGGGTTGAATAATTTTGAACACAACTGTAGGTGATTCTCCTGAAACAGAAACTGGAAACAGGCACTTCTCCTGCTACAGGAACTGGAGACGCGTGATTTTCCTGCCCCAGGAACTAGAGGTAGGTGCTTCTCCTGCCCCATTAACTCAGAAGTAGGTGTATCCACTGCCCTAGAAACTGGAGATAGGGACTTTTCCTGCCCAAGAACTGGAGATCGCTTCTTCTCCTGTCCTAGTAACTATAGGTAGGTGCTGCTCCTGTCTCAGTAACTAGAGGTAGGTGCATCTCCTGCCCCAGTAAATGGATATAGGGGCTTCTACTGCCCTAGTAACTGGCGATAGGTGCTTCTACTGCCCTAGTAACTAGAGGTAGGTGCTTCTCCTGTCCTATTAACTGGAGGTAGGTGCATCCACTGCCCTAGTAACCGGAGATAGGGACTTTTCCTGCCCCAGGAACTGGAGATAGCTTCTTCTCCTGTCCTAGTAACTAGAGGTAGGTGCTTCTCCTGTCCCAGTAACTAGAGGTAGGTGCTTCTCCTGTCCCAGTAACTAGAGGTAGGTGCTTCTCCTACCCCAGGAACTTGAGATAGGTACTTCTTCTGCCCCAGGAACTGGAGACAGGTGCTTCTCCTGCCCCAGGAACTTGATATAGTTGCTACTACTGCCCCAGTAACTGGAGATAAATGATTTTGTTGCACAGGAACTGGAAATAGGTGCTTCTCCTGCTCCAGACTAGAAATAGCTAGTATGTGTCCTACCACCATCCTGCAGAAGAATTGGTTTACCAACCCTAAAATTCCAAGCCTCCCTGAGACTCTCTATTTTCACCAACATCCATAACTTCCTAGTTTATGATCACTCCATAGTTTCTGATCGGGTCTATATCTGTAGAATTGAGGTCGTTAAGGACAAAATCATCATCTAATTCATTATTAAGTATTATTTTCTTAATGATGATAAGATGACATCATCTAACCGAGAAACCGGCATAGATAATAAATGTCTGGTTTAAATAACCTTTTAATAATTTGGTTTCGCTACAATATGCTATTGTATCCATGTTGACGGAAGAACATTTCACAAGGTCGGTGCCTCCCCCGCATAAACATGGCCTCCTTCAAACCATTGAAGTGGTAGGAAATGATTCATCCAAAGTAATGGAAGGGTTGTATACATCGTGGGCAGTAAAATAACAAAACGCACTTCCGTCAGGTCCATCAGTAGCTGATACAATGGTCAACACGGATATGATTAGCCTTGTTTTGTCTATGTTGCACACGTACATATTTATGCTATTTTGAATTGACATATTTATTTGAACCATTCACTGATATGACTAATTTTTCTTGTATTACGCACGAATCCTACCCTTCCTCCACGAATTTAATAGAGTTTAGATAAACAAAAATGTACAATTAAAGGTTAAACTTGACAGACTAGTATTACTTCACCTAACAAAGCCGAACATTGTGATGATGCACGATTTGAACATTTGCAGAGATAAAGGCTCAGTACGAGGCGCAGCATCAGAGGAGATACATTTTTTCTAGTAGCGCTCACTCTACATTTTAGCTTTGATATTTATTTTTTTAATCTGTGTATCTTTTGTTATTGTTGTCAGCTTCAAAAAAGACAAAGAGGAAAAATTGAACTATGATCGAATTTTTTTTAAAAAAAGCAAAAAAAAAAAAAAACAATAATCATAGCTACTATTAATTGAGACTCGGCCGATCGACAAATTTCTGGTCTTGATTTAATTCAGCTTGATCAATATAGTGTGTTTTTGGCCGTCATACAGCCATTTTTCGGTCCGGCAGATTTAATTGAAGGCATACTGGTGCTCCATCATTTAACAGAACCATGACCAATCGAGACCCGCATCAAGTCTAGTGCACCTTTGTCATGTCCGGTGACCTGAAATCAGCTGTGCTGCTCCAAAGCCACACAATGCGCACCATGGTAAAGCCACACGATGCGCACCATGGCAAAGCCACACAATGTGCACCAGGGTAAAGCCACACAATGTGCACCATGGCAAAGCCACACAATGTGCACCCTGGTAAAGCCACACAATGAGCACCATGGAAAAGCCACACAATGCGCACCATGGCAAAGCCACACAATGTGCATGCGCACGCAACGTCACACATGACACAGCGCATGCGTCAGCACTTATGTGTCTGTAGGTGCACTGGACATGATGCGGGTCTCAATTGGCCACGGGTCTGCTAAAATGACCAAACAACGACATTTTGTTTCCCGATAACAATTTGGGTCGGTTATCGACACTCGTGCCTATACTCACTAATGGAAATTTCGGTTTTAGCAATTCAATCCGAATTTATCTGTAAGCTGATTTCTTAGACAGAGACAGGGAAATTGGAAAATTTTCAGGCAGGGAAAATGAGGAAAAAACACAATGAATTCCTAATTTAATCATTGGATTTTAAAGTTGGTGTGTTGAATTTATTTATTTATTTATTTATAAAGTATTTTACCAGGAAGGATACATTGAGATTTCTCTCATTTTCAAATATTTCCTGGGTTCAAGAACATTGAATCATTACAGTCGCTACAGAAATACAAAATAATAAGATGCAAGATATTAAAAACAAAAACACAAATATAAAAATTAACACAGAAAATAAATATGTAGGAAATCAACACAATGCTGGTCAGAACTGCCTTTTCTGTTAATTTTCCAGCCTGATTTTTCTGGGAACAGTATCAGTTTTCACTTTTTAACTGTAACCAAATTATTTAGATGGGATCAGCCTATATTTAGAAAAGCAACAATATATATATATATATATATATATATATATATATATAAATATTCCCACAGCCCCCCTTACTGGCATTCAAGCAACCCCCCAACCTGAGGCAAAAACTGGTCCACAGCAAACTCACTCAGGAACAGGATGACATACAGGATGCAGGGCCGCCATCAGGGCATTACGCCCAATACTGCCGTAAGGGGCCCGGGCCCGGGTGGGGCCCGGGCCGCCGGGTCCCGGGGGAGGATCCCGGGCCCCCGACGGCAGCGGCGTCGCCCTTTAACAGCTCCGGTATCGGACTCGATGAGTCCGAATCCGGAGCTGTGTCCCTGCTGCTGCTGCAGGAGCCGGAGGAGACTGAGACACTGTGTCTCCTCCGGCTCCTGGCAGCTTCACTTCCTGGCTGGGCGGGGCCAAGCAGCGTGTGTGAGGGCCTCCCAAGCACGTTGCTTTGGCCCCGCCCCTCCACTCAGTGAAGCTGCGCGCCGGAGCTGGAGGGACCAGGAAGAAGATCAGAAGAAAAGAAGAGAAGAAGATTGAAGAAAAGGTGAAGAAAAGAAGAGCAGAAGAAAAGAAGATAGAAGACAGCGAGTGGTGAGCCAGGGCCCAGACCCTAAGACCCAGAGCCCAGACCCCAAGGCCCAGGACCCAGACCCAAGGCCCAGACCCCTAGGCCCAAACCTCTAGGCTCAGACCCAGGGCCCAGACCCCTGGGCCCAGACCCCTAGGCCCAGACCTCTAGGCCCAGACCCTAGGCCCAGACCTCTAGGCTCAGACCCAGGGCCCAGACCCAGACCTCTAGGCCCAGGGCCCAGACCCCCAGACCCTATGGCCCAGACCCCTAGGCCCAAACCCATGGCCCAGACCCTAGGGCCCAGGGCCCAGACCCTTAGGCCCAGACCCCAAGGCCCAGACCCAAGGCCCAGACCCTAGGGCCCAGGGTCCAGACCCCTAGGCCCAGACCCCTAGGCCCAAACCCATGGCCCAGACCCTAGGGCCCAGGGCCCAGACCCTTAGGCCCAGACCCCAAGCCCAGACCCTAGGGCCCAGGGTCCAGACCCCTAGGCCCAGACCCCAAGACCAAACCCAGGGCCCAAACCCTATGGCCCAAACCCATGGCCCAGACATCAAGGCCCAGACCCTAGGGCCCAGACCCTTAGGCCCAGACCCTAGGCCCAGACCCCAAGGCCCAGGGCCCAGACCCTAGGGCCCAGGGTCCAGACCCCTAGGCCCAGACCCCAAGACCCAAACCCAGGGCCCAGACCCAAGGCCCAAACCCATGGCCCAGACCCCAAGGCCCAGACCCTAGGGCCCAGACCCTTAGGCCCAGACCCTAGGCCCAGACCCCTAGGCCCAGACCCCAAGGCCCAGACCCAGACCCTAGGGCCCAGGGTCCAGACCCCTAGGCCCAGACCCAAGGCCCAGACCCAAGGCCCAGACCCTAGGGCCCAGGGTCCAGACCCCTAGGCCCAGGGCTAAGGCCCAGACCCAGGGCAAATGCCCAGGGCCCAGACCCCAAGACCCAAACCCAGGGCCCAGACCCTATGGCCCAGACCCAGGGCAAAGGCCCAGGGCCCAGACCCAGGGTCCAGACCCCTAGGCCCAAACCCATGGCCCAGACCCCTAGGCCCAGACCCCAACCCAGGGCCCAGACCCTATGGCCCAGACCCTATGGCCCAGACCCCTAGGCCAGACCCCTAGGCCCAGACCCCAAGGCCAGACCCCAGGGCCCAGACCCTAGGGCCCAGGGTCCAGACCCCTAGGCCCAGACCCCAAGACCCAAACCCAGGGCCCAGACCCTATGGCCCAAACCCATGGCCCAGACCCCAAGGCCCAGACCCTAGGGCCCAGGGCCCAGACCCTTAGGCCAGACCCCTAGGCCCAAACCCATGGCCCAGACCCCAGGGCCCAGACCCCTAGGCCCAGACCCCTAGGCCCAGACCCAAGGCCCAGACCCCAAGGCCCAGACCCTAGGGCCCAGGGTCCAGACCCCTAGGCCCAGGCCCAGACCCCAAGACCCAAACCCAGGGCCCAGACCCTATGCCCAAACCCATGGCCCAGACCTAGGGCCCAGACCCTAGGGCCCAGACCCAGGGCCCAGACCCCTAGGCCCAGACACCAAGGCCCAGGGCCCAGACCCTAGGGCCCAGGGTCCAGACCCCTAGGCCCAGACCCCAAGACCCAAACCCAGGGCCCAGACCCTATGGCCCAAACCCATGGCCCAGACCCCAAGGCCCAGACCCTAGGGCCCAGGGCCAGACCCTTAGGCCACGACCCCTAGGCCCAGACCCCTAGGCCCAGACCCCAAGGCCCAAGGCCCAGACACTAGGGCCCAGACCCAGGGCCCAGGCCCAGGCCCAGACCCCTAGGCCCAGACCCAAGGCCCAGACCCAAGGCCCAGACCCAGGGCCCAGACCCTAGGGCCCAGGGTCCAGACCCCTAGGCCCAGGGCCAAGGCCCAGACCCAGGGCAAATGCCCAGGGCCCAGACCCCAAGACCCAAACCAGGGCCCAGACCCTATGGCCCAGACCCAGGGCAAAGGCCCAGGGCCCAGACCCAGGGTCCAGACCCCTAGGCCAAACCCATGGCCCAGACCCCAAGGCCCAGGACCAGGCCCTAGGGCCCAGACCCAGGGCCCAGACCCAGGGCCCAGACCCCTAAGCCCAAAACCAGGGCCCAGACCCCAAGGCCCAAGGCCCAGACACTAGGGCCCAGACCCCTAGGCCCAGACCCCAAAGCCCAGACCCCAAGGCCCAGACCCAGGGCCCAGGGTCCAGACCCCTAGGCCAAGGCCCAGACCCAGGGCCCAGACCCAGGCCCAGACCCTAGGGCCCAGGGTCCAGACCCCTAGGCCCAGACCAAGGCCCAGACCCAGGGCAAATGCCCAGGCCCAAACCCAGGGCCCAGACCCTATGGCCCAGACCCAGGGCAAAGGCCCAGGGCCCAGACCCAGGGTCCAGACCCCTAGGCCCAAACCCATGGCCCAGACCCCAAGGCCCAGGACCCAGGGCCCAGACCCCTAAGCCCAGACCCCAAGGCCCAGGACCCAGACCCCAAGGCCCAAACCCAGGGCCCAGACCCCAAGGCCCAGGACCCAGACCCAAGGCCCAGACACTAGGGCCCAGACACTAGGGCCCAGACCCTGGGCCAGACCCCTAGGCCCAAACCCAGGGCCAGACCCCTAGGCCCAAACCCAGGACCCAAGGCCATACCCAGGGCCCAGACCCCAAGGCCCAGACCCAGGGCCCAGACCCCAGGGCCCAGACCCAGGGCCCAGACCCCAGGGCCCAGACCCTAGGACCCAGACCCCAGAGACCAGGGCCCAGGCTAGACCCCAGGGACCAGACCTCAGGGACCAGACCCCAGGGACCAGACCTCAGGGCCCAGACCCTTAGGCCCAGACCCCTAGGCCCAGACCCTAGGGCCCAGACCCCAAGGCCCAGACCCCAAGGCCCAGACCCTAGGACCCAGACCCCAAGGCCCAGGGACCAGACCCAGAGACCAGGGCCCAGGTTAGACCCCAGGGACCAGACCCCAAGGCCCAGTCCCAGGGACCAGACCCAGGGCCCAGGCCCAGGCCCAGACCCAAAGGCCATCATACACAGCCCATTTCTGTGAGATTTATTGCTGTGGATTCTGTGATATGTTCAGACACACCGCTCATTACTGTGAGTTTTATTGCTGTGGATACTGTGATAAGCTAATACACACTGCACATTACTGGGAGTTTTATTGCTGTGGTGCTATGTTATGTCTTTTTTTTTTTGAAGGGGGAGAAAAGCTCTTAGAGGTTGAGGGGGGGCCCTGAGGGGCCCCATCGTGAGGTTTAGTAAGGGGCCCCATCATTTCTGATGGCTGCCCTGACAGGATGGGAACAAATCCCACTGCAAACTGTGCCAACGCATATTTGACAGCAGCCCTGCACGGCACAACACAACAACGCCACACACAACATCAAGGGCTCGTACCTTTGTACATCTGCCAATGTGGTATACATGATCCAGTGCACGGCGTGTGATAAGG
Organism: Leptobrachium leishanense; assembly: GCA_009667805.1. Classification (NCBI taxonomy): domain Eukaryota; kingdom Metazoa; phylum Chordata; class Amphibia; order Anura; family Megophryidae; genus Leptobrachium; species Leptobrachium leishanense. The sequence continues at coordinate 1,855,788 of CM019073.1, read as the reverse complement.
GCTGCTATATTGGTGAAACCAGCCTTAAACTAAGGCTGGGGTCAGACGAGCGTAGTGCTCACGTCTGTGATTGCGCCTAAAAGTACGTCCGTGATAGCATGACAGAAAGCCCATTGGAGCCTGACACATGAAGTACGTCCGCACTGAACTGCGGATGCACAACGGCCGCGGCACACGGACGCAAGGAAGGCAAGAACGTACATCCCCTAGAACGGCCGCACAAAGTGCACTGCGTCCGCAACGTCTGCATAGCTTTGTGTGTGAGTGATGGAACGTGGTCAGACGGACTGCATTTATACGTCCAGCATTTTTCACGGACAAAATGGTTTTGCTTTTTAATTTATTTTCCCTCCTACATCCGTCAAAATATACGTCAGTGAATAAACGGACTGTGTGGCCACTACTGTGTCTTCCGTACTGACGTACGTCCGTGTGCACGGACGTACAGTCAGTAGAAATCACGCTCGTCTGACCCTAGCCTAAATCTCAGGATGAAGCAGCACAGACACTCCACCAAGAACCACCAGGAAAATACATATTGTACCCCAGTGAGACATCACTTCAATCTAACAGGCCATTCCATCCAAAACCTCAAAATTAAAATCTTCAAAGGACATTTTTCAAGACAACCGTGAACGCAAAACATATGAAATGAAAATGATCACATATTTTAACACTATAAATGCTGGACTCAATGTCGATTCTGTGTCTTTAACCCATTATCATAACGTCACATAACATTCTAAATTCTGGCTGATGTTTTGTTTCTTGGTTTCTTTTTTCTTTTCTTTTCCTGTCTCTTTCAGCCTTCACTGTTTTGTGTTTTTGTTTTTTTCCTTCTTTTTTTTCCCTCCTGTTTTCATTCTAGGTTGTATGATCTTATCTCTGTTGTTTTATTATGGGCCCAAAATCCCTCATACGTTTATTTTCCCATTTTGAACATGCCATTTGACTCTCTCTTTTTACGACATCTAATTCCCCCACCCATATGACCCTTAATGTCCAATTCTAGGAACTGATCAGTAAGCATCCAGACCTAAGGAAGAGAGGTTACACTCTCAAAAGCTTGTCTTTTAAATGTAACGTTAGTCTAATAAAAAAATATATCACTGCATACTGCTATACTTGTGCTATATATATATATATATATATACAGGGTATATTATTTTTTTAAAACTGTCCAAAAGAATTAAATCAAACCCTATGTTTAATAAAACAAAAATACACTGTATATATATGGTAAAAATAGCATGAAGGATTTATGAAGACTTTAAAAAAAGAGGTTAAAATCAGTTATGAAATGTTCTAAATATGGTGATCTCGGCCAGTGTCTTCCCATACAAACCTACAGTTCACATAATTTTCACATCAGCCTGTGTGAAATTTTTTATAGTGTGGGGCCCCCCTGAAAGCTTACTGTGAGTTTTGCATCGCCCATAAAAATTCCTACAGGTGCCAGATCTTAAACCCAATGACAGGGATCGCTATGTTTCTGCCACTGGGATGTCTAATTATATCTTTTACCTCCTTAACACCCTTTAATCTTATTTAATTGCCAGCCTTAGTAAAGCAGAGTGTAGGAGAAATACGTCAGAAATGTTACGAGGAAAATCTGGAAGAAGAATAAACTAAAATATAGCAGCTCGATGTGTAACTTTGTATAAAATAGTTAATTGGCGCCTTCGGTTCTGTATTTATTCCAGCCGGGAAGCTGCAGTGGATTTCTCCGGGTTATTGCCTACGGAGTAGTTGTGATTTAGATACATTTCTACTTGAGATACAAAGGTAACAACAATGTACAAAGTTTAACAATTCGCCACTAATTATCACCTGGGATTTTGCTAGTAAACACAAAATGATGATGTCACGCATGTTTGCTACTTAGTCATCTACTCATACAGGAGAGAGAAGAATTTGCTCAGTCACTGGTGGAGCTCTTGGCAGGATGGTGACTGCTGACCCAGTGTCCTCCTTCCTTCCTTACTCCTTCCTAAACCAGCCTTATCTGCAACCAGTGGCGACTCTAGGATCAATATATAGGGGAGCACATATGGTACCACAGTCAAAACTGGGGAGCACTAATAATTTTCACCAATAAAACATACCACTGAAAAAACTAACAGGGTTATTCAAAGAGAATTGAACGTTCGGCGACTTTTCGTTCTCTTCAATTCGGTGCGATTCGGCGATCCCATTTCGGCGACCCTGCGGTGTATTCAGTGAGCACCACAGGGCCGCCATAATGCAGGGAAAAGCCGCCGCAAATCTGACAAACACTCACCACAAAACCCGGCGAACGCACACAGAGACCCGCAAAACATCTGGAATAACCCCTCCGAACACGTCTGAGAAACCCGAGCAGCCACCGATCACAGCGCAGAGGACCGGCCGGAAAATGCCAACACCGCAGACGAATGGAGTGAACAAAAAACAAAACAGTACGCTTGAATGTTTGAAAAGTGAAACGCTGTTTGCAAAGAAACTACAGAACAAAAATATCTGAAATTTCCATATAAGATCCAATGAATGATAATAAAAAGGGCTGTTACAGAAAATAGAAAAAACGATTTAATAAAAAGCAGAAAAAAAATCCCGAAAAATTCCTAAAGTATCCTAAAAAATCTATATATAAAGAGACTTTTTGCTGCAGAATTTTATAATGAATGGTTTATTAGATATTGAATTAAAACGGGAATATTTTTAACTTTGAAGCCTATGGCATTCGCCTGAATAAAGCTGTCGAATGAAACCACCGAATGGCAGGGCAATTCGACAACTTTTCACTGCTGTTTTTTGTTCTCTGAATAGACGAAGCATTGCTTCTCTATGGGGATTTCACTGCCCTCGAACAGGCACCGAACAGGCATCGTATTTGCAGGCAATTTGCCAACATTTGGCGAACTGCCTGCTCTCTGAATAGCCGAATGGCCAGGAAACGTAACCGTACCCTGAATTAAGTATTTATAAGTAAGATTCCATAATCCCAGAGTAATGTGGTGCTTTGATACATTTTTGTTGTACTAACCTGATACTTAAATTCATTATTTTATTCGCCGCAGTTCGGCGGTTTTCGCCGACGTCCGATAACTGGTTCAGCGACTCAGACTTTTGCAAATTACGGTGACCATTGGCTAAATAGGGAATCCACCATATTTGATCTGCTATTTGTCGTCACATTTAACCATTGTATTTGTTGGTGCTTATTAAATTAAATAAAACATATAATAATTTAAATGTAGTTTCACTTAATTTAATTAGACAAATTTAAATAAAATCTTAATTAATTTTATTATATTTCGTTTTTTTTTTTATCTATAATTGCTGTCGGCACCTGCATGCCCACACACCAAACATACAGGTCTGATGGTGGTTTTGCAGTGCAATTTTCTTACAGGTGTGAAGGAGTTAAGGCACAAACCGTGCATTGTTCCCGACGTAATTTAACTCCAGTCTTCAGGCCATGTGACACAGATATTATAACAATAGCACAATGGACGAGCTGGGGTCTGGCCCTTGTGTGTTATGATCAGCTGTCCCGGAGGACCATCAACAGAGAATGAATGGGAAGGGGCCGGTCACAAAGAGACATTGTATCGAGTCGCCAAAAGGATAATCATCGCAGGTTACTCTCTGCAACCTTATACCACAGCTGTCCCATAGCTCGCAGGCCAACATGGGAAACCTTCCCGTGTGCAGCCGAGCAGGGATGGGCAATGGGTATCATGAGCGGGGGGAACCGCAAAGTGCGGGGTGAGGACATTGTGTTAAAAATAGTTAAGTGGCTATTCACAAAGCTTTGCGTTTCGGCCCATTTCGTCCCACTTTGGGGATTCCATTTTCCGGAAAATATGGCAAATTCACTATTTATTGAATGGTCACCGAATTTTCCCGAGATTGGAGTTGCCGAAGCAGTTACCGGACGTCGACAAAAACCTTCAAATTGCACCTTATTAGCATCAGTGAATTCCGCCGAACTGCAAAATAACAAAAATAAAATAAAAAAGAAGACTCCTATTCTCCTAATAGGAGTATAAATCAATAAAATACAGGTATATCTGAATAATAAAAAAGGTCCTTAAAAAAAAATCACAAAAAAAGATCTGTTACAAATTAAAGAAAGTCTTTTTAAAAATAAGAAAAAGAAAAACGTTGTCTAAAAAAAAATCACAAAATTATACAAAAAAGGGTCTTTTAGCAAATAAAAAAAAAGACAGGGTTTTTGCTCAAAATGATGAGAATAAACTGTCGTTTAAAAAAAAAATGAAGATATTAAGTTTTTACATTGAAAGTAACCTATGTGATTCGCCTGTTTAAACCTATTGAAATGAAGCACCGAAAATCAAGGTATTTTGCCAGTTCGGTGCAGTTCGGCGCTCTGCGAATAAGAGACACAATAGTTTTCTATGGGGCAGTTTCAGCGCCGGCGAACTGTGGCAAACTGCAAGGTGTTTCACTGTCGATTTGCCAGTATTTCGCGTGTTAACAGTTTAGTGAATGGACGCATTGCCGTGAAATTGCACCAAACTGTGAAATTCACCATCCGATGCACTTTGGAGGTTAGTGAATGACCTCTTTACTGATGTAATCACAAGACACATGGGGCAGTATTACATACATGCGCTAAAACGGGGACGCTAAGGTGGAAATGCTGCGCCTTTGTAAGACAAAGGTGCTAAAGGAAATCCACATTAGGAAGCCATGTGAGATAAACCGGGCTGTAATCTGGGATGCGAGGAAATTTATTTATTTTTTTATTTATAAAATAATTTTACCAGGAAGGATACATTGAGATTTCTCTCGTTTTCAAGTATGTCCTGGGTTCGAGAACATTGAGTGGTTACAGAAATACAAAATAGTAAAATGCAAGATATTAACACAAGACCAAATATACAGATTAACAGAAAAATAAATATGGAGGAAATAAAGTCATTATGTTACATGTTTACAGGTGCATTCCGTATTGAGGTATGTTAATAGGGAGCTCTTAAGGGACTTTAGACTGGGGGAAGATTTGACGGTGTCTGGGAGGTTATTCTATATTTGCGGTGCTCTGTAGGAAAATGAGGACAGAGCCATTTTCTTTTTGTATTGCGGTATTGCAAGTAAGGTGCTGGTCCTGGATCTGAGGTTATAGGATGAGGGAACTGCCGGGGGAAGCAGCATATTCAGGTAGGGTGGTAGCTTGCCAGAAAAGCTCTTAAACACCAGGTTGGAAAGGTGAAGGGTGCGTCTAGAGTCCAGTGATGGCCAGTTTAGTTCTTTTAACATGTCACAATGGTGGGTCATGTAGTTACATTGTAGCACAAAGCGACAGAATGAGTTATACAATGTAGTAAGTTTCTGGAGGTGTGTTTGCGGGGCGGCTGCATACACTACATCTCCGTATTCAAGGGCTGGCATAAGCATTTGTTGTACAATCTGCTTTCTTACCGCGGGGCTCAGGCAGGATTTGTTTCTGTACAGGGCACCTAGTTTGGGGTAGAGTTTAGATGAGAGTTTTTCGATGTGGGGGCCAAAAGATAGATTTGGATCTAACCACATACCTAGGTATTTGAGAGAAGTGACTGTGGTCAGTGGGCCATTTGATTTTGTCCCAACACATTGATGGGGTGTTTGCAATTTGTGTAGTTTAGGTGCGGTTCCAAAGAGCATTGTAACAGTTTTGTCAGTATTTAGAAAAAGTTTGTTATTTGCGATCCACTTTTCTACCCCTGTGAATTGTTCTTGCAGCACGGCCTCCAGCTGCGGGAGATTTGGTTTGCTGGTATAGATTACAGTGTCGTCTGCTTACATGTGTACAGTTGAAGCTTTGCAGACATTGGGCAGATCGTTTATGAATATTGTGAATAGCAGGGGGCCAAGTATCGAGCCTTGTGGTACACCGCACGTGACTGGGAGGGGAAGGGAAGTGCTGTCAGAAATGGACACAAATTGAGATCTATCAGACACATATGATCGGAACCAGGTTAACGTACTATCACCAATACCAGAGTTCTTAAGTTTTTGTAATAGGATGCCATGGTCTACTGTGTCAAAAGCCTTGGCAAAATCAAGGAAGATGGCTCCAGTTAGGTTTCCTTGTTCCATGCCAGCTTGGATATCATTACAATCTTTTAAAAGGGCAGTTGTAGTTGAATGGTTTGGACGAAAGCTGGATTGATCTGGGGTTAAATAGTTCTGATACTGATAATAATCACGTAATTGAGTGTGGGCACATTTTTCCAGAATTTTTGACATTACAGGGAGCAGTGATATTGGGCGAAATGCCGTTTACAATCATTAGGTCATTTCCAGGTGTGAGTCCCTGGACAATCACTCATGACCAATGTGATCCACATCCTAAGGAGCATGAAGAGCCAGTGGGCATGAAGACCCAGTTTGATGACAGACACTACAAAGAGAGATGTTTATTGTTTAACCCTAAATGAATTCAAAACATTCTGTATACTTTGTAACCATATATTATGTGTCGCTTTCTATATCGTGACATCACTTTGTCGGAGTATTGTTTAGAGGTGTTGTCGTCTTGCAGCATAGTTGCTGGTTTGCTCATTAATAGGTAAGGTATCTTGGCACATATTTCGAGAGTCACCGCACGCATCTTTCTCAGTCACTGGTTCAGTGTGGCATTGATCTCTGTTGCTCTGTGACACATGCGATAAAGTTTTCCCTTTCATTTCAGAATCTTCCTTTATCTCGTTTTGCATCTCGATACAACATGTCATTACGATGTCATCACCGCGTGCTTTGTGCACGTGCACCTCCTTACAACATCCGTGAGGAAATGATTTCAAGAAAAGATGTATCTGCTACGGGACATAAACAAAAACAATAAATAAAACTTACAAAATGAATAAAGTGACAAAATTACATTATATCATTTATTTTATTCAGTAGGTTTTTTTAATAATGCTTTACAGATAGGAAAAATATACCAATAACGGAATAAATATATATATAGTACAGCGTATAATGATCAGTTCCCATTTAGCCAAAAAAATAAGAACCGGCTTCAAAAAGCTGTTCAATAAATTTTAATCTATCATTTATCAATACAATATCTATGGAAATGTATATATCTATATTCTATCTATCTATCTATCTATCTATCTATCTATCTATATCTGTCTATGTATCTATATCAGTATCTATGTATCTATATCAGTATCTATGTGTCTATATCAGTATCTATTTCAGGGACGTGCAGTCAGGGGTGGCAGGGGAGGCTCCTGCCTCCCGTGCCACCCCTGACTGCACGTCCATGTAGATACATAGATACTGATATAGAGGCTCTGCACGTCCCTGAGATAGATACTGATAAAGATACATAGATATTGATATAGAGGCTCTGCCTCCCCTGCCATTCCACTAAATTAATGTGCTCATTGTGTTGTAATGTCATGTGTGTATATTTAAACTGTGAATAAAATGTTATTTATTGAAAAAAGTTCTCATACTCACCTCTCCACGCTCCCTCGCTGTGCTTCTCTGGCCTCCGCTTTTTTTGCCCCTGCACTTTCAGTTTGCCAGCTGCTGTGTGTGTGATTCCACTTTGTGGACTGATTAAATTGTATGGGTATTGTAATATTAGGAAGCAATTTAATATACTTTTTTCCTTATTTATGGCGGAAGTGGGTGTGGGAAGTTAAGTTGATGGTGGTCATGCAGTGCAGAGCCCTGCAGAGGCAGCAAGATCCTTGAGAGCTCTGCAGAGGCAGCCAGTTCCTGGGGAGCCCTGAGAGCAGCCAGTTCCTGGGGAGCCCTGAGAGCAACCAGTCCCTAGGGAGCCCTGAGAGCAACTAGTTCCTGCGTAGCCCTGAGAGCAGCCAGATCCTGGAGAGCACTGAGAGAAGTCAGATCCTGGGGTGCACTGTACAGCCAGATCCTGGAGAGCTCTGAGAGCAGCCAGATCCTGGGGAGAACTGAACCTGAACCTATGTAACCTGTGTAAATCTGGCTCTGATACTTGCCAGTGCCTCACCAGCCACTGACCTCACCGCACATCACTGATCTATCTATATCTCTCTATCTTTGTATCTATATCTATCTATATACTGTAAGTATCTATCTATCTGTCTGTCTGTCTGTCTGTCTGTCTGTCTATTATCTATCTATATCTATATCTAAAAAGTCTTGGGCAGGGTCCCGCACTCCACATACCAGAAATTTTTTTGCTCCGGTGAATTCAATCCAGCTGCGAGTAAATAGGAAAACCAAAATCCGGATGCACACGGACACTTCTTGTTAAAGATGAATAAAATACGATTTTATTAAGGCACCAGTTTCAACATTTCAGTCCCGAAGGAGAGTCCCTTCGGGGACTGAAATGTTGAAACTGATGCCTTAATAAAATCGTATTTTATTCATCTTTAACAAGAAGTGTCCGTGTGCATCCGGATTTTGGTTTTCCTATATCTATATTTATCTATCTCTTCCCATACCTATCTATCTGTCTCTATCTAATATCTATGTAAATATCACTTATCATCTCACTATATCTATTATTTCTCCATCAACTCCATTCAAAGGAATTTTTTCCCAGTATGTTGCATATTGGCAAGCATTTCAGACTGGGTTTTTTGCCTTCTTTTGGATGAACAGCAGTAGGTTAAGTGGGAGAGGCTGAACCCGATGGACGCATGTCTTTTTTAAGCCTATATAACTATGTAACTATGTAACTATCAAACATCTAACTCTATCTATCTATCTATCTATCTATCTATCTATCTATCTATCTATCTATCTATCTATCTATCTATCTATCTATCTATCTATCTATCTATCTATCTATCTCAGTATCTATCTATCTAAGTATCTATCTATCTATCTATCTATCTATCTATCTATCATATCTATCTATCTATCTATCTACTATCTATCTATCTATCTATCTATCTATCCCATATCTATCTATCTATCTATCCCATATCTCTATCTATCTATCTATCTATCTATCTATCTATCTATCTATCTATCTATCTATCTATCTATCTATCCCATATCTATCTATCTATCTATCCCATATCTATCTATCTATCTATCTATCTATCTATCTATCTATCTATCTATCTATCTGTCTGTCTGTCTATCTATCTATCTATCTATCTATCTATCTATCTCAGTATCTATCTAAGTATCTATCTATCTATCTATCTATCTATCTATCTGTCTGTCTGTCTGTCTGTCTGTCTCTCTATCTATCTATCTATCTATCTATCTATCTATCTATCTATCTATCTATCTATCTATCTCAGTATCTCAGTATCTATCTATCTATCTATCTATCTATCTATCTATCTATCTATCTATCTACTATCTATCTGTCTATCTATCTATCTATCTATCTATCTATCTATCCCATATCTATCTATCTATCTATCTGTCTTATCTATCTATCTGTCTGTCTGTCTATCTATCTATCTATCTATCTATCTATCTCAGTATCTATCTCAGTATCTATCTATCTATCTATCTATCTATCTATCTATCTATCTATCTATCTATCTATCTATCTATCTATCTATCTCAGTATCTATCTCAGTATCTATCTATCTATCTATCTATCTATCTATCTATCTATCTATCTATCTATCTCAGTATCTATCTATCTATCTCTATCTATATTTCTATATATCTATCTCCATCTATCTATGTATCTATCTATCTATCTCAGTATCTATCCATCTCTCTTCTCTCTCTATCTATCTATCTATCTATCTATCTATTATCTATCTATCTATCTATCTAATCTATCTATCTCTATCTCAGTATCTATCTCTCTATCCATCTCAGTATCTATCTATCTCTCTATATTTCTAATATCTATCTATCTATCCATCTATCCATCTCTATCTATCTCAGTATCTATCTATCTAAGTATCTATCTATCTATCTATCTCTATCTATCTATCTATCTATCTATCTATCTCAGTATCTATCTCAGTATCTATCTATCTATCTATCTATCTATCTATCTATCTATCTATCTATCTATCTATCTATCTCAGTATCTATCTATCTATCTATCTATCTATCTCTATCTATATTTCTATATATCTATCTATCCATCTATCTATGTATCTATCTATCTATCTCAGTATCTATCCATCTCTCTTTCTCTCTCTATCTATCTATCTATCTATCTATCTATCTATCTATCTATCTATCTCTATCTCATATCTATCTCTCTATCCATCTCAGTATCTATCTATCTCTATCTATATTTCTATATATCTATCTATCTATCCATCTATCCATCTCTATCTATCTCAGTATCTATCTATCTAAGTATCTATCTATCTATCTATCTATCTATCTATCTATCTATCTATCTATCTATCTCTATCTCAGTATCTATCTCTCTATCCATCTCAGTATCTATCTATCTATCTATCTATCTATCTATCTATCTATCTATCTATCTATCTATCTATCTATCTATCTATTATCTATCTATCTATCTCAGTATCTATCTCAGTATCTATCTCAGTATCTATCTATCTATCTATCTATCTATCTATCTATCTATCTATCTATCTCAGTATCTATCTATCTCAGTATCTATCTATCTATCTATCTATCTATCTATCTATCTATCTATCTATCTATCTATCTCAGTATCTATCTATCTATCTATCTCTATCTAATATTTCTATATATCTATCTATCATCTATCTATGTATCTATCTATCTCAGTATCTATCTATCTCAGTATCTATCCATCTCTCTTCTCTCTCTATCTATCTATCTATATTTCTATCTATCTATCTATCTATCTATCCATCTATCCATCTCTATCTATCTCAGTATCTATCTATCTAAGTATCTATTCTATCTATCTATCTATCTATCTATCTATCTATCTATCTCTATCTCAGTATCTATCTCTCTATCCATCTCAGTATCTATCTATCTATCTATCTATCTATCTATCTATCTATCTATCTATCTCTATCTATCTATATTTTATTATATCTATCTATCCATCTATCTATGTATCTATCTATCTCAGTATCTATCCATCTCTCTTTCTCTCTCTATCTATCTATCTATCCGGTATTCTATATTCTATCTATCTATCTATCTATCTATCTATCTATCTCAGTATCTATCTCAGTATCCATCTCAGTATCTATCTATCTCTATCTATATTTCTATATATCTATCTATCTATCCATCTATCCATCTATCCATCTCTATCTATCTCAGTATCTATCTCTATCTATATTTCTATATATCTATCTATCCATCCACATCTATCTATCTATCTATCTATCTATCTATCTATCTATCTATCTATCTATCTTATCTATCTATCTATCTATCTATCTATCTATCTATCTATCTCTATCTCAGTATCTATCTCAGTATCCATCTCAGTATCTATCTATCTCTATCTATATTTCTATATATCTATCTATCTATCCATCTATCCATCTCTATCTATCTCAGTATCTATCTCGGTATCTATATTTCTATATATCTATCTATCCATCCATATCTATCTATCTATCTATCTATCTATCTATCTATCTATCTATCTATCTATCTATCTATCTATCTATCTATCTATCTATCTATCTATCTCAGTATCTATCCATCTCTATCTATCTATCTATCATGTCCAATATCTTAATAAAATGAATTATCTGAGTCAGGGCGATCCCGCTTGCTTCATCAAACCCCAGTCACAATAAGGCAGGTGTCCCCAGCGGGTCTATGTTTTCTTTATCCAGGCAGGATTCACTCCCTGGTCGCCATACAGCACTCCTCATCATTCATTTTCCACTTTTAGCAGGAATTCATTTACATAATCACCCGAGCAGCGCCCGTCACTTACTATTCTAGAGGAGCTGTCTGTTACCTCCTCCGATTCTCACAAGTTAAAATTAATCTGTCACGCAGGAATGATAGAGTGACAGTTTATAGAAAATGGAAAAAAAGCAATTTAACCTGCACCTTGTATTATAATGTGTATGAGGAACAGGGCCGGCGCTGCCGCTAGGCGAGCTAGGTGGCCGCCTAGAGAGCAGCGCCACCGAGCTCCACAAGCAGGGCCGGCCCGTCCATGTAGCAGGTGGCATGAAGCACCCCTGCCCGGACAGCACGGCTCTGGAGCATCTGCACGCCGCAAACCCTAGCAATGCCCCCGCCTCACTCAGCAGGCTAGCGCCCGTCCCGACTGGAGACCAGCGAGCCCCCGGCCACGCCCACCTCTGGGTGCTGGAAGTGACGGAGGGCAGCCGGCTCCTGCTTTGTCTCTACGGCCTCCACCTGCGTGCCGACAGCTCTGCTGACCTTCACCGAGGCCCTGGCCGGCCAGCAGGACAACCGCAGCTGCCTGGAGGAGTCCAAGGATCTGCTGGGGGCCCCGGCCGGCCTGAACGTCAGCGAGAAGGGCACAGCGGGCCTGCTGTGCCTGGAGGTGCTGCCCCTGTGGAAGAGCCAGAGCTGTGCATGAAGGCGGAGGCCCGGCATGCCCTGGCAGCTGCACGAGGCGCCGGACGGGCGGGTGCTGCAGGTAGAAAGGTCGTTGCTGCGGCAGTGGCTGCAGGCTGCTTCATTGTGGTGCTGCTCGCCCTGTCTGGCATCTTCAGCGGCCTCAACCTGGGCCTGATGGCGCTGGACCCCATGGAGCTGCGGGTGGTGCAGCGCTGCGGCTCTGAGTGGGAGAGGCGCTACGCCAGCAAGATCTAGCCAGTGCGCCGCCAGGGCAACTACCTGCTGTGCTCCCTGCTGGTCAACACCACGCTCACCACGCTGCTGGACGACCTGATCGGCTCTGGCCTGGCCGCCGTCAAGGCCTGGGGAGACCACCAGGCCTGAAGCTTGGTGACACCACCAGGCCCGAAGCCTGGGGACACCACCAGGCCCGAAGCCAGGCCTCAACTAGGGCTGTGCGGTTAAGTTTATGTGTGTGTGTGTGTATTTCTTTTTGTGTGTGTGTAGATTTGTGTGTGTGTGGATGGATTTGTGTGTGGATGGATTTGTGTGTGTGTGTGTGTGTGTGTGTGTGTGGATGGATTTGTGTGTGTGTGTGTGTGTGTGTATGGATTTGTGTGTGTGTGTGTGTGGATTTTGTGTGTGTGTGTGGATGGATTTGTGTGTCTGTGTGTGGATGGATTTGTGTGTGTGTGTGGATGGATTTGTGTGTGTGGATTGATTTGTGTGTGTGGATGGATTTACAGCAGACAGAGAGAGGCAGAATACAGGAAGAGCTGTGGGGTCAGTCACTGCTGTACAGGGATAAGATACAGGGGGTTATAATGAGTTTAAATCCATGTACAGTACAGATACAAAGTGTTGCTGTAATTGCCATACACAGGCATTATGCAGCACATACAGATACAAGGTGTTGCTGTAAGTGCCATACACAGGCATTATGCAGCACATACAGATACAAGGTGTTGCTGTAATTGCCATACACAGGCATTATGCAGCACATACAGATACAAGGTGTCGCTGTAATTGCCACACACAGGCATTATGCAGCACATACAGATACAAGGTGTCGCTGTAATTGCCACACACAGGCATTATGCAGCACATACAGATACAGGGTGTTGCTGTAATTGCCATACACAGGCATTATGCAGCACATACAGATACAAGGTGTTGCTGTAATTGCCATACACAGGCATTATGCAGCACATACAGATACAAGGTGTCGCTGTAATTGCCACACAAAGGCATTATGCAGCACATACAGATACAAGGTGTCGCTGTAATTGCCACACACAGGCATTATGCAGCACATACAGATACAGGGTGTTGCTGTAATTGCCATACACAGGCATTATGCAGCACATACAGATACAAGGTGTTGCTGTAATTGCCATACACAGGCTTTATGCAGCACATACAGATGCAAGGTGTTGCTGTAATTGCCACACACAGGCATTATGCAGCACATACAGCTACAAAGTGTTGCTGTAATTGCCATACACAGGCATTATGCAGCACATACAGATACAAGGTGTTGCTGTAATTGCCACACACAGGCATTATGCAGCACATACAGATACAAGGTGTTGCTGTAATTGCCACACACAGGCATTATGCAGCACATACAGATACAGGGTGTTGCTGTAATTGCCATACACAGGCATTATGCAGCACATACAGATACAAGGTGTTGCTGTAATTGCCACACACAGGCATTATGCAGCACATACAGCTACAAAGTGTTGCTGTAATTGCCATACACAGGCATTATGCAGCACATACAGATATTGCATTGCTAATAACGTACCGACTGGGTGGAGTAGAGGTAACATCACTGCTCTGCGTGGAGAGAGCCTGTGGAGACATGGGTTCAATCCTGGCAAGAGCACCTCTCTAGTAAGTGTCTTTGGGTAAGACACCTAACAGTACATACTCGCCACCCAGGACATACTTGAAAACGAGAAAATATCAATGTATCCTTCCTGGTAAAATCCTTTCTCAAATAAAATAAAAAAAATTATCTCATTCTGATCACTACAAACCCCCATAAGCAGGAGATCTCACCACTTTATTATCTGTCTGCATCTGACAAGATTATTTCTGCCTGTATGCTGATAATGGAGACCCGTGTAAATTAATACAAGAAACATTAATAATTAGCAGCTTCACATTTTATTAATCTTTTACCTGTCTTAGAATAATAATCTTTATGCAAAAGTGCTATTTTACGCTCTACTTAAGTGTTAAAGATAATACGATTATTACTAATGATATAATCCTGTGTTATTTCACTTAATGCGTGGGAGAACCTTAAATCCAATTTAAGAAGTTTGGCTTTTGATGTAAAAGTAAACAAATACAATGTGACAGGCTTATATTACAACATTATTGTGAGTCTTTCCCAAACCGGACCACGTGCCATGTCCGCGCGAACATAAAATGAGATCGGACCCATTAGTGCTGTGATTAAGTGCTTGAGGCGTGTGATTATTAAGATTAAGATATGTCGGGTAACAGAGCACCACTGTTCATGTTCACAATCAAACACCAGCAGGTAAACAAAAGGGAGATTACAGGGAATAAGAGCAAATACAAAAACGAGGCGAGCTGGTGAGAAATTATATTGAGCACACATTCATAGAGAGAACATTTGCGCAAACATGAAATCAAAACACGCGCATTCGTTTTTACACCATATGTTTAATGTTTGACATGTTACGACCTTCATTGGGTTCTAGTGTTTTTAAGTGAAAGAAGCATTTTAGCAGTCTAATCTTATTCTCTATTTAGGAGGAGTTGATCCTGTTTATTCAGGCGCCTCCAGGATCCTGCACCATCAGCTTTCTGCTCCTTATAGTTAGCTTTTTTTACAATTTGTTTATTATTACTGTCTATAATAAATTATTATACAGGGTGTCCATAAAGTCTCTTTACAGTTTCAAAAATTTATTCCAAAGGCAAATGAAAAGACAGATAAGTGAAAATTATTACAAAATGAGACGGATATATTTAAGTTTTTTTTGCCTCATTTAATACACCTCTATATGGGCACCATTAGTTGCACGAAGCACATCAAGACGGTGCTGGATTTCTTGCCATGTTGGCTGTAGCTTCCCCTCATCAATGGTGGCCTCAGTGATTCTCTGCTTTAGATGAATGTGTGGTGTGGGATCATGTGCAGTCGAATCATTGTTCCGTTTTTCTTCGGCGAGACATCAATTACTGCAAATGTTTACCTTGACCTTTTGACTGAATACGCGGCACCACAACTACATGACCTTCAACCAGCCATCACTTTCCAGCAAGATGCTGCGGCACCACATTGGGGACGGCGTGTTGGTGGGTTCCTAAATGAAACATTTCCAGAGCGGTGGATTGGAAGGGGTGACCCAATTCCCTGGACACCTCGTTCACCAGATATCACTCCCCTCCACTTCTTTCTATGGGGTTATGTTACAGATATGGTGTCTGGAACAAAGGGACGTCACTAATCTAAAGCAGAGGATCACTGACGCCACCATTGATGAGGCGAAGCTACAGCCAACTTGGCAAGAAATCCAGCACCGTCTTGATGTGCTTCGTGCAACTAATGGCGCCCATATAGAGGTGTAGTAAATGAGGCAAAAAACCCTAAATATATACGTCTCATTTTGTAATAATTTTCACTTATCTGTCTTTTCATTTGTCTTTGGAATAAATTTATGAAATAAATTGTAAAGAGACTTTATGGACACCCTGTACATTAAATGTCATTGTGATGCAGCACCCCCTAGGGACACCTGCACAAAATGACATTCCCAACAGCAACACCAGAGCTGTCGGTTGGTCTATATTATATATATATATATATATATATTATTTTTAAAAGTGTACTTATTGGCAGCTTTGAAATCCCAGGTAAAGTTGCACCAATTGTATCTATTCTTCACTGGCTTGATCATTATTATATGCATGTTCAAGTTCAATGTACACTCAGTTTCTCAGGACCCTCACAAACCCCCCTTCTCCTCACTATTAGTCTACAGGGTCATCCAGACGTGGACCCCTTGCTTGATGTGCCTAGAGGGGTGTCAGCTATACCCTCCTGACGAGGCCTAACATGGCCGAAACGATTGTAGCGCTCACTCCCGGAGGAGCCGCTGAATTTGAAACTCGGGTCAGTCTCCCCACACTAGGGAATAAATATACTCCAGCACCGTCGTGGATTTTATAAATTATATAGTTTACTGAATAAACGGGCATATAATGAGTAACACGGTATATGTATATATTTTTACAGTACTTCGTAATACGAGAAACACGCAGCAGAAAAGGAGAAATACAGCACTTCGTAATGCGAGAAACGCGCAGCGGAAAAGGAAAAATACAGCACTTCGTAATGCGAGAAACGCGCAGCGGAAAAGGAAAAAAGTATTTTTAACCCCCTTGATGGTTGGAGAGTGAGTCCCGTACAGGTTATGTCCCAATGAATGTATGTGTATGTGTGTATTGGTACCCGGGTACAATATTCAACTGGCCAGTGAATTATTTATGAGGTATCTTCGACTAGTCACGTTGGGGCCCTGTGGGTTTTGAAGAAACTGCAGCATGCCTTAGTATTTTACAACGGCCTCGAAGGCCCCTCACCCATCCGCCAGATACTCTGTGCTCCGCTCAACCCAGGTCGTCTCTCCGCTCGATTTTGACCGGGATTCTCTGTGTCACCGGATCCGCTGTCTTGCTTGTCTGTATCTGCCACAAGATGTCCAGCTCACCGCCTGCACTCCCTGTTAGATCGATCTGCGGTTCTCCTAACTCGGGGTCCTCCAGCTTACTCTGTATCAGCGTGGGTTATTGCGGTGGATCACTGGGTCTTCGTGTAATAAGAAGGAAAAACCCGGTCTCCAGCTCTGTCAGGCCGCACCTGCGCTCCGGCCTGGTCGGGATCACTTTCAGCTACACTGCGTCTTGCTCCTCTCACTCCTCGGCGCGCTCTGCCAGCTCTTTCCACGAGGCTGAGGATGTCCAGTCTCTTTCTCCCCACCCACTTCCTGTATTCACCGCAAAGCATGCTGGAAAACGTAGTACAGTGCTTTCCTTGGTTGTCCAGCATTAATCCACCAGTCTCTGTCTCCCTCTGGTGGCCATTGTAAGTAAATGCAGCAGAACAGTCTTTTTAACAGCGCTACACTCTCCCCCTCCTAGAACTCTTGGGTCTCTCCAAGGAGGTACAACAGTTGCATTACATTTCAACACATATTAGGCAACATATACAGGCTCAGCAGCAAGCATACAATGGGTTAGATACACTTCCTCAAGTTGACTCATGCTTTGGACTACCTCAGCTAACATAGCAGACACTTCGGGCAACCTTCGCACTGTGGTGACGGCCTCTTCAGTGCTATGTCCTGGTGAGTCATAGGTGAGTCTCTGGGGCGGTCGAACAGAGCGTTTTGGTTCTGGCTCAATCAGTTCCTCTTCAGGTGGAAGTACTATAGGCGCGGGTTCAGTTCTTCTTTCTACCACTGGAGCAGACATCTCTTCGGAGTATGATCCTTCCAGTGAAGGCATAGAACTGTAATCATAAGATTCGGCTTCAGGAACTACAGGGATTTCAATAGTCTCGGGGACTTCTAACTGAAATTCAGGAGCCTCAGGCCTCAAATTACTTTCCCACCATTCAGGAACCGAGATAACCTCTTCAGGCTCCGGTGAGCGCATCCAGTCCAGACAAAATCTTTCTACCTCACTGTCCCTTTCGCTCTCTTCGATAGCCCGGGTCTGCTGAGACCGAGTAACGGGAGGCAAACGTGGAGCAGGCGGATTCGGCAGAGGGAGTTCGTCCCCAACTGGTATCCTCACAGCCTCTCTCAAAGGTAATAAATGATTCCGGTGCCAGTTCTTAAGAGGCCCAGCCTTTCCATCCAGCCGGATTTGATACACCGGCAGACCCGGCAGTTGCTTGCAGACAATGTAGACCTGAGAACTCCATCTATCCGCTAACTTGTGCCTCGCAGTAGCACCCAAGTTCTTCAATAAAACCCTATCACCGGGTTGTAGATCCTGTATCCGAACTTTCAAGTCATAGTTCCGTTTATTCCTTTGTTCCCTGTTTCCTGAGGTCAAACGGGCCTGTTCAAACGCAGATGCCAGATTCTTTCGAAGTCTATCCACGTAATTTCTATGGGAAGCTACCAACGTCTGGTCCAGAGATAGTCCAAACGCCAAATCAACCGGCAGTCGAGCTTCTCTTCCGAACATAAGACGGTACAGTGAGTATCCAGTGGCGTCACTCTCCGTACTGTTATATGCATGTACTAGCGTAGCTATGTGATGACTCCAGCTCTGCTTCTCTGTGTTTGACAGTGTCCCCAGCATATTTAGTAGTGTGCGATTGAACCTTTCGGGCTGAGCATCACCTTGAGGGTGATATGGTGTAGTTCGGGTCTTTTGGATTCCCAGCAGTTCCAGTAATTGCCCAACAAGCCGGCTTTCAAAGTCTCTACCCTGATCAGAGTGTATTCTCCTTGGTAGGCCGTAGTGAACAAAGAACTTTTCCATCAGAACCTTCGCCACTGTCGGAGCGCGTTGATCTTTTGTAGAAAAGGCTTGGGCGTAACGTGTGAAGTGATCAGTCACTATTAGAATATTTCCCTGCCCACTAGCAGCCGGCTCTAAGCACAGGAAGTCAATGCACACCAAATCCATGGGTCCTTGACTTTGCAGTTGGCTCATTGGAGTGGTTCGGGTCGGTAGGGTTTTCCTTTGAATACACCTCAGACATGAATGGCAGTAACTTTCCACTTCAGCTCTCATGCAAGGCCAATAGAACCTGTCTCGCACCAGCTTAAAAGTCCTTTCTGCGCCCAAATGTCCATGCTCATCATGTAGCGATCGCAGTACACTCTCCCTATGTTTAGTGGGAAGGAACAACTGTTGGGTTTCTTCAGCATTGGTTGAGGAGCCCCTTCGGTAGACCACCCCATCCAACATCTTCAACCGTTCCCACTCTTTGTAGACCAATCTGGCTCCATCTGGGGAATTGGTCAGCAGAATTTCCCGCTGGTTCGCAGTTAGGGCCTTTATGGTTAACGCAATTAAAGGGTCTCTAGCCTGATCAGCTTTTAGATCCTGGTTTGAAAAGGTAGGCAGACTTTCATCCTCAACTGCGTAGGGTTACAGTAGAACTCCGGAACAGCCGCAGCCACGACTCCTATGGCCTCCTTCTTGGCCCATGTAGGTTTTGGGTGTGCATTGCTTCCCCATGACATAGGTCCGGATGCTAAGGGAGTGACTCTTTCAGTCCTGGCAGGCTTGGCAGTTGGCCAGACTTTGGGCCCTCTCGCCCTCTTAGTCCTGGCTTGATTTTTGGAGCGGGTTTCAACCTTCGGGCACCTGGTTTGCTCCCTTATCAGGGCCCTCTGGAGTTTCCCGCCTGCAGGGTGGACAACAGTTTCTCCACAGCCTTTAGGAGTTCTTCGATCGGTTTCTTTTCAGCCCTCCCTTGTGGGCATTGAGCCCTGAAATGGCCGATTTCCCCGCAGCCAAAACATTTCTTTCTCGGGATTGTGAGCATATTTCCTTCTTGCGGTTCACTTGGAGACCCCCTGTTCGAGGCTACAGCAACCCCTTCAGTTCTGGTGTCCTTAGCCGACAGCAACGTCATTAACTCCATCATTTGCAACATCTGAGTTTTTAAAGCCAGCACTTCAGTCTGTATGTCTGCTACACAGAGAGTTCCTACTTCTGCGGTGAAAACTGTGTGCGAAGCATTTGCAACCTTTTTAGCCTTAATCAAGGCCTCTTCTTCTCGGATAGCTTTGACCAGTTTGGAATAGGTCAGTCTCGTGCTCTGGTATCTAGTCTGAAATTTCAACATTATGGGATCCAGTGGGAGTGCTCCTTTGAAAATTTGATCCATCAAAGCTTTGCTTGCATGACTCGGTTCCATGCCCCCTTTAAGAATGACCTGATGGATGATTTTATCCAGCCGCCAGACATATGTGGACAATTCTTCTCCTTCCTTTTGATAGGTGTGAGAGAACTTGTGGATAAGCTCGGCACAATCCTCCACTCCCCCGAAAATTTCCTGTAAAGCTTCTAGATACTCCGCAGCAGTGCAGCCGGGCTTGTCCCTTTTTAGATTTCGAATGACATCTGAAGCAGGACCTCTTAGGCTCTCGATCAACCTTTGTCTCTTCACGGTGTCAGCAACTTCCCATTCTTCCACTGCTTGCACTGCCTGATCTATCCAAGTCTCAAAGTCCTCTTCTCCAGTTGGCACAGGGACCTTACCAGAATAAAACCGTAACTTGCGATATCCGTAATTGGGAGACGCAGCAGAGTTTTTTCTAGTGTTTCCACCAGTTTCCCCATAGTGGTGAAAAATGTAGCAGGAGGGAACCCTGTAGTTGGGATAACATCGGGAACATTCGCGTGATCACCACGTGGCGTACTTGGCTGGACAAGTCGAAGCTCCACATCATCGGTCAGCTTCACACTCGCGCCCTGAAAAACACACTGGAACACCCTTTCTCCACTCAAAAAGAACATACGTGTGAGGGGTATCTGGGTTCGCTTTAATGTCCAGGATTAACCCCCGATTATCTGGTGTCAGCGCTGCCACGGCCTGGCGAATCTGATCTTCGGCCCAAGTGTCTGCAGGAATATCCATAACTATACATAATTCTATCTGACTACTGTGCTCCTCACACCATTTGGCAGCAGTGTCTGCATCCATATTTAACCCTTTAAATGTGTTTTTTCCAGAGACTGGATCCCGGAAACGAGCCCCCACGTGTAGTGCTCACTCCCGGAGGAGCCGCTGAATTTGAACCTCGGGTCAGTCTCCCCGCACTAGGGAATAAATATACTCCAGCACCGTCGTGGATTTTATAAATTATATAGTTTACAGTCTTTTTAACAGCGCTACACGATCATCGGGGGTTACTGCACCTCTCATGCAGGGATGATGTCCTTTGCAGTCAGCACTGGCCACCCTTTTTGGGTGAGAGCAGACTGATTTGCATATGGAGCATTCATTCCTGTAATGGCACATACAAGCTAAAACCTTGTGAGACCTGAGTGGCCCCCACCGCAGAGCAAGCCACTAGTGCTGTTGCTCGTTCTCAGGACCCTCACACCCCCCCTTCTCCTCACTCAAGTTCAATGTACACTCAATTTATTGTTTTAATTTAACCCCTGAAATTATAGTTACCTAGAAGAGGATGATATGGAGCTGTTGGGGTCTTAGGATACTCTGCAAAAAAAATGCAGAAATCAACCCAAAAGGATTAATTAACCTTTTCGCTGCTGAGGCATTTCACGCCTGCGTGCTGAGCTCATTTTTACCGCTTTCGCTCATCATGTTTAACCGCGTTTTGAAGCCTTATTTTAATATATGACACAGACATATTATATATCGTTCTTTCCGTCAGACTCGGCAGATTCATAATATATCATTATTATATGTATACGTTATGTCCTGTCTGTATATTATAACAAAAAATGAAATAAAATAAGAATTTTCAATAATTTACAATGTGTAAAGTGTTTTTTTTCACATTTTAACATGCGAGCATTTGCGGTTATATTTTCTATGGGGTGCGCTTGTTAAAAAAATTAGAAATGGGGTCTCGTTACATTTTTGTGGGGGAAAATTACGCGATTTTCAACAAACGCACCTCAAACAAAAATCGTTCATTGGAACCCCCTATCTCCAGCATTGGTGGCAACTAGGGGTTAACTCCAGGACTAACGTCATTGCGCTGTGCACGATGACGCCAGTCATCTGGGGGAGTTCCCGGAAGCTTGGCCGACATCCAAGATGTCGGCCAGCTCCGTGAGAGGATCATGATTTGGTGCTTTTCGGCGCCGAATCGTGATCCAGCACCCAAGGGGTTAAAGCCAGGCACCGTTTAGAAGGACAGGCTGTGCCCTTCCAAATGGTGCCTGACTTTCACCGCTGGACCCCGGCGATTGGGCGGGAGAGAGGTCCGAAGGCACCTCCTCCGCACTCGCGGGGGGGCACCTGAAATAGATGTAATCGCGCCAGCGCAATGACTTCTATCTTCCCCCCCGGGGTCCCGGAGTGCTGGGCTGACATCCAAGATGTCAGCCCACACCAGGGGGGCCAGCAATTGGCCGGAATCCCGGCCGATTGCTGCCTCCTCTGGTAGGACGCACTCAGCGCGTCCATAGCACAGGAGTTGCACGTGGCAGGACGCGCTGAGCGGGTCCTTAGCAGCCAAGTGGTTAAAAAAATCTCGCACAGCTATGGAGTCTCTTGACCAGAGTTTTCTTTTCCTATCGTTCAGCAGTTGTCTGTTCTTGTATGAAGGGAAAATAATGTTTGTTTTTTATCTCCTGTTTCCATTTTGTTGAGTCTTTCCATGATGCAACATTTACCAAAATCTGTGCAAAAGTTTTTCTTTACTGTAGTTGTTTATATAATCTACTGTATTTACCAGTTAATGAGGTGGAGGTAGAGTTGCCAGATTGACCATGTTTTCCTGAACACATATTACTATTTCATGCAGAGCGGAGCACAGGGAAAAGTGCTGCCATGCAACATGTATAATTCATATGCAGTAGGAAGACAATAAAGATTGGTCACCTGGGATTCCTTTTTGATTTCATCCCTGCAACATATGGATTCTGCATGCTGTGGGGTGGAATTTTATTGCACTGCCCATCAGCATGAATAAATTATATGCGTCCAGGAAAACATGGCTGATCTGGCAGCCATAGGTGGAGGAGGGAATGTTTAGATAAGGCTGCAAGAGGTCTATTTTTCTACAGGCTACCTGAGATAAGAGATGGCAGCTGAATGAGATGAGACAGGGAGATACTAAATTATCCCCTGGAGATGTCCTTTGAATACATTCCACACAATACAATCATGTGAGTCGGTGACTGACCCATTCACTCCATTCTATGGCCAAAGCCACACAGTGAGGTACAAGTGATGGAAAGATACGAGGGGCAGTGGCGTCGTAACGTGGGGGTGGGAGGTGCGGCCCGCACCAGGTGACACCCGCCCTTAGGCCTAGGAGGAATCGCGGCTGGTCACGTGGCTCCCCCAGGCGAGCGCCCAAGCTGCACGCTGCCGGACGCTCAGAGGGAGCAAAGACGCGGCGCAGGAGGAGGTGAGCTGGGGCAGTATCCATGTGCTGGGCCATTATCCACGAGCTGGGGCATATCCATGAGCTGGGCCATTATCCATGAGCTGGGCCATTATGCATGAGTTGGGGCATATCCATGAGCTGGGGCATATCCATGAGCTGGGGGATTTCCATGAGCTGGGGCATATCCATGACCTGGGGCATATCCATGAGCTGGGGCATTTCCATGAGCTGGGGCATATCCATGTTTGAGCTGGGGCATATCCATGTGCTGGGCCATTATCCATGAGCTGGGGCATATCCATGAGCTGGGGCATATCCATGAGCTGGGCCATTATCCATGAGCTGGGCCATTATCCATGAGCTGGGGCATTTCCATGAGCTGGGGCATATCCATGAGCTGGGGCATTATCCATGAGCTGGGGCATATCCATGAGCTGGGGCATTATCCATGAGCTGGGGCATATCCATGAGCTGGGGCATATCCATGAACTGGGGCATTATCCATGAGCTGGGGCAAATCCATGAGCTGGGGCATATCCATGAGCTGGGGCATTATCCATGAGCTGGGGCATATCCATGAGCTGGGGCATATCCATGAGCTGGGCCATTATCCATGAGCTGGGCCATTATCCATGAGCTGGGGCATTTCCATGAGCTGGGGCATATCCATGAGCTGGGGCATTATCCATGAGCTGGGGCATATCCATGAGCTGGGGCATTATCCATGAGCTGGGGCATATCCATGAGCTGGGGCATATCCATGAACTGGGGCATTATCCATGAGCTGGGGCAAATCCA
The DNA here is from genome assembly GCA_009667805.1 of Leptobrachium leishanense. NCBI lineage: Eukaryota > Metazoa > Chordata > Amphibia > Anura > Megophryidae > Leptobrachium > Leptobrachium leishanense. The sequence goes on along the minus strand of CM019073.1, from coordinate 1,831,441 downwards.
TGAGCTGGGGCATATCCATGAGCTGGGGCATTATCCATGAGCTGGGGCATATCCATGAGCTGGGGCATATCCATGAACTGGGGCAGTATCCATGAGCTGGGGCAAATCCATGAGCTGGGGCATTATCCATGTGCTGGGGCAAATCCATGTTTGAGCTGGGGCATATCCATGAGCTGGGGCAGTATCCATGAGCTGGGGCAAATCTATGAGCTTGGGCCAATCCATGTTTGAGCTGGGGCATATCCATGTTTGAGCTGGGGCATATCCATGAACTGGGGAATATCCATGAGCTGGGTCAGTATCCATGAGCTGGGTCATATCCATGAGCTGGGGCATATCCATGAACTGGGGCAGTATCCATGAGCTGGGGCAAATCCATGAGCTGGGGCAAATCCATGTTTGAGCTGGGGCATATCCATGAGCTGGGGCATATCCATGAGCTGGGGCAAATCCATGAGCTGGGGCATATCCATGAGCTGGGGCAGTATCCATGAGCTGGGGCATATCCATGAGCTGGGGCATATCCATGAGCTGGGGCATATCCATGAGCTGGGGCAGTATCCATGAGCTGGGGGCAAATCCATGAGCTGGGGCAAATCCATGTATGAGCTGGGGCATATTCATGAGCTGGGGCAGTATCCATGAGCTGGGGCAGTATCCATGAGCTGGGGGGCAAATCCATGAGCTGGTGCAAATCCATGAGCTGGGGCATATCCATGAGCTGGGGCATATCCATGAGCTGCTGGGGTATATCCATGAGCTGCTGGGGCAGTATCCATGAGCTGGGGCAATATCAATGAGAGGAGCTGGGGGCATAGCCATGAGAGGAGCTGGGGCAAAATCCATGAGAGGAGCTGGGGCATTATCCATGAGAGGAGCTGGGGCAGTATATCCATGAGAGGAGCTGGGGCAGTATATCCATGAGAGGAGCTGGGGCAGTATATCCATGAGAGGAGCTGGGGCAAAATCCATGCTAGGAGCTGGGGCAAAATTCTTGAGAGGAGCTGGGGCAATATCCATGAGAGGAGCTGGGGCAAAATCCATGAGAGGAGCTGGAGCAATATCCATGAGAGCTGCTGGGGCATATCCTTCTGAGCTGGGGCATTATCCATGTGTGCTGGGGGCAGTATCCATGTGTGCTTGGGGCAGTATCCATGTGTGTTGGGGGCATATCCATGAGAGCTGGGGCAATATCCATGTGTGAGCTGGTCTGGGGCAATATATCCACGTGTGAGCTGAGGAGCAATATATCCATATGTGAGCTGAGGCGCAATATATCCATATGTGAGCTGGGGCAATATATATCCATGGGTGAGCTGCTGGGGGCAATATATAATTGTGAACTGGGGCAATATATCCATATGTGAGCTGGGGGCAATATATATCCATGGGTGAGCTGCTGGGGGCATTATATCCAGAGCTGCTGGGGGCAATATATATCCATGTGTGCTTTCACTGCCTTCGAACAGGCATCGTACTTGCTGGCAGTTGGCAAAAATTTGTGTGAGCATATGAGAGAGCTCCGCAGCAATAAACCTCACAGTAATGTGCGCTGTGTGTATGAGCATTCAGTGTTATATGGGAGTACTGATTTAGGAGTAAGAGTAGTTAAAAAAATCTGTAAAACTCGGGGGGGGGGTGACACCATAAGTTACCGCACCGGATGACACCAACCCTAGTGACGCCACTGACGAGGGGGGGGGCAGTTTACAACACAAAATATCACACAATGGATGCACCCAGTGACACATATAGAGGAAAATATCACACAATGGGTGCACCCAGTGACACACATAGAGGGAAATATCACACAATGGATGCACCCAGTGACACACATAGAGGAAAATATCACACAATGGATGCGCCCAGTGACACATATAGAGGAAAATATCACACAATGGATGCGCCCAGTGACACATATAGAGGAAAATATCACACAATGGATGCACCCAGTGACACATATAGAGGAAAATATCACACAATGGATGCACCCAGTGACACATATAGAGGAAAATATCACACAATGGATGCGCCCAGTTACACATATAGAGGAAAATATTACACAATGGATGCACCCAGTGACACATATAGAGGAAAATATCACACAATGGATGCACCCAGTGACACATATAGAGGAAAATATCACACAATGGATGTGCCCAGTGACACATATAGAGGAAAATATCACACAATGGATGTGCCCAGTGACACATATAGGGGAAAATATTTTCTTAACTAAACATACAAGAGAAAAACAAACACATGTAAATATCAGCAACATCAAATAAACACAATAAGAACATTGCATTTTTTGGTGCTAGTGACCCTTTAAAGAGCTTTACAATGATACAAAATACATAATTTATTTTCGATTTAAATTTCTTACATTGCTCAGGCCCATACACCGAGAGCAGTAGGTTTGAGGATCTGCTCTGGCTCCATTTGTACACAGATAAATATTTCTAAACTAAGCCAAGAAAAGCAAGTGATTCTCTATTTGTCATAAAACTGCACAGTGCTACGTTGTTAACAGGAGTCTCTACATTGATGCCAATGTATATTATTCTCATGTAATATTTTCCTCTGTATGTGCCACTGTCTGCATCCACTGTGTGATAATTTGTGTTGTAAACCCCCCCGACCCCCACAGTATAGTTACTGAACCTGCTCCTCGCTGGGTGGCTCAGGGCACAGAATTGAGTCTATAGGTCAGATCTCCAAAAAACAGACTCATAAAGATTGCATTGTGTGGGCTGTATGGGACTGGCATCCGTATAAAGTGTTGTAAGTCCACTATCAGAACTCATTCAGCTACCATCTCTTATGACAGGTAGCCAAGATGACACAACAGACCCACTGCAGCCTTGTCTAAACATTCTCTCCTCCACATCATTGCCTCTTTGCTACTGCTTTATCCTATATCACAGCTGTAAAGCGAGACTTTATATTTTTCTTTTTTACATGCAATTACGTTAAACAAAGAAAAAAATAGCATGTGTTTAAAATGTGTTTTATAAAGTGTTTAATAATTTTTTTGTATAACGCAAGTAACCTAGCTACAGCTTATGTTAGTGGTAGTGTGCCTTTAAGCTTAAAAACAATAACAGACATTTAGAAATGCTCTAACATTGCTCAAACAAAGAATGGACACAAACAGGTGTATGCAGTGCACTCCCTAAACCTAGAATACAATTTGGAGTTTTTAGTATTTTGTATATCTACCACCAGGTGGCGCACTGTTACCAAATTTACTGCTTTTTAAAGTCAGACTATTATTTATATAATTAAAAAACCCAGATTAACAGTCACCACCACTGAGCTCCTGAGAGGGAAGGAGGCATTCCCATACGTTCCAGAGGAAAAATGTAACTATTTATCATTGCATAAATTCAATAGCAAAGTGGAGTATCATTTATCTACATTTCCTGTTGCCATGATAGAAAACAGAGATTTAGGATTCAGGGGAAAGGACTCATAGGTCGGCACACAGATTGAAAGGCTGTATGAATGAGACGCCCTTTAGGCTCTTTTCACTGACTCCTTTCATACATTTTGGAACACTCTATCATGCAAGTCTTTGTGCTACATCATGAAGTTGTTACATTGAGGAGCATTCAGCAAGTGGAACTATCATTCAACCCACCACTCCTATTCCACTCAGCCATTCCCCAACACACGGCCATTTCATATAGCCAACCACACACTACCTTCATCCCACAAAGCCAGTCACACACTCCTATCCCACACAGCTGATCATTCACTCCCATTCCAGATAGCTAGTCACACACTCACTCCTATCCCACACTGCTAATTATTCACTCCTATCCCACACTGCTAATTATTCACTCCTATCCCACACAGCCAATCACAAACTCCCATTCCACACAGCTGATCATTCACTCCCTTTCCAAACAGCCAGTCACACGCTCACTCCTATCCCACACTGCTAATTATTCACTCCTATCCCAAACTGCTAATTATTCACTCCTATCCCACACAGCCAATCACAAACTCCCATTCCACACAGCTGATCATTCACTCCCTTTCCAGACAGCCAGTCACACGCTAACTCCTATCCCACACTGCTAATTATTCACTCCTATCCCACACTGCTAATTATTCACTCCTATCCCACACTGCTAATTATTCACTCCTATCCCAAACTGCTAATTATTCACTCCTATCCCAAACTGCTAATTATTCACTCCTATCCCACACAGCCAATCACAAACTTCCATTCCACACTGCTAATTATTCACTCCTATCCCACACAGCCAATCACAAACTCCCATTCCACACAGCTGATCATTCACTCCCATTCCAGACAGCCAGTCACACATTCACTCCTATCCCACACTGCTAATTATTCACTCCTATCCCACACTGCTAATTATTCACTCCTATCCCACACAGCCAATCACACACTCCCATTCCACACAGCTGATCATTCACTCCAATTCCAGGCAGCCAGTCACACACTCATTCCTTTCCCACCCAGCTAATCATTCACTCCTATCCCACACAGCCAGTCACACACTCACTCCTATCCCACACAGTGAATCACACAATCCCATTCCACACAACCAGTCACACACTCACTCCTTTCCCACCCAGCCAATCACATACTCACTTCTATCCCACCCAGCCAATCACATACTCCTATCCCACACAGCCAATCACACACTCTCATTCCACACAGTCAATCACATACTCACTCCTATCCCACACAGTCAATCACATACTCACTCCTATCCCACACAGTCAATCACATACTCACTCCTATTCCTCACAGCTAATCATTCACTTCTATTCCACACAGCCAATCAAACACTGCCGTTCCACACAGCCAATCACACACTCATTCCTATCCCACATAGCCTATCATACACTCATTCCTATCCGCACACAGCTAATCACATACTCTCATTTCTTTCGCACATGCACAGCCAATCACATACTCTCATTTCTATCGCACACAGCCAATCACATACTCATTTCACAGAGGCAGCCTCATTTTCACTCCCATTTCATACAGCCAACTTTGCATTGACTCCCATCCTATCCATCCAGCAGCCCTCCTACAGCTAACATCACTCATGTGCCTAGATACAGGCAACAACAGTATGTTGGGAGGGGGGGGGGTAAAATGCATGTGATCCAGTTCATTTAAAAAACCTTGCACCAGTCCTGTTAAACCTGCCATCACTGAGTAGGTTTAGTCAGATACAGTAATGATGTTGTATCAACTTTGCAACAGTTAGAGTTTGGTAAATATACCTGATAGTCATTTTGTGTTTTTTTTTTTTATGAAGCATTGCCAGTATTAGGTATAATGTGGGATACGTCCACTCAGGAAAGTCCCAGTGAAAATACTCAGAGAGACAGAGACCTGGTGTTCTCCTCTCTGTTTCCATTTCCTCTGGTTCTTTTCTCCCAGCCTTCAGACTTTCTGTCCCCGGCTCATGTTCTTCCTCATTCCCTCATGCGCTTTTCCTATTTCTCAACGTAGCTTAAAATGAAGTAACACTGAAGTTAAACACTGAAATGATTATTATTGCTATATATATAGCACTCACATTTAAAGGGATCCACATGATCAACGTTTGAGCCTCTCTCGCAGGTTCTTTTACATGTGAGTGATTTTCCACCATTTACAATTTATGATCTATTGCGTCTATTTTTTCTCAATCTTCCTCTTTTTTTGAGTTGATAATATTTTGAGAATAACCTGGATCGTGCGGCCCCTAATTTTGTAATGAGTGAATGCATTCCTTCCCCTGTTTCTCTGAGTTTGGGAGAAGCTCTTTTGCGCGTGTTTGGTGTTTTGCTTCATAAGTTTGTGTTGTGGAAATTTACATCTGTGGATGTTATTCGCTGAACCTCCAAAATTGCTAACGAATTGCACCGAACAATTTAATTTCACTGTAAGTGAAATTTTTGGGAAATTTAATTATTCACTAAGCTGTTAAGTTGCCAAATACAAGTGAACTGAGAACGAAATACGTGGCAATTCTCAGAAATCCACCACAAAATGATCTGATTTTCGGTGTTTCGATTCAACAGGTTTAAAAAGGCGAAGCCCATAGGTTTCAATGTAATAAATGGAATATCTTTTTTTTAAAAAAATAAATTTTAAAGACCATTTATTTAATTTTTTTCTGCAAAAAACCTTTTTATTTTTTATGGTGTTTCCATATTTGCTTTAATTGCTCTTAACTAAAGCTCACAAATAGCATGGCTGAGACGGCTCTATAGAAAATGGGTGATTTCAAAATCATTATTAAGGCCACCCGGTGACATACAGGGTTATCCAAAGAGATCCGAATTGCTTGAGAAAGGTAACCGAATGCTGAAAATCAGCGTTCGGTTACCTTTCCTGGCCATTCGGCTATCCAGAGAGCAGGCAATTCGCCAAATCCTGGCGAATTGCCTGCACATACGGTGCCTGTTCGGTGCCTGTTCGAGGGCAGTGAAATCCCCATGAAAAAGCCCTGCTTCGTCTATTCAGAGAACACAAACCAGCAGTGAAAGGTTCCCCTAATGCCCTGCCATTCGGTGGTTTAATTCGGCAGGTTTATTCAGGAGAATCCCATAGGCTTCAATGTTAAAAATATTCCCGTTTTAATTCAATATCTAATAAACCGTTCATTATAAAATTCTGCATTAAAGAGTCTCTTTATTTATAGATTTTTTAGGATACTTTAAGCATTTTTCATTTTTTTTTTTTTTTTTTTTTAAAAAGTCCGATTTTTTTTTTTTTTAAAAAGTCCGATTTTTTTTTTTTTTATGTTTACTTATTTTTTCTGTAACAGCCCTTTTTATTATCATTCATTGGATCATATGCAAATTTCAGACATTTTCGCTCAGAAGTTTCTTTGCAAACAGCTTTTCCCTTTCATACAAACGGTTTTGCTAATTTATTCACTGATTTTCATCTTCGTCTCAGCTGCTTCGGCTGTGTGTGATCGGCTCCTGTTCGGCTGCTTCGCTGCGTGTGATCGGCTCCTGCTCGGGTTTTTCGACGGGTTAATCCAGATGTTTTTGAGGGTTTTCAGCATGCATTCGGTGGGTTTTGCGGTTAGTTTTCGTCAGGTTTGCGGCAGCTTTTCACAGGAGACCCTGTGGTGCTTGCTGAATACACCGCAGGGTCGCCGAAATGGGATCGGCAAAACGAACCGAATTGAAGAGAACGAAAAGTCACCGAACGTGCGGTGACTTTTCGAATCTCTTTGAATAACCCTGATAGTTTGTTTTAATAAACCTTTTAAAGACCACGTCCCGACATCCAGAGCGGTTTTTTATTTGGATTTTCCCTACAAAAAAATCCATGGGCGTTCCTACTTGAGCTTTGGTAGCTCCACCAAGCGTAAGTTTTGAATCAGCAGAAAAATTATGCTCATTATTAAGAAATATTTACACTAGGAAAGTATATATCTCTTTGTCTATCCTCTTACGCTTTCACCAATATATGACGTTTTGATGAAAAATTGCTACGTAAAGGTGGGGGTCACCTGCTAACAAGGAGGAGGACAAATTACCCAGAGGCGAGATCCCACTCAGAGCCAGTGTTGGGGCTCTACACTTGTGAGTGGTGAAATTATACATTTTATCGCCTCTAGTAATATCTCTTGCAGTCTGCACCATGATATTTTAGGCTAGGGTCAGACTAGCGCAGGATTAACCCCTTCACTGCTGAGCCATTTCACGTCTTAAAAAAAAATTTTTTTTCTTTTTTTTATTATTGGGTTTATTATTTTGTTTCTTTACTTAAACATGGTCATGTTTGGTAGCATTGGAAAGGCCATGCTCTGGCCTTTCTAATGATACCAAACATGACCCTACTAGCTGCCAACAGTCGGGAGATATCAGGGTTTAAAGGAACCCCCTATCTTTCCTTAGGAGTCAATGAGGACGTTCCCCACACTTCCTCAGCAGTGAAAGGGTTAACGTGCGTTTAGCAGCACTAAATCACAGCCGTGCTAGCAGCAAATGACGTCCAATGCCGGGCAGCATACGAAGAACGTCCGCACAAAAGTGCGGCCGCGCAACGCAAATGGCAAACGAACGCATTTTTTCGAGAACGTCAAACCGCTAGTACTGACGTACAGAGTGCGCTGCGTCCGCTAGCAGCGTGTGTGTGTGATTAGGAGACATCAGACGCTGCTAATGTCCGGCCAACATAACGTCCAGACACAAAAAGTGTTATATTGATAACCGTACAAAATCACGAATGAAAATGAGCATCGTATGACCGCTATCGCGTATTCCGTGAAAAAATGCGTCCATTCGTTCGAACGCACTTTTTCACGGACAGCACGAAAAATGCGTTAGTCTGACCTTAGCCTTATAGTTGCTTCTTTTTCATAACCATATGATGTGTTGCGGGCCTGCATGAGACATCCGAACCCCAGAGCATTTATTTGCGCTCACCAGATACGGAATATTTTGTCTATTTTTCATGGTGTGGGGGAAACCACTACCTGCTGGTGTAGCATTGGAGTTTGGGTGGACACGGCGTGTTGTGTGGCGCTTACCATTTATCTCACAGAAAAATGACAGTGCCCATTCCCTAAATAGTGAATTCGCTGTATTTTTGGTGAAGTGGAATGGTCGAAGTGAGCTGAAATGGGCCGAATTACAAAGCACCGAAATTGCTTTCAATTTTTTTAACTTTTCATTTTCGGTGCTTTGTGAATAAACCCCGTGTCTCCAGTTTCAGTCGTGATTATGTAACGGCTAACTTAGTATATTCCATGGTATATAAGCCAAACAGTAGCTGAATGATATCAGAGAGTCCTCGTCCAGTGTCTCTTTTGGGTCCTTGGACTCTATGGCCCATATTACAATAAAGGCGCTAAAACAGGGACTCTAACGGGGGGAAACCTGTTCCTGCAGGTTTCTCCTTAGCGTCCCCGATTTAGCGCCATATTCCAGTGCAGGTGCTAATTCAACAGCCTGCCCCGCAACACAGCGAAACGCCCCCTGATACTCGTGGTATAGGCTTGTGCACCGATTTTTTTTTCGGTTCGATTCAGTTCGATTTTTCGGATTTTTAAACTTTTCGATTCGGCTCGTTTCGACCGATTTCTGTTTCGATTCGGTTCGGCTCGACTCGTTTTTCATGTACATATTTCTTTTGGAATATCGACCATTCTTTCGTGTCACTTTGCTAGTTTTTGTATCGACTTTTCGTAATTTCGGAAATTTTCGTTTTTCGGAATTGTACATGTTTTCGGAATATCGACCGTTTTTCGTATTTTCGTGTCACTTTGATCGTTTTTTGTATCGACTTTTCGTAACTTCGGAAATTTTCGTTTTTTCGGAAAGTCTGTTCTCCTCGTTTCAAAGCAATAAATTTCGATTTGACACATTTCAAGTCCATTCGAAAATTCCGAAAATATTTCGTTTCGGCTCGGAAAAGTTTTCGGATCTGCCATTTTCGGATCTAAAAATTTTCGGAAATTCGGCCGCATCCGAAAACACGAATCGGGAAATTTCGTGAAAATTCCGAAATTCCGAAACCTGAAACGCACATCCCTATCGTGGTAGCATTCCCGCACCGCCGTGAGTATCCCCTCCTAGAGTCCATAGGACTCCATGGAGGGTTACTCTGCCAGGCCTCGAGCCCCGCGCCATCTCGCTCTTGCAGGATCGTGCAGCGCCACGGATTGATCGCGGAGGGAGACTGGGAATTATTTGTTCACAGTCTCACTCTGCTCGCGGTCGGGAGATGCAGGGAATCAGGCCACCGTTTTCACCGCAGGATGAGAGGTGAGTATCGGATTTATTGGGGGGGGGGTTTAGGGGATGTTTAATGATTCTACAAAAGCGGACTCAGTTTCGCACCAGATTTTAGGTTGTGCTGTCGCTCTCGTGAGATTGCGCAGTGCCATGGAGTGATTTGCGGTGTTGCAGTGATTGGATTTTAGCCGCAACGATTGAAGTCCACCATACATGCAAAATTGCCAGCAGGAAATGAGACGGCGATGTGTCTTTTCTTTGGTTTTGTGGGTTTACGAAGATCATAAAGTCTTGTTACACGTCTCGCCTGTTTGCTTTTATTATGAGTTTATTGGTTTACAGTGGCACGCTTCAGTCTTAAAAAAAAGTTAATGATGATCAGGTTTCAATGTTCAGGGCCACGAGGGACAGACACTGGACTGGAGCAGTGGCGCATTGGGAGAAACCAGTGCCGGAATGGTCCCAAAATGATAAAACACTTTTTTTTTTGGTACAGCACTGTCAGTGTTAATCTGGTTGTTTAATATTTACCCCCTTTCGATGCTGAGCCTTTCACCCCGTGTGCTGCTGAGCTCATACTGACCATTTTTTGCTCACCATATTTAAATACTACTTGAAGTCATGTTTTATTGTAGAACCCAGACGCGTTATATATCGTTTTTTCAGTGCACTCGCCGACTCAAAATATATCATTGCTATGTGTATGTATCATGTAACAAAAATGGCAAAACTGTAAATTTCCATAGGGATTTCAATAATTTACAGCAGTTAACCCCTTCACTCGTGAGATTGAGATAACTCAAGGCTTCAAAGGCACCGTTAGATGCCCAATATCGAGTTATCTCGATCTGCAGCGGAGCAGGACAAAAGCAAATGTAATTATTTTGTTGCAAAGGAATTTCATTGACTCTTGAGCTTTGTGATGCTTACTAAAAAGTCTGGGAATAGCCAAGTTTCTGAGTCCACCCCCAGCAGCTACCCTAAATGGTGTGTGTGTATGTGTATGTGTGTATAGCTATTTATTTGTGTCTCTGAGTTATATGGGTATGTGTGGGTGTCTTGACCTTCTGCGGTGTTTTTGCTGGTGATGTTCTATTCTCATTGACAGGCAGAGCCTGTGTCAGAAAGCAGACTGCAGAGTATTGCTGTGCGGGGTCTGCCAGGCATCACCTGAGCAGCAGAAGAACAGACACTGTGTGGCAATGTTCTGGAGAGAGTGAGTGTGTGAGTGTGATGAACACAGTCTGTGATCCGCCACCTGCGCTGTTACAGCGACAGCGAATCGAATGCCAGCTCTCAGCGAAAATAGCTAGGGTGCCCCCCCCCCCAACTTGTCTCAGGATCCACCCCTGATACTTAATAACAACAACAAATATCTCCCCAGTTATAGCTGGCTTGATTATTTATTGATTATTTATTATGATTATTTATTCATACAGAGTAGGACAACCGTGACCCTAACCTGGAGCAACAGAGAATCTGGTCTCTTTATGAAAAAAAGGAAATGGGTTCCTATAAACGCATTATATATATATATAGTATCTGTCAGAAGTGACTGCACCCCTCCCATTTTTGTAAATATTTTATTATATCTTTTCATGTGACAACACTGAAGAAATGACACTTTGCTACATTGTAAAGTGAGTGTACGCAAAAGGGAAATCCAAACAGCGGCAGGGGGAGCTTCACATCTTCACAACACCGTAAATTTTTCGCTGGTGCCTGCAACGTTAGCAAACACCGAATAATCCCTTAGAGTTGACTCTGTATTATTTGGAAAACGTACAAAACTAATCCTGTATTTTCAAATTATATTATTTTTTTCTAGATCATAGAACACGGTTGCGGATCCCTGAGAGAATCGCAGCGTCCCCTCCGCACTGACCCACGAATGGGCTAATTCACTCAACGTGTCGTTTATTATAACTGTTTTATTTCATTCTTTTTTCACAACAAATAACCCAATGTTGAAAAATAAAATGGGGAAATTCCGTTACTCTCCTCACTTGGCTCATTTTTGACCTTGAACGAGTAATATTGTTTCTCTGGATGACTAAGATGAAAACTAATAAAATGCCTGAGATATTTTCAGGCCGGGAGCATCATCCTGAGAATATACCTCCTACATGTAGCTATGTTTACTTTCAGATATGCGGTTTAGACAGGGCCGGATTGACATCTCAGGAGCTTGCAGGCACAAAATTCTAGAGCGCCCCCCCCCCAAAAACAAAGTGCCAAAACTGGGGGAAATATTTTTTTTATAATTTCTGCTTTGGAGAAAAGTGTGAAACAAAAAAATAATTATACTTTTTTAAAAAAAAAAAAAATTAAAAACAGTTTCTCGCCGCGCTCACATCAAAAGAAGGGGCAGAATCTGTTGCCTTAAAATCAAGCAAAAATGGAGCAGAACGTTAGGACTAGGGTTAACTCTAAGCCTGAAACAAGAACAAATAGGACCTAACCCTAACCCAAATTTCTAAGCCTACCCCTAACCCTTTTGTTTATTTTTACACATTACATGGTCATATTTGGCATCACCGGAAAGGCCAGACTCTGACCTTTCCGTTTACACCAGGGCTGGATTGGGACAAAAAATTGGCCCAGGCCTTCATCCAGACTGACCCACTTTAACCTCCCTGCCGGTATTTCTGAGTGCGTCTCTGGGTTAAATTTCACTACCACGAACGGTAACCCCGAGCCACACTCGGGCTGGATGCATACTCACCTCCTCCTGGCTCCCTCGCTGTCTCCCGCAGTGTGATCGCAGCGAGCTGCTTCCTGGAAGGCTCCCTGTGAGTCACATGATGCAGGGGGGCTGGACGCAGCATACTTCATTCATTATACTCACTGAATACAAAATGCAATGTTTATGAACGGCCACTAGGTGGCAGTACAGGATAAGAAATAGACCATACATCGTCTCACCCTTGTTCTCAGACAGATTTCAGTGTTTTTTGTATTTTATTGAATATCATTTATTTACATTATTTTGGATAATTATTTTTGGGATAATAAATTATTATGTCGTGTTTCAAACTTTATCGGACTCCGTGTATTTACTATTTTGTTTTAATTAATTAATTTATTTATTTATAAAGGATTTTACCAGTAAGGACTCTTGATTTCACGGATTTCAGTGCGTGATTCCTAATTATTGCAGGCTATGTACAAAAACACGTTTCCTTTAAAAAAAAATTGAGACACTTTTAGACACAAAATTTTGAAAACATTAGACCGCCAGGGAGGTTAAATATGCAAACACGCACAAAAATAACATAGAAACCATAAGTATTGCACAATAAATCCAGATAAACAAGATTTTAGTTTTATTTTTCAAGTTTTCTCTGAACTGTAGATGATATCATATATATATATATAGGTTTCTTGTATCTTCTATTCCTACGCTATTCTATATTCTAAGATTATCTCACGGTTCACAGTCCACCTGCCGGAGACGTACGTATAGATTCTATCAGGGCTATTCAGAAAGAGGTGAAAATTCTAGGTCAAAATAGTCAAACCAGAAAAATTCTCCCATTTATCTCACTTTCCTAACTGGCTATTTGGTTTAGATTGTTCATTCTCCTGGCAATTGTCAAGGTTTTCACCTCTCTCTGAATAGCCCTGTATATCGATGCAGAGGCAAAGCTGTAACTGCTGTCAGTTATCTGTTAGATATATGTCAGAAATTCCAAAGCTAATGTATCATTTCATTTTTGTTGTGCTGCACCACATCTACCCGTTACCAAACTGAATGAGGATTACTTTTAAATCATCGAAACGGTTTTGCCAAACTACAATGTTTCCCCCTTTTTATTTGATTAATCCGGTACCGGATGCATCTTTTTATTTTTGCCTTTTCTGTCTTCCTGTATCTTTCTTTCGATCTTAATTTTCCTCTCTCTGCTCATAAGTGCACAAGACGTAAGACACCTGCAGAACCTCTTTCAGTTCTCTTCCGCTTTCGCCTGGCACAGGAAGTGCCTGCTGCGAAGAAAAGAAGTCTGCGGTCTTCTCAAAGCTGTTGAACGTACAGTATTAACGCAATGTTTGTAGAAATTTTGATTTTAAACGGAAACGCTGATATGAATATAAATTACGTTTTATTGAAGCGAGAAACAACTTGGGCCCCTATTACGCTCTTAGCGTTAAAATGCGAGCCCAAGGGAGGAAAAACTGCACCCCCAGTTTTCCCCCTTGCGCCCGCGTTTTAACGCTGGATTACAATGCAGGCGCAAAAAATGCTGCCTACATTGTTATCGAGCGTAAAATCTTGGATTCTTGTGGCAGCGCTGAACGCAGCCGCGAGCATCCACTTGCTGGAGTCCATAGGACTCCATTGAGTTCCCCCCTGCCGGTCACGTGACCAGCGCCTTGCGAGATCCTGCCGGTCGGCGTAGGGATACGCAGGGAGAGACTGGGGGACATTTTCCCCCAGTCTTTCCCTGCTCCCACCGGCCGGAGGAGGCGATCCTCGCCGCAGGACAGGGGGTGAATACATGTTCTGTTTTATTTTTAAAGCTGGTGTTAACGTTCTGCTTCTGCAGAATCTGTTAACGTTTGCGTTAGGAATGTAATAGTGCCCCTTGAGTGCCATCCTTTTGCTGTATATATATATATATAGCCTGGACTAGGATAAAATTTAGACCCGGGCATTTTGCACTGAGCAGCCCACTTTTTTTCCCCACACAGCGCACATTACTGTGAGTTTTGTATCACAGAGCTCCACAGTAACGTGCGCTGTGTATGAGCGTATCACAGAGCTCCACAGCAATAAAACTTACAGTAATGTGCAGTGTGTATAAGCGTAATACAGAGCTCCTCAGCATTAAAACTCACAGTAATGTGCAGTGTGTATGAGCGTATCACAGAGCTCCTCAGCATTAAAACTCACAGTAATGTGCGCTGTGTATGAGCGTATCACAGAGCTCCACAGCAATAAAACTTACAGTAATGTGCAGCGTATATAAGCGTATCACAGAGCTCCACAGCATTAAAACTCACAGTAATGTGCGCAGTGTATGAGCGTATCACAGAGCTCCACAGCAATAAAACTTACAGCAATGTGCAGTGTGTATAAGCGTATCACAGAGCTCCTCAGCATTAAAACTCACAGTAATGTACGCTGTGTATGAGCGTATCACAGAGCTCCACAGCAATAAAACTTACAGTAATGTGCAGCGTATATAAGCGTATCACAGAGCTCCACAGCAATAAAACTCAGTTATGTGTGCTATGTATGAGCGTATCACAGAGCTCCACAACAATAAAACTCACAGTAATGTGCGCTATGTATGAGCATATCACAGAGCTCCAAAGCAATAAAACTCACAGTAATGTGCAGTGTGTATGAGCGTATCACAGAGCTCCACAGCAATAAAACTTACAGCAATGTGCAGTGTGTATAAGCGTATCACAGAGCTCCACAGCAATAAAACTCACAGTAATGTGTGCTATGTATGAGCGTATCACAGAGCTCCACAGCAATAAAACTCACAGTAATGTACGCTATGTATGATCATATCACAGAGCTCCACAGCAATAAAACTCACAGTAATGTGCGGTGTGTATGAGCGTATCACAGAGGTCCACAGCAATAAAACTCACAGTAATGTGCAGTGTGTATAAGTGTATTACAGAGCTCCACAGCAATAAAACTCACAGTAATGTGCGCTTTGTAGAAAAAAAAGTGAGCTGCTGAGTCTAAAATGCCCAGGCCTATTTTATGTCCCGCAGTGAGGAGCAAGTGATGGAAAGATACTGCGTGAGCGTGTGTGTGTCTGTCTGCCTGTAAGGGGGGGTTACAACACAAGACATCACACAATGGATGCACCCACTCACCCAGTGACACATATAGTTTTCTTAACTAAACATACAAGAGAAAAAGCAGATGTAAGATATCAGCAACATAAAATAATCACAATAAGGACATTGAACACCGGCTGGATGGAGTAGAGGTAACATCACTGCTCTATAACCGTGGAGACCCAGGTTTGAATCCCAGTCAGAGCACCTCTCCAGTAAGTGTCCTTGAGCAACACACCTAATGGTACAAACTCACCTACCCAGGACACACCTAAAAACGAGAGAAATCATAATGTATCCTTCCTGGTAAGATACTAAATAAAAAAATTCAGTATGGGTGTTTGTGTCGATTTAACCCGACTTAAAATAAGCTCAGAATCAAATTAGTTTATATCGAGTACAAGGGTCACTCAGTTCCTAAATATTACACTATGATGTGCTTCTCGTTATGTTTTATTTTTCCTAGAATGAATAATGATTAGTCACTTTATCACCTATAAGATTAGAATATTTACGCTCTGCATGTACACATTTTCTGTTGTATCAACGCAGCCCGAAACATTCTACTTATGTCATTTTATTTTTTGGCAGTACGGGACATTTTTTGTAAATATTATAAGATTACATCTAACGTGACTTTATTATCGTTGAACAGAAAGACTGCAAAACATTACCCTGGTCTTTCCTACAGAGGTCAACAAAGATCCCCTACCCCCCCCCCTCCTCCAAGGCGTGTACAGTAATAAGGAAGTGCAGGGACCGATAAGCTTATTATTGCACTGAGAAGCAAAGACAGAAGGGCCCGTGAAAGGGATGACATTGGAGATCTATGGCCGAGCTGACTTCTCTGCTACTTTTTAGTGCTGTTTTATCTGTAATATCCCCAGGAAAAGGTAACTGAAATGTAACCGGCGTCACGGATTGGCTGATAACATTTTTTTTTAACAATTTTTCACTAGAAATGTGTAGTTACAGTTACAAGTATTTTTAAAGCTCCAACAAGTTCTGTAGCGCTGTACATGGGTGAGACATAACAACAAAAATAATACAAGTTAGATACACAGAGCAGTGGGAGAGAGGACCTTGCCGGAGAGCTTACCATCTAAAAGGAGAGGTGTGACACGCTAGGTGAGGGTAAATAGCAGAGTATTGAAGTAACGGGGTGCAGAGGGGCTGCACGGGAATATGGAGCAAGAAAAGTACAGTGGGGTTTTATGGCGTGAGCTGATATTGGCGTCTCTATAGTAATGTGTTTTCAGAGACTTCTTGAAGGACTGGAGAGACGGGCAGAGTCTAATGTTGCGGGGAAGGAGTTGAATCCTGGTTTGTTATACATTGTAGTCCCTGTTTACAGATTGCAACATTAAAGCTGTTAGAGGTTCCACGTCTGCTACAAGGTGTACGAGTGTTTATAGTTTGGCTATTCTTTTAATTTAACGCAGGTCAGGCAGCAGGCGACATGCCTTATGCGCGTGGTTTGACCCTATGAATGCTTTGATGTTGATACTGTAACTGTAAATTAGATTGCAGCGCACTGAAATGTGCAGAGCGTGCTGGCTTTACACCTTCTAAGCAGCAACTCCTGTTCCCTTATTCAGAAATGTTTAATCGTCTCAAGGAATGTGATAGAATATAGGTATTATCCTTTTTATTATTGTTTCTATTAAAATCTTTATAGTTCAGTTATTATCGGAAATGTAATTATGTATAAAGAAACCTTTTGAGATGACGCGAGTATTTGGCACTTTGTTTACAAATACATTAATTTAGAATGTAAATATAAAAGGAAAACTGTATGACCTGTCAGAAAGTGTCTCTCCAGCTAGTGGTGCCTCTCATCTCTTTCTCTCTTTTAGAGTGTCTCTTTCTCTGTATCTGTCTCTGTTTCTCTGTCTCTGTATCTCTGTTTCTTTTTCTCTGCTTTTATCTCTGTCTCTGTTTCTCTGTCTCTGTATTTTTCTCTATTTTTCTCTCTGTATCTCTGTCTCTGTTTCACAGTTTTATTCTCTGTATCTCTTTCTCTGTGTCTCTGTCTCTCTATCTCTGTCTCTGTTTCACAGTTTTATTCTCTGTATCTCTTTCTCTGTTTCTCTGTCTCTGTTTCTCTCCTTTTATCTTTGTATCTCTGTCTTTGTTTCTCTCTGTATCTCTGGTTCTGTTTTATAATCTGTATCTATGTCTCTGTTTCACAGTTTTATTCTCTGTATCTCTTTCTCTGTTTCTCTGTCTCTGTTTCTCTCCTTTTTTTCTTTGTATCTCTGTCTTTGTTTTTCTCTGTATCTCTGGTTCTGTTTTATAATCTGTATCTATGTCTCTGTTTCTTAGATTGTAAGCTCTCAAGCAGAGTCCTCTCTCCTACTGTTCTGTGTTTAACCCGTATATATATTTGTTATTCTGTCTCACCCATTGTATAGCGCTATGGAACTTGTTAGTGCTTTATAAATACTTGTAACTGTAACTAATTGTCTGTTTTTCACTCTGTGTCTCTGTTTCTCGGTTTTATTCTCTGTCTCTCTGTCTCTGTTTCTCTCTTTTTCTCTTTGTATCTTTGTCTTTATTTCTCTCTGTGTCTCTGTTTCTCTGGTTTATTCTCTGTGTCTCTGTTTTTCTCTCTGTATCTCTGTCTCTGCTTCTCGGTTTTATTCTCTGTATCTCTGTCTCAGTTTCTCTCTCTTTTTCTCTTTGTATCTCTGTCTTCCTTTTTCTCTGTATCTCTGTTTCTTTGTATTATTCTGTGTCTCTGTTTCTTTGTATTATTCTCTGTGTCTCTGTTTCTCTGTCTCTGTTTTTCTTTGCATCTTTGTCTTTGTTTCTCTCTGTATCTCTGTTTCTCTGGTTTATTCTCTGTGTCTCTGTTTTTCTGTCTCTGTTTCTCTTTGCATCTTTGTCTTTGTTTCTCTCTGTATCTCTGTTTCTCTGGTTTATTCTCTGTATCTCTGTTTCTCTGTCTCTGTTTCTCTTTGTATTTTTGTCTTTGTTTCTCTCTGTATCTCTGTTTCTCTGGTTTATTCTCTGTGTCTCTGTTTCTCTGTCTCTGTTTCTCTTTGTATTTTTGTCTTTGTTTCTCTCTGTATCTCTGTTTCTCTGGTTTATTCTCTGTGTCTCTGTTTCTCTGTCTCTGTTTCTCTTTGCATCTTTGTCTTTGTTTCTCTCTGTATCTCTCTTTTATTCTCTGTGTCTCTGTTTCTCTCTTTTCCTGTTTTTTTCTCTGTAGCTCTGTTTATCTGGTTTATTCTCTCTGTCTCTGTTTCTCTGTCTCTGTTTCTCTGTCTCTCTGTCTCTGTTTCTCTTTGTATCTTTGTCTTTGTTTTTCTCGGTAGCTCTGTTTATCTGGTTTATTCTCTGTGTCTCTGTTTCTGTTTTTCTCTTCTCTGTTTTCATTTTATTTTCCTGTCTCTCTGATAATCTGAGTGAGAGAGATTGAGTAAAACATAATATCAATTTGTGAATAATTAAGCGTTTGTGTCTCTGTCTGTAGATGTTTTGTTCTGTCTCTGGTTATTTCTGGCAATATCTCTGGTTATTTTCTTTCCATTGACAAACAGAAACCTTTCCAAATGATAGTCTCGCTCTTGTGGCTTGGCAAAGGCCGCAGTATGTGTGTGTGACATAAGTCTGTGGACTTTACTGAAGTGGAATGTCCCATGAATTATGAGTGATGAGGTGTAGCTCTCACTTCCCCAACTGACTGAGAGCGGCAGAGCCGAAAGGGAACTTAATGCAACCATCACACTTAAAACTTTCCTGAATGGTGAACGAGAGCACCCATTGCACAAATACAGCCCAGGAAATCCAAGCTGCATCATTCAGCATTTCATCAGAAAAAACATATATATATAAACTGCTGCCGTTTGTGTTTTTCTGCTTTCCTTCTTCCCTTTTCTACATAAACGCGTAGGGGTCTGTTCGTTAAGGCCCAGCTAAACACGAGTTAAATCTGTTTAGAAACAAGTTTCACTTGTTCCAAATACTTGGCTAATGCTGACAAATAAGTATTATGCTGCAGGTAGATGTAGGTAGAATAAAATGAGGTGTCGCAGCATTCCATTGGAGCTGGTGCCAACTGACGTGTTGTGTTTGTCCATTGTCGTATTCCAGGTCAAAGGGTTCCGAAGCTGAATATTTTGGTGTGTGTAACCTATGCCTCTCACCCTTGTTTTGCCTCTGCCCCATCCCTCTCATCCTCCCAGTGCTTATTCCTCTTCCCTTTTACCCCATTGTGCCTTTTCCCCACCCTGCTCGCCTTCATTGTGCACCTTTTCCATCCTGCTCACCTCCATTGTGACTCTAGCCCACCCCTTTCACCTCCATTGTGTGTCTACCCTGTCCATCTCACCTCCATTGTACCTTCTTTTCCATCCCTCTCACCCCATTGTGCCTCTACCCCATCTCTGTCATTTCTATTGTGCCTAATTCCCTTTCCTATCAGCTACAAAGCATCCTTTCCCCATCCCTGTAACCTCAATGTCCCCCTTCGCCCAATCCTTTGTCCCCAATTTACCTCTTCCCAACCCTTTCACTCCCATTGTGCCCTTGCCCATACTTCTCGCCCCATTGTGCTTTATCCCCAACACTTTATACCAATTATACCTCTGCCGTATCCCTACCACATTGTGCCTCTTCCACAACCCACTCATATCCATTGTATATCTTCCCTATCCCTCTCATCCCATTGTTTCTCTTTCCCATCCCTCTCATTCCAATTTGACTATTTTTCGTTCTGATCACCCACATTGTGCTTATTCACCATCATTGTAACCTCAGTGTCGCTATTTGACAAACACTTTAACCCCAATGTATCTCTTCCCCAACCCTTTCACACACATTGTGCCCCTGTCCATCCGACTCACCCATTGTGCCTCATCCCTAACTCTTGAAACCCATTGTACCCCTGCCCTATACCCCTCATGCCATTTTGCCCTATCCCTTTCCATTACTATTTCTGCTTTTGCTCCATACCTCTCACCCCCATTTTGCTTCTGCCCCATACAACTCATCGCCATTGTACCTCTGTTCCATCCCTCTCACCCCCCATTGTGCTTCTGCCCCATACCACTCGTCACCATTGTACCTCTGTTCCATCCCTCTCACCACCATTGTGCTTCTGCCCCATACCACTCATCACCATTGTACCTCTGTTCCATCCCTCTCACCACCATTGTGCTTCTGCCCCATACCACTCGTCACCATTGTACCTCTGTTCCATCCCTCTCACCTCCTTTTGCATTAAGGGCATTTTGTTTGCATTAAGGGCTAATCAGTCCTATGTTATGGAATATTTGAAGAGATGCTGGAAAAAAACATTGTTATAGTCAAATCCTAATGGTTTATCTCCAAATAACAGGTCAAGAGTCTGTGTTGAATGACTCAAGAATTTAATAGAACCATGTATGTCCTTGGCTGTTGTAGCTTTTATGTGTTGGTTGATGCAGTTTCTTTGGCAGAATACATGCTTAGGCAGAAACACACTTGCTTGGTCATCTGGTCCATGCCATCGATAAGGGAGGGGTAAGGGCCAACCACAGAGGAAGGGTTTGGTTTTTCCATTGCATGGCGAATCTTGCTCCTTCGTTGCTTTGACTTCCAGCTGCCCTTTGCTTTATATTTATTTATTTCCTTTACCCTTTGACCTTTTTTATCTCCTATAAGCCTACAGTTTCCTTTTGGCTCATTGGAGCGTGAGTGCTTATCCCTTGTCGCTTTGTACTTATTGTTACTCATCCAATTCCATTGAGTTATTCGCAGTTCTCCTTCTTGTCCAGTGAAAGGAGGAACTAGACCAGGGGTCCCCAACCTTGGCTACCTGATGTTTTGGGAACTACATTTCCCATGTGGCTCAGTCAGCCTAATGGGTGAGTGGGCATCATGGGAGATGTAGTTCCCAAAACATCAGGGAGCCAAGGTTGCTGACCCCTGAACTAGACCTACAGATGTGAAATACATGTAACTAGTGGAATGCAGTGTGTGATCTTCTTTTCCACTAATTATATATAATTCATTTTACAAAATAATTGTGTTTGAATTTTAATGGGTTAATACCCCTGTGGACTTTTAAATAATGCAAAGGACTAGGACAAGCCTAAATATGCAAACAAAGGGTCAGGACCTTGTATTGCTGCATGAATTCAGCCGTGGCGGAAGATACATGTGTTACTGTCCCATAGGGAATGACAGCTATATTCTGATTGGCTGTTTTTTACCCCAATATTCCATCAGGTCACCAATAGCTATTCCCTTATGTTCCTAAGCCGATTCACTGTTTAGTATTTTGTGTAACAATCTATCTACCAGCTTAGCGAACAATTCTGAGAGCATAAAAATAAACAAAGACAAAGCATTTATTCAGTATTTTTCGTTACTCACCTACCTTTACTGTCACAAAGATACATTCCCAGGAAAGTTCACAAAGCAATTTTGTTGTCTTTTTTATTATTATTTTCCACTGTGGAACATGTGGGAACGAAGTTCCTGCACTATTTTTACAAGGGGATCTGAGTTCCCATCGGCCCCACACACTATAAAACTTGTATTCAGGTGTTTAACCCCTTAAGGACCACTGACGTACCCTGTACGTCCTGTCCACGGGTCTCCCTTAGACCCACGGACGTACAGGGTACGTCAGCGGCGCCTAACCCCCCTCCCGCCCGATACTTACCTCCCTCGCTGGATCCCTCGTCGATCTGGCAGGGAGGAAGCCTGCCCCTGTGATTTACATGGGCCGGCGAGGTTGATGACGTCGCCACAATGCGTGGTGACGCCATCAGCAGTCGCCCCCATGCAAATCAATGGACGGGAGGGTGGGCTCCTTCGGAGGCCTCTATCTCCCCAACCATTGAAGCTAGGGAGATGCTTTTGGCACTGCTGGAAAGGGGAGAGTCTCCCCTTTTCAGCGGTCTATAGCATTAACGATTTTGCCACCGAATCGCGTTTCGGCGCTAATTGGCGCCAAAACGCGATTCGAACCTGGAGGGGGGCTGACATCTTGGATGTCAGCCAAGCCTCCAGGTCCCCCCCACCCACTGACAACCTCACCATATGTGTGAGGATGTCAGTGGACCAGTTAACCATCTAGCTGCCATGTAGAGATAAGGGGATCCAAAGGATCCCCCTATCTCCCGATCCATGGCAGCTAGATGGTCATGTTTGACATCATTTGAAAGGCCTGATCATGTCCTTTCCAATGATACCAAACATGACCAGGTTTGATGTAAAAACAAAAAAAAACCAAATTAAATAAAATAAAAAAAAGTTTTTTTTGTCTGGGGGGGAGTTTAATTAAATAGGACCTAGGCTGTCATCTCAAAATAATTAGCACAAAATGGTCACAATGAGCGCAGCGCACATAGGTGAACTGGCTCAGCAGTGAAGGGGTTAAAAAGCAAAAACAAGTAAAAATTGGGTATTTCTAGTCTCGGGACAAAATTTTGAAACTATATAGCCGGGGTCATTTTTGGTGGTTGTAGATTTTGGGGATTAAATTACGAAAAAGTGTGTTTTTACAATTTTTTCATCATATTTCATATTTTTTTTCTTTATAGTAAATTATTCGATATGATGGAAATAATGATATTTCTAGAAAGTCCATTTAATGGCGGGAAAAAGGGTGTATAATATGTGTGGGTTGAATAAACGAGTAAGAGGAAAATTTGACCTAAACACTAACAGCGCAGAAACGTAAAAACAGCAGCGGTCACTAAAGGATGGATTTGTGTTAAACCGCCCGGTCACTAAGGGGTTAATCATATGTTTCTCTGTTAAGTCACAATAAATCAAGGATTTATCATATATTTTCACTAAAATCCATGTATACACATAAATATATCAGATTTTAGTGCGTGTTTGTGCTACTTGCCGGGTGACAATTGCTAACTGGGGGACAGAAATCTTAACGAGTTCCCACGCTTCTTTTTTTAGGGCTTGACCCCTGATTTTACGTTACGTAACACTCTATCTCTGTGCTACAAGTTATCTCCAGAATCCAGCACCCTGTCTGCTTTATGCTCGTGATTGTTGTGTTTGTCACTCACTTCACAGTCTTTAAAAGTGTCGTTTCTATTTTAACAAGGCATTTAGCTTTTCAAAAAAACACTCGAAAAATAGAGAAATTCGGCGGCCGCAGACACAGCTGTTGTTTAGGGTGTTTGAAGTGTTCCTGTGAGATTACACTTTAGTTCCACACTGTACGTGCAGGGCGTTGATTTCTTATGAATTTCCATCCTATGCTAGAAACAAGATGTTCCGTGAGACGTCATCATCACACGCGATCTGCAGCTTCTTCTCTGATACCTGGTAGAGCTGCCCCTCTGGAAGAAGTGTCAGAGTCCTTAGAGGCTCTTCATACTGTGTCTGTGGTTCTGGACCTCTAGGCCTCGCGATCCATTGCTTTGCGCCCGTGCAAATTTATGAATAGAAAAAATGTCTTTCAAGATAACTCCATTGTCACGTTTGCCAATTTGATACAAGTTACTCAAACATGCATCATTCCACGAAAACATCTCTTAATGTGCATCATTCTGGGGGCAATTCCTATGATGTGCATGATTCTGAGGGCAATTCCTATGATGTGCATGATTCTGAGGGCAATTCCTATGATGTGCATGATTCTGAGGGCAATTCCTATGATGTGCATCATTCTGAGGGCACTTCCTAGGATGTGCATCATTCTGAGGGCAATTCCTATGATGTGCATGATTCTGGGGGCTCTTCTTTATGATGGGCATCATTCTGAGGGCAATTCCTATACTGTGCATCCTTCTGGGGGCACTTCTAATGATGTGCTCATTCTGGGGGCACCTCTTCTGATGCACATCATTCCACGAAAACATCTCTTAATGTGCATCATTCTGAGGGCACTTCTTTACGATGTGCATCATTCTGGGGGCACTTCTTTACGATGTGCATCATTCTGAGGGCACTTCTTTACGATGTGCATCATTCTGGGGGCACTTCTTCTGATGTGCATCATTCTGAAGCACAATTTCACCAACAGATACAGGAGGAACTGAGGCCCATATTCTCCTGGGAACTGATATCATTATTGAATACCTTCTGAATACCTCCTGAATAATTTCTTAGACTACCCAACAAAGATACTGCGGGATCTCAGCTGGTCGCAAAAGGAACATATCGGGTTCATTTAGCAACAAATACATCATTTTAATCTATAATTATGTTAATTATATTATTCATGACTTTGGCAATGACTTGTTGTATGACATCTACCGAAAGAGTGGTATTGTGTATATCATTCTACAGAATCTCAATGTTCCTGACAAACTCAAGCACTTCCTTTCATTTCATTCTGGTTTTGCTTCCATTAAATCAACCTCTGCTCTTCCTGTAGGAATTATACGTCAATATCATTCTCAGTATTGGGTTTTCTCTTTGTAGGTGGCATCCTCTCCTCACCTGGTGATGTGCACTTTGTGCTGGACTTTCCTCAACTGTTAACCTGGTCGCCTGGGAATTCTACCATACAAGACATCACATATGAAGTGGAGTACTCTGGGTGGGTGTCCTGTATACGCATAATAAGTGGAATATTTCACACTGGTGTACTATGATCCATATGAAGTGGAGTCCTCTTGGCATGTCTGCTCAGTCTACTAGTGTAAACCAACCCAAAGTGATTGATACATTATAGGTAACAGTAGACTCTTCCATAACCAACAAAATGTAAAATATGAACATTATTATGAACACTGGGAAGGTCTACCCTATGTCCATATGAATTGATGATCGCTGGGAAGGTCCATACAGAATCCATATGGAACGATGATCTCTAGGCAGGTCTAACAAGTCCATGTGAAGTGATTAACTCTGGGCAGGTCTACCAAAAATCTATGTGAAGTGATAAAGATTGGGTATGTCCACCCAAAATCTGTGAAGTGATAAACCCTGGCCACGTCCACCCTAAATCCTTATAAAGTAATGAACTCTGGGAAGATCTACAGTAACTACATATAATGTGATGAACTCTGGGTAGGTCTATTCAAAATCCATATGTAGTGATGAATGTTGAGCAAGTCTAACCAAAATTCGTGTTTAGTGATAAAATCTGGGGAAGTCCACCCTAAATCCATATAAAGTGATAAACATTAGGCAGGTCCACTCAAAATCCATACAAATTGATGAACGTTAGGTAGGTCTACCCTAAATCCTTATTAGGGAGTGAACTCTGTGCAGGACCACCAAGAATTGATTTGAAGTGATGAACGTCAGACAGGTCTTCCCTACTTTCATATGAAGAGATGAACTCTGGGTAGATCTAAATTAACCCCTTATCATGTTATGAACTCTGTGTAGGTCTAATCAAAATCCATATGAAGTGATTAACTCTGTGTAGGTCTAATCAAAATCCATATGAAGTGATTAACTCTGTGTAGGTCTACCCTAGATCCAAATGAAGTGATTAACTCTGTGTAGGTCTACCCTAGATGCATATGAAGTAGAATTTCTCTGGGTTGGTGTGTGTAACCTATGGTAAGTGGAGTACTACAGCTTAGTGAACTGAGAGCAGCAGGAAGTGTAATTCTCTGGGAATAGTAGTATAATTATCTTGCATCGAGCCATAAGGTGCATAATGTGTAGACTCGATGTTTGCAGCACTCAGGGTTGTGATGGTTATCCTGACCACTTTTCCCATTCTCTTTTTCTTTCCCCCCTCCCAGAAATGACAATGAGACATGGAAACCCATCCCTCACTGCTCTCCCACCTTCAATCTCACCTGTGACCTGACAGCAGAGACCTTGTCTGAAGAAGCTGGGTATAATGCAAGGGTCAGGAGTGTCTTCGGAAGCCATACGTCAGATTGGGTCTCTACCCATTGGGATCTCTACACATTCAAAGGTCGGCTTCTGAAAGACGTAACTAAACAAATAAATATGATGTTATCAATACTTTGTATTTTTTACAGATTGAAGTTAAATTTTGATTGATAGAAATTTACTTTTAATATTAGCTACAGGTCAGTGGTGACTAACCTTAACGCCCCACTTGATTCTGAGCTACCTGTCCTCTGATACCAAGACTGGCTGAGCATCGTGGTTTTTGGTTCAATGCCTGACCTAACTTTTTGTCCCGGAATATTTGAATGATCATTTTAAGCCCCCATTCTTTTGCCTTGCAGATGACAGCATCCCGGTGCCACAGGATGTTCACTTCGATTTGGATTTTTTCCACCATGTTTTAAAGTGGTCACCTGGAAACTCCAATATGGACGTCATCTCATATGAAGTAGAGTATCTCATGTAAGTGAAAAATATGGCCTTATTTCCATTCCTGCCCCATAAAGTTATAAGTAAGCAGCATATTCTGATGGCATGCCATCCAATTTACAATTTAACCTTTACTGGACACATTACGTATTTCCAGACAACCCTGAGGTATCTGGACAAAAGTGTCAACCTGATCTTTCTACTGTTATGGTTCTTCATTAAATTTAATTATTGGAGAATTGCTTTGGGAATTACTTAAAAATATCTGGATTTGAAGTTTTTCCCAATTCCTTGCATTCCATCAGCTCAATTATTTCGGCCTCAATGTTGTATGTATCCACCTATTAGGTGTTGAACCTTAGCATGTGAACTCTCCATAATTAGTTGCACGTTGACGGAAAATGTGGTCCACTTACCCTTTACCATTTTGTTCTTCTTTCTTTACAGATACGGCAATGGAAAATGGAAACCCGTTCCTCACTGCTCTCCCACCTTACATCTTAACTGTGACCTGATAGAGGAGACCTTGTCGGTTGATGCAGTGTTTTTTGGGCGTGTCAGGAGTGTTTCTGGAAACCAAACCTCCGACTGGGTCCAGACGACTCGCTACACGCGTAAAGATAGTATGTGTCAAAATGGCTTCGGGAAAAAGTGCTAGACATGTGTGATTCATTTCAGATCGAATTGCAATTCGTCCAAAATTTCTGCGATTTGTATTTTGGATGTACTTTCGAAATGCGAATCGTATATTGGCAGCATCTGAAATGAGTCGAATCGATACAAAAGAATTGCTTTGAAATTATATCATTATCATTATTCTAACCCTAGCTATTAAACACAAATTTCTTACTCTAATCTAACCCGATTTTTCTAACCCTATTTTCTAACCCTAATTTCTAGCCCTATCTTTACCCAAATTTGTAACTCTAATCTAACCTTAATTTCCAGCCCTAGCTTTAACCCTAATCTAACCCTAATTTCCAACCCTAGCTTTAACCCTCATCTAACCTTAATTTCCAGCCCTAGCTTTAACCCTCATCTAACCTTAATTTCCAGCCCTAGCTTTAACCCTAATCTAACCTTAATTACCAGCCCTAGCTTTAACCCTAATCTAACCTTAATTTCCAGCCCTAGCTTTAACCCTAATCTAACCCTAATTTCCAACCCTAGCTTTAACCCTCATCTAACCCTAATTTCCAGCCCTAGGTTTAACCCTCATCTAACCCTAATTTCCAGCCCTAGCTTTAACCCTAATCTAACCTTAATTTCCAGCCCCAGCTTTAACCCTAATCTAACCCTAATTTCCAACCCTAGCTTTAACCCTCATCTAACCCTAATTTCCAGCCCTAGCTTTAACCCTAATCTAACCTTAATTTCCAGCCCTAGCTTTAACCCTAATCTAACCTTAATTTCCAGCCCTATCTTTAACCCTAATCTAACCCTAATTTCCAACCCTAGCTTTAACCCTCATCTAACTCTAATTTCCAGCCCTAGCTTTAACCCTCATCTATCTCGAATTTCCAGCCCTAGCTTTAACCCTAATCTAACCTTAATTTCCAGCCCTAGCTTTAACCCTAATCTAACCTTAATTTCCAGCCCTAGCTTTCACACTCATCTAACCCTAATTTCCAGCCCTAGCTTTAACCCTAATCTAACCCTAATTTCCAACCCTAGCTTTAACCCTCATCTAACCCTAATTTCCAGCCCTAGCTTTAACCCTCATCTAACCCTAATTTCCAGCCCTAGCTTTAAACCTAATCTAACCTTAATTTCCAGCCCTAGCTTTAACCCTAATCTAACCTTAATTTCCAGCCCTAGCTTTAACCCTAATCTAACCCTAATTTCCAACCCTAGCTTTAACCCTCATCTAACCCTAATTTCCAGCCCTAGCTTTAACCCTAATCTAACCTTAATTTCCAGCCCTAGCTTTAACCCTAATCTAACCTTAATTTCCAGCCCTAGCTTTAACCCTAATCTAACCCTAATTTCCAACCCTAGCTTTAACCCTCATCTAACCCTAATTTCCAGCCCTATCTTTAACCCTCATCTATCCCGAATTTCCAGCCCTAGCTTTAACCCTAATCTAACCTTAATTTCCAGCCCTAGCTTTAACCCTAATCTAACCTTAATTTCCAGCCCTAGCTTTCACACTCATCTAACCCTAATTTCCAGCCCTAGCTTTAACCCTCATCTATCCCGAATTTCCAGCCCTAGCTCTAACCCTAATCTAACCCTAATTTCCAGCCCTAGCTTTAACCCTCATCTAACCCTAATTTCCAGCCCTAGCTTTGACCCAAATTTGTAGCTCTAATCTAACCCTAAATAACAGCCCTAGCTTTAACCCTCATCTAACCCTAATTTCTAGCCCTAGCTTTAACCCTCATCTAACCCTAATTCCTAGCCCTAGCTTTAACCCTCATCTAACCCTAATTCCTAGCACTAGCTTTGACCCAAATTTCTAACTCTAATCTAACCCTAAATAACAGCCCTAGCTTTAACCCTCATCTAACCCTAACTTCCAGCCCTAGCTTTAACCCTCATCTAACCCTAATTTCTAGCCCTAGCTTTAACCCTCATCTAACCCTAATTTCTAGCCCTAGCTTTAACCCTCATCTAACCCTAATTCCTAGCCCTAGCTTTAACCCTCATCTAACCCTAATTCCTAGCCCTAGCTTTGACCCAAATTTCTAACTCTAATCTAACCCTAATTTCCAGCCCTAGTTTTAACCCTAATTTCTAACTCTAATCTAACTCTAATTTCTAGCCCTATCTTTAACCCTAATTTCTAGCCCTATCTATAACCCTAATTTCTAACTCTAATCTAACTCTAATTTCTAGCCCTATCTTTAACCCTAATTTCTAACTCTAATCTAACCCTAATTTCTAAGGCAAATTGCTAACCCTAGATTTTAACCCTAATTTCTAACCTTATTTTCTAATCTAATCCTAATTGAGCATCATATGGGTTTCTCTCATGTCCGAATCGATCCAAAATTGCGAACCGAAACAGATCTAAATTCACACAAATTACGGTTCCGACAAAAATATTTTCATCCAAAGGGAAACAAAACAAATATTTTGCACAAGTCTAGAAAGCAGGCCATGTTATTCTTGGTTGAGATGTTGTCCACTTTATAGTTGACATGAGCTTTTTCATCACTATATACATTTTCTACAGTGACATAATATATATCATGTTGTACTGTTTTACAAGGCGAGATACCAACAGACACTGATTATTTTTTGATGTTATTGTTATTTTCCAGTCAAACTATCTCCACCCAGTTTTCAGCTACAAGAGGATGGCAATGTTTTCATCGTTCAGCTCCGTCTCCCTGAAATCCGGTTAAAAAACGTCGAACAGCACTTTCAGGACATTTTCCCTTTTTTCCGGATGTACACTGTGTATGTTCGCAGGACGTCAGATAACCATACAGTGAGTGACTTCTGTCAGTGTATTCCAGATAGGAATCATGTCTTTATTGGTCCATTCTGCTTTGAAATAACATGTCTATTAATGTATATTTATTTAAAGTCATGTCCTGGTTAATTATAATCAGAGGTCAACTTGAGCAGGAACTTGTGGGAACGTAGCTCCTTCACTACTTTTCCTAAGGGAACAAAGCTCCCTATAGGTCCAAACAATGTAAACCTTTTATTCAGGTTCCAATCATAAATTTACTTATTGAGCCACCAGAAATATACAATATTTATTATAGTTACCATAATTATTATCTAAAACCCGGCCTATCTGTAAATGTGAACGATAATAGCATATTGAGTGTGGGGTGCTTGAATGCGTGTAACATGGCAACGGTTGATGACCAGAAAGCTTGAAGAGTTCCTACCCTTAATTAATCCGGACTTGACCCCTAGTTATAATAAAGCGAATAATCTTTTTATTGTGTATTCTGGAATTCTGGATTAGCAGTATGTCCTTATCAGAAAACACTAGCAGACTCTGGTGGTACATACATATCTCAGATGTTTGTTGGTAGGATGTCTGGTGGGATTCCCATGCTCCTTTTCAGTTTTGGGAATGACGCTTTAAACAAATTCTTACAGTACTAAAATTTGTTTTGTGGAGACCAAGATACAACTAGGATTTTTTCCTGGAGCAGAATTACAACCTCAAATCCTAATCCAAAAATTGACCACTTGAAGAGAGTTTTTGGTAAATGTGATAGTAACAGTTTCCTGATTCTTCCAGATACAAAAAGAGAAGGGTCAACTACTCATTCATATCGATGACCTGGCGCGAGGGAAGGAGTACTGTGTATCTGCAAAGACTTCAATCACTTCTCGTGAAAATACTGCAATCGTCTCTGAAGAGTCCTGCATTTGGCTTCCAAAGAGTGGTAAGACTGTTAGATGTTTCCTCAATCATTATAAGTTTTAGAAAATGTCAGCAGCATCGACCGGTACTGCCACCATCACTTTTACGAAAAAGGTCTAGCTCAGGGATGTCAAACTACAGCCCCAGATGTTTTTGAAGTACAGCTCCTATGGTTCACTTGCCATCTACTACATTCAAAGAATTCTGGGAATTGTAGGCATTAACATCTGGAGAGCCGCAAGTTTGACAGTCCTGGTCTAGCTTGTCTTAAAGCTGTGAAATCAAGATAGTAATCTTCAAGAAATTGAGGATTGTATCATCTTTGGTTTGATTGTGAAGGATTGTTTCCTTAGATATATATACAAAACCCAATGAGATATTGGTCAATGAGTTGATAGAGGCCAACTTCTATGTGGTCATCTGGTATTTTGACTTCTAAATCTAGAAAGTTAGCATGTATAAAAAGCCAACAAGTTGTGTATAAAAACATAAATGTGATATTTTTGATGAGGTTATGAATGATATTCGAGGGGTCATCACAGACTATTTTTACCTCCACAGAACTTGGCAGCAACATGCTTGTAATTATAGCTTCCAGTATTCTGGCTGTTGTGGCCTTCATGATCCTTATCAACATCTTCATCTGCCTCTACCTTCGGAAAAGAGTGAAGACTCCGCCAGCTCTGGTGAGTTTCAAAAACGCGATAAGTCTACTCTTAACATTCTTGTCGCCAGTGCTTTGTATTGCGAGAAGAACCAAAGTAGTTACAAAGTCTAGGTTGGTATAAAAATTTTAAAACATATGTTTTGGTCTTTTCCCCCAGAAGTCTCTCATTATGAGAAGTTGGTCTTGGATGGAAAAGCCACCAACACCAATAGCCGAGGGCAAGATTTCTTTACACTGGGAGAATGACTTCATTGATCACCTCTTGTCGGAGTCCAGAAATTCGTTGATGCACCGCAGTGCAGACAGTGGGTTCGGCAGCCAGATTTTAACAGAAAAATGCACGTTGCCTCTCGATCCACTTTTGAAGCACATCGAAGATGACACCATGAAAAGTAACCCGGCTGAAAATGTAGATACTGACAAAATGATCCAGATTGAGGATATTCCAATAACAAGGCAGAAGTCAGAAGGGGACGACAGTGGAATCAGTCTGTCCGCAGACTCGCCATACCTCGGACGCAGCTATAGCCGTAATGGAGCTATACATGATACTGACATTGAGGGCTCTGGGGAAACCAGCCACCATCTTCTAGAAAGGGAAGAGGTGGGATATCTGAAGCAACAGATGAACAAGGAGATTCATATATGTGAAGAAGATAAGGACACGCAGAATGTATGGCAATCAGAGATGATTGACTATCTCAAACAAGGACCAAAGAAACACCTTGGCCATTCTGACTTACAGGAACAATGTGAGGATTTTCAAGGACCATGGACTCAGCTATCGGAGGGATTTAGTTCTACAGTCCCACTCACTCCAGTTTTCAGTCCATTCAGTCGCATTCTTTTGGACTTGGGGGTTTGCCCTCTTTCTCTAGGGGATGTAGAAATCATGGAAGTTGGTTCATGAATCTTCATCAATGCTGGACATTTCAGATAAGGCTCCTGGTACCATATGCTTTGGTCATGGCCAGTAGGACCATGCTTTGTGATCCTTCATACTCACTGCTGTTGGGTTAGATGTTTCTCCAAAAGAACAGAAGGAGCAGACACTCAAGGCTTTGTAAGTTAAGGAGCTTAGTTATTGAAGCGCAACATTTCGATCCTGATACAAGTTACCACTTGAGAAACGTCCACGGTGCATGAATGAAACGTTGAGGCTCGATAATAAAGATCCTATTCATGCCAAGCTTTGTGCGACCGGTCCTACTGTCCCTTTGGAGAAATGCCTTGTGGTTGGTGACCCTGGGACTGCTGCAACCTTGATGATGGTGTATAACTTCTATTAAGTGTGTCCCCTTAATCCTTCCGTTAGGTATTGGCACCTAACATGCAAGGGATTGGGAACCTGAGCAATCCAAGTGGAAAAACTTGTCCCATGATGCCCTGCCACTCTTCATGCTAACATATCGTCATGGGAAATGTAACCCCAAAATGTCTAAGCGCCAACTTTGCTGAACTGTTGAAGCAACAAAACTTTATGGCGGTACAAGAGCTGAATTCCTTTGCACATTCTTGATCACTAGATTGTAAATTTGTGGATATAAATATATATATATAAATACATTTTGTACGTTAATATCTTTGTAAAATATTTTTTTTACTTCTCTATGGTGGATTATTTATTAATAAATTGTTTTCCAGATGAAAAATTTAATTCTTGTGCAGTTTATATATTGTTACTGTATCCCACGAGAAACAATACTGTCGGGATATTGTAAGCAACGAGTATCTTATTACTTCTTTAACCCGTTCCTGGATCTTCCAAGAGGTGTAGTGTACAGAATGGATCTTGGTGTAGCTGCCTTACTGACTGATTTGAGTTGAAATTGGTGATTTATATAATTCTTTTTTTACGAGTTTTACTGTACAACAAAATAAAATCAGATGCAAGATGGAAATAAAAGTAGCAAGAATGATCGTCATCGTGGTCATTGTACAGTTGCAGGAGAAAACGACCACAAAAAGGAGCAGTATACCCACACAACATCTTCCACGGAGGTGGGAAGAGAGGAGAGAGGAAAAAAATATAACAAAAAATATATGAAATTAAATAAAAAGAGTGGAGGAAATGAGGTGGAAAGAGAGGTGTGGGAGACCACCAGGAGGGTGATCTTCTGGGCTCACTCCCATGGTCAAGCAGGGCAACAGAAGGCTGTGGAAGAGGTCAGTTAGCACTAGCGTCAAGCCTGGCAGACAAAGCCGGCAACCCGGGACCGGCAACCCGGGAAATTCAAAATCCCGGTTGCTGGTGACGCTGGGTAGGGTGGAGGAAACTCTTCCATTTCACCCAGCAATTTCACCAGATCGGGCGAGCTGGAAGGAGGGGGGCACTCCTCACTAGGGATGACCCGAACACCCCCGAGTTCGGTTCGCATTTGAACTCGAACTTTTCAAACG
Source organism: Leptobrachium leishanense (assembly GCA_009667805.1). NCBI lineage: Eukaryota > Metazoa > Chordata > Amphibia > Anura > Megophryidae > Leptobrachium > Leptobrachium leishanense. Next base: position 1,797,275 of record CM019073.1, on the reverse strand, counting down.
TTCGAATTCGAACTCGATCTCGAACTCAATACAAGTCAATGGGGCTGAAAATTCGGTTTTTTAGAGTGCCCTCCAAGAGGTCATATATGCTACATATTTGCCATAAAAGGTGTATGGGGGTCCGGGTAGTGCCCTGGGGGACAGGAAACAAGGACAAAAAGTTTTAAAAAAACGTATTTAAAGGGACAGTGAGTTTTCCATGAAATAAGGGTTAAAAATAAAAACGAAAAATTCCTTCAAATATCGTGCCTAGGAGGTCCCCATAACCTGCCCGTGAAGTGACGGATTTCTAGGATGTATAGAAACACTTAAAAACAATGTCCGGGTCCGGGTAGTGCCCTGGGGGACAGGAAACAAGGACAAAAAGTTTTTTAAAAAAAACGTTTTTAACCCCTTCACTGCTGACGACGTGTGGGACACGCCCTCAGTTACTCCCCCTGTATGCTGAGGAGGACGTGTCCCACACGTCATCAGCTTTGCGGGACCCCCAGCGGAGATACTCACCTCTCTGTCCGGGGTCCCACGGCGTTCTGACTTCAGCGTCCTCAGACGCTGAAGTCAAGCTCCTTCCGACGTAAATGACGTCATCGCACCATGCGCGATGACGTCATTTCCAGGCGACCCCCCGGCAAGATCGCCTGGAAGATCTCCCCCGGGAGATCACCTGGAAGGGGGGGATCCGTTTGGATCCCTCTCCCTCCCGATCGGGAGGTCCCACAAAAAAAAGCCAGGCACCACTTAAAAGGGGAGAGTCTCCCCTTTTAAGCGGTGCCTGGCTTTAACCCCTTAGGCACCGGGTCACACTTCGGCACCTTGCGGCGCCGAAGTGCAGCCTAGCTCCGGTGGGGGACACCATCTTGGAGCGCAGCTCCACCCCCGGGTCCCCACTCACTGCCTGACGTCCTCACTCAAAACGTGATGATGTCAGATAGCCGGGGAACCCCTAGCTGCCCGGAATCCCCTGGTGGAGATAGGGGGTTCATTTGAGGGTTCACAGAGATGCTGTGAGGTTGTGTATAGAGATGCTGATGGGGCTGTGTATAGAGATGCTGCGAGGTTGTGTATAGAGATGCTGATGGGGTTGTGTATAGAGATGCTGTGAGGTTGTGTATAGAGATGCTGTGAGGCTGTGTATAGAGATGCTGTGTATAGAGATGCTGATGGGGTTGTGTATAGAGATGCTGTGAGGCTGTGTATAGAGATGCTGATGGGGCTGTGTATAGAGATGCTGTGAGGTTGTGTATAGAGATGCTGATGGGGTTGTGTATAGAGATGCTGTGCAGGTTGTGTATAGAGATGCTGTGAGGCTGTGTATAGAGATGCTGCGTTTAGAGATGCTGATGGGGTTGTGTATAGAGATGCTGTGTATAGAGATGCTGATGGGGTTGTGTATAGAGTTGCTGTGAGGTTGTGTATAGAGATGCTGTGAGGCTGTGTATAGAGATGCTGTTTGTGTATAGAGATGCTGTGAGGCTGTGTATAGAGATGCTGTGTATAGAGATGCTGATGGGGTTGTGTATAGAGATGCTGTGAGGTTGTGTTTAGAGATGCTGATGGGGTTGTGTATAGATATGCTGTGTATAGAGATGCTGATGGGGTTGTGTATAGAGATGCTGTGAGTTTGTGTATAGAGATGCTGATGGGGTTGTGTATAGAGTTGCTGTGAGGTTGTGTATAGAGATGCTGTGTGGCTGTGTATAGAGATGCTGTGTATAGAGATGCTGATGGGGTTGTGTATAGAGATGCTGTGAGGCTGTGTATAGATATGCTATGTATAGAGATGCTGTGTATAGAGATGCTATGTATAGAGATGCTGTGTATAGAGATGCTGATGGGGTTGTGTATAGAGATGCTGTGAGGCTGTGTATAGAGATGCTGTTTGTGTATAGAGATGCTGAGAGGTTGTGTATAGAGATGCTGTGTATAGAGATGCTGATGGGGTTGTGTATAGAGATGCTGTGAGGCTGTGTATAGTGATGCTGATGGGGTTATGTATAGAGATGCTGTGAGGTTGTGTATAGAGATGCTGTGAGTCTGTGTATAGAGATGCTGTGTATAGAGATGCTGATGGGGTTGTGTATAGAGATGCTGTGTATAGAGATGCTGATGGGGTTGTGTATAGAGATGCTGTGAGGTATAGAGATGCTGTGAGGCTGTGTATAGAGATGCTGTGAGGTTGTGTATAGAGATGCTGTGAGGCTGTGTATAGAGATGCTGTGTATAGAGATGCTAATGGGGTTGTGTATAGAGATGCTGTGAGGCTGTGTATAGAGATGCTGTGAGGCTGTGTATAGAGATGCTGATGGGGTTGTGTATAGAGATGATGTTTGTGTATAGAGATGCTGATGGGGTTGTGTATAGAGATGCTGTGAGGCTGTGTATAGAGATGCTGATGGGCTTATGTATAGAGATGCTGTGAGGATGTGTATAGAGATGCTGTGAGGCTGTGTATAGAGATGCTGTCTATAGAGATGCTGATGGGGTTGTGTATAGAGATGCTGTGTATAGAGATGCTGATGGGGTTGTGTATAGAGATGCTGTGAGGCTGTGTATAGAGATGCTGTGAGGCTGTGTATAGAGATGCTGTGTATAGAGATGCTGATGGGGTTGTGTATAGAGATGCTGTGTATAGAGATGCTGATGGGGTTGTGTATAGAGATGCTGTGAGGTTGTGTATAGAGATGCTGTGAGGCTGTGTATAGAGATGCTGTGAGGTTGTGTATAGAGATGCTGTGAGGCTGTGTATAGAGATGCTGTGTATAGAGATGCTGATGGGGTTGTGTACAGAGATGATGTGAGGCTGTGTATAGAGATGCTGTGTATAGAGATGCTAATGGGGTTGTGTATAGAGATGCTGTGAGGCTGTGTATAGAGATGCTGTGTATAGAGATGCTAATGGGGTTGTGTATAGAGATGATGTTTGTGTATAGAGATGCTGTGAGGCTGTGTATAGAGATGCTGATGGGGTTGTGTACAGAGATGCTGTGAGTTTGTGTATAGAGATGCTGATGGGGTTGTGTATAGAGTTGCTGTGAGGTTGTGTATAGAGATGCTGTGAGGCTGTGTATAGAGATGCTGTTTGTGTATAGAGATGCTTTGAGGCTGTGTATAGAGATGCTGTGAGGCTGTGTATAGAGATGCTGTGTATAGAGATGCTGATGGAGTTGTGTATAGAGATGCTGTGAGGTTGTGTTTAGAGATGCTGATGGGGTTGTGTATAGAGATGCTGTGTATAGAGATGCTGATGGGGTTGTGTATAGAGATGCTGTGAGTTTGTGTATAGAGATGCTGATGGAGTTGTGTATAGAGTTGCTGTGAGGTTGTGTATAGAGATGCTGTGTGGCTGTGTATAGAGATGCTGTGTATAGAGATGCTGATGGGGTTGTGTATAGAGATGCTGTGAGTTTGTGTATAGAGATGCTGTGAGGCCGTGTATAGATATGCTATGTATAGAGATGCTATGTATAGAGATGCTGTGTATAGAGATGCTGATGGGGTTGTGTATAGAAATGCTGTGAGGCTGTGTATAGAGATGCTGTTTGTGTATAGATGCTGTTATAAGAGATGCTGACGGGTTGTGTATAGAGATGCTGTGTGGCTGTGTATAGAGATGCTGTGTATGAGATGCTGTGTATAGAGATGCTGATGGGGGTTGTGGTATAGAAATGCTGTGAGGCTGTTGTATAGAGATTGCTGTTTGTGTATAGAGATGCTGAGAGGTTGTGTATAGAGATGCTGTGTATAGAGATGCTGATGGGGTTGTGTATAGAGATGCTGATGGGGTTGTGTATAGAGATGCTGTGAGGCTGTGTATAGAGATGCTGTGAGGCTGTGTATATAGAGATGCTGATGGGGTTATGTATAGAGATGCTGTGAGGTTGTGTATAGAGATGCTGTGAGTCTGTGTATAGAGATGCTGTGTATAGAGATGCTATGGGGTGTGTATAGAGATGCTGTGTATAGAGATGCTGATGGGGTTGTGTATAGAGATGCTGTGAGGTTGTGTATAGAGATGCTGTGAGGCTGTGTATAGAGATGCTGATGGGGTTGTGTACAGAGATGATGTGAGGCTGTGTATAGAGATGCTGTGTATAGAGATGCTAATGGGGTTGTGTATAGAGATGCTGTGAGGCTGTGTATAGAGATGCTGTGTATAGAGATGCTAATGGGGTTGTGTATAGAGATGCTGTGAGGCTGTGTATAGAGATGCTGTGTATAGAGATGCTAATGGGGTTGTGTATAGAGATGATGTTTGTGTATAGAGATGCTGATGGGGTTGTGTATAGAGATGCTGTTGAGGCTGTGTATAGAGATGCTGATGGGCTTATGTATAGAGATGCTGTGAGGTTGTGTATAGAGATGCTGTGAGGCTGTGTATAGAGATGCTGTGTATAGAGATGCTGATGGGGTTGTGTATAGAGATGCTGTGTATAGAGATGCTGATGGGGTTGTGTATAGAGATGCTGTGATTTTGTGTATAGAGATGCTGTGAGGCTGTGTTTAGAGATGCTGATGGGGTTGTGTATAGAGATGCTGTGTATAGAGATGCTGTGAGGCTGTGTATAGAGATGCTGATGGGGTTGTGTATAGAGATGCTGTGAGGCTGTGTATAGAGATGCTGTGTATAGAGATGCTGATGGGGTTGTGTATAGAGATGCTGTGTATAGAGATGCTGATGGGGTTGTGTATAGAGATGCTGTGTATAGAGATGCTGATGGGGTTGTGTATAGAGATGCTGTGATTTTGTGTATAGAGATGCTGTGAGGCTGTGTTTAGAGATGCTGATGGGGTTGTGTATAGAGATGCTGTGAGGCTGTGTATAGAGATGCTGTGTATAGAGATGCTGATGGGGTTGTGTATAGAGATGCTGTGAGGTTGTGTATAGAGATGCTGTGAGGCTGTGTATAGAGATGCTGTGAGGTTGTGTATAGAGATGCTGTGAGGCTGTGTATAGAGATGCTGTGAGGCTGTGTATAGAGATGTGCTGATGGGGTTGTGTATAGAGATGCTGTGAGGTTGTGTATAGAGATGCTGTGAGGCTGTGTATAGAGATGCTAATGGGGTTGTGTATAGAGATGCTGTGAGGCTGTGTGTATGAGATGCTGTGTATAGAGATGCTAATGGGGTTGTGTATAGAGATGATGTTTGTGTATAGAGATGCTGTGAGGCTGTGTATAGAGATGCTGTGAGGCTGTGTATAGAGATGCTGATGGGGTTGTGTATAGAGATGCTGTGTATAGAGATGCTGATGGGGTTGTGTATAGAGATGCTGTGATTTTGTGTATAGAGATGCTGTGAGGCTGTGTTTAGAGATGCTGATGGGGTTGTGTATAGAGATGCTGTGTATAGAGATGCTGTGAGGCTGTGTATAGAGATGCTGATGGGGTTGTGTATAGAGATGCTGTGAGGCTGTGTATAGAGATGCTGTGTATAGAGATGCTGATGGGGTTGTGTATAGAGATGCTGTGTATAGAGATGCTGATGGGTTGTTGTATAGAGATGCTGTGTATAGAGATGCTGTGGATGGGGTGTATAGAGATGCTGTGATTTTGTGTATAGAGATGCTGTGAGGCTGTGTTTAGAGATGCTGATGGGGTTGTGTATAGAGATGCTGTGTATAGAGATGCTGTGAGGTTGTGTTTAGAGATGCTGATGGGGTTGTGTATAGAGATGCTGTGAGGCTGTGTATAGAGATGCTGTGTATATAGATGCTGATGGGTTGTGTATAGAGATGCTGTGAGGTTGTGTATAGAGATGCTGTGAGGCTGTGTATAGAGATGCTGTGAGGTTGTGTATAGAGATGCTGTGAGGCTGTGTATAGAGATGCTGTGAGGCTGTGTATAGAGATGCTGATGGGGTTGTGTATAGAGATGCTGTGAGGTTGTGTATAGAGATGCTGTGAGGCTGTGTATAGAGATGCTAATGGGGTTGTGTATAGAGATGCTGTGAGGCTGTGTATAGAGATGCTGTGTATAGAGATGCTAATGGGGTTGTGTATAGAGATGATGTTTGTGTATAGAGATGCTGTGAGGCTGTGTATAGAGATGCTGTGAGGCTGTGTATAGAGATGCTGTGAGGCTGTGTATAGAGATGCTGATGGGGTTGTGTACAGAGATGATGTGAGGCTGTGTATAGAGATGCTGTGTATAGAGATGCTAATGGGGTTGTGTATAGAGATGCTGTGAGGCTGTGTATAGAGATGCTGTGTATAGAGATGCTAATGGGGTTGTGTATAGAGATGATGTTTGTGTATAGAGATGCTGATGGGGTTGTGTATAGAGATGCTGTGTATAGAGATGCTGTGAGGCTGTGTATAGAGATGCTGATGGGGTTATGTATAGAGATGCTGTGAGGTTGTGTATAGAGATGCTGTGAGTCTGTGTATAGAGATGCTGTGTATAGAGATGCTGATGGGGTTGTGTATAGAGATGCTGTGTATAGAGATGCTGATGGGGTTGTGTATAGAGATGCTGTGAGGTTGTGTATAGAGGTGCTGTGAGGCTGTGTATAGAGATGCTGATGGGGTTGTGTACAGAGATGATGTGAGGCTGTGTATAGAGATGCTCTGTATAGAGATGCTAATGGGGTTGCGTATAGAGATGCTGTGAGGCTGTGTATAGAGATGCTGTGTATAGAGATGCTAATGGGGTTGTGTATAGAGATGATGTTTGTGTATAGAGATGCTGTGAGGCTGTGTATAGAGATGCTGATGGGGCTGTGTATAGAGATGCTGTGAGGCTGTGTATAGAGATGCTGTGAGGCTGTGTATAGAGATGCTGATGGGGTTGTGCATAGAGATGCTGTTTGTGTATAGAGATGCTGATGGGGTTGTGTATAGAGATGCTGTGAGGCTGTGTATAGAGATGCTGATGGGGTTGTGTATAGAGATGCTGTGAGGCTGTGTATAGAGATGCTGTGTGGCTGTGTATAGAGATGCTGTGAGGCTGTGTATAGAGATGCTGTGAGGCTGTGTTTAGAGATGCTGATGGGGTTGTGTATAGAGATGATGTTTGTGTATAGAGATGCTGATGGGGTTGTGTATAGAGATGCTGATGGGGTTGTGTATAGAGATGCCTTGCGGCGCCGAAGTGCGGCCTAGCTCCGGTGGGGGCCGCCATTTTGGATGGTGGCTCCACCCCCGGGTACCCCGTCACTGCCTGACGTCCTCACGCATAGCGTGATGACATCAGATAGCCGGGTAACCCCTAGCTGCCCGGAACCCCCTGGTAGAGATAGGGGGTTCATTTGAACCCCGATATCTCCAGAACCGTGGCAGCTAGGGGGTCATGGAGCCAGGCATGCGCATGGCCTTTCAAATGATACCCAACATGACCGGTATAAAGTAAAAAAAAAAAAATTATTTTTTTTGTGTGTTATTTTTATTAATGCAGCAATATTGTTCACATTTCAATTATAATGTGAACAATGATGCTGCACTAATGATTTTTTTCTATGGGGTGCGTTTGCTAAAAATCACGTAATTGCCCCCACAAAATGTAACAAGTCCCCATTTCTAATTTTTGTACAAGCGCATCCCATAGAAAACATAACCGCAAACGCTCATGTGCTAAAATGTGAAAAAAAACACTTTACACGCTGCAGATGATTAAAAATTCAATTTGTATTGCATTTTTTGTCATAATATACAGGCAAGACATGATGTATACATATAAAAATGATATATTATGAATCTGGGGAGACTGCCGGAAAGAACGATATCTAATATGTCTGGGTCATTTAATAAAATGTGGCTTCAAATCGCATTTAAACATGATGAGCGAAAGCGGTAAAAATGAGCTGAGCACACAGCAGTGAAATGCAGGGTTAAGGGGTTAAACAGCATATCAAAGGAACATTTAGTAGAGAAATTAACACTTCTCAGAAGCACAGGTGTTGTTTGATACATGTTCAGGAGACACCTCCAGACACCCTCAGTCTACAGACAATGTATCAAATTCATTAGACCAGACTAATTAAAAGCCCATGTTATTTCCAAACTCTAATTAACACCTGTTGTTTACGGCGTTTGAGAGCACATGTCATTTAGAGGTGAGAATCTTTGCACGTAGACATTATTTTTTAATTCAATATCTAATAAACCGTTGCTTATAATATTCTGCAGTAAAGAGTCTCTTTATTTCTAGATTTTTTAGTATTTTTTAAGCATTTTTTTTATTTTTTTTATTTTTATTCGAACTCGAACCGAGCACACCAAAAAGTTCGAAGTTCGCGAACTTTCGAACTGCCGATGTTCGAATCGAACTCCGAACTGATCGAACCGAACAGCTCATCCCTACTCCTCACATCCTGACATTTTTTTTTTTAACACAATTTTTATTGGTTTTTCATTAATACGGCAACAAGGCGCTCATGGAAGCCCATAGAGCGATGCATAGTCTCATGGAGGCAGTAACAAGATTAAACAAATAGGATAAAGAAACTGAACCTGCTTTCTTTCCCTGAGACACAACAATGCCTCGAGAGGACATGCGAATCAATTATATAACGACATTAATAACAACAAAAATAATAAAGGGGGGAAAAAAGAGAGAGGGGAATTTTTTTTTAAAACAATTGTTTTTGATCAAGGTCTCTGGGTCCAACAGTTCTAAACCAGATTACGGGATGGTCTGAGTCGTAAACCATGGTTCCCAGATCTTAGTGCATTGTGGGAGCGTTTCATGCAGTTGTGCTGTAAGGCTAGGGTCAGACTGAGGCAGTGCGAACGCGCGTGCAGGCGCACTTAATCACGGCCGTAGTAGCAGCAAATGCCGGGCAATGACGGCCAATATACGATGTACGGTCGCACAAAAGTCCGGCTGCGCAACGCAAGTGGCAAACGAACGCATTTTGTCGAGAACGTAAAACCGCTAGTACGGTTGTACAGAGTGCGCTGCGTCCGCTAGAGGCGTGTGTGCGTGAATTGGAGATGTCAGACACTGCTAATGTCCGTCCAACATAACGTCCAGATGCACAAAGTGTTTTATTGATGATCCGTACAAAATCACGAACGCAAATGCGCATCGTATGACCGCTATCGCGTACTCCGTGAAAATATGCGTCCATTCGTTCCAACGCACTTTTTCACAGACAACGTGAAAATGCGTTCGTCTGACCCTAGCCTAAGACGTTCCATTTTATAGAGATACCACACCTTCGCAACTATCTCTGGTGCAGAGGGGAGGTCCAATTTCCAGGAGCGAGCTATACATATGCGGATAGATGTACAAATACGGTGGACTAGTCGGAGGGAGGGGCATGATAATCCATGGTGTCTTGATGGGCTATTGAGTAAGGCCAAAGCGGGGTCAGGGGGCACTGACATACCTAGCGCATGGGAGATCATAGCAAAAACTGAAGACCACAATCCCACCACATGTGATAAAACGTTCCACGGAGACCACAACCCCTAGTGCACAAGCCGGATAGTGCAGGGTAAATTTTCTGCAATCGGACCGGGTCTAGGTACCACCTGGAGAGTAGTTTATAGCAATTCTCTTTTATCAGAGTGCATGTTGTTATCCCCATCGAGGACTCCATTATCGCCTCCCATTCCTCCCGGGTCAGTTGGCGACATAAGTCTATCTCCAATAGGCGCTGGTACGAGCAAGGGCACTCGAGAGACGGGCGGAGAAGAAGATTATATATTTGGGATATCGCTCCTGCTGTGCTTGAGCCTCTCGTTACCAGTCTTTCAAATGAGGTCACGTCAGGGGTGCCCATAGGTAAGCGGCTACATACGAAATGTCGAATTTGAGAATATCTGTGAAACTCTCGCAAAGGGATATCATGTGATTCTCTAAAGTATTCCCAAGAGGGGAATTTCCCTGTAATAGCACCGCATCCAGCATTGTGAAGCCCTTCCTCTGCCACCAAGTAAAGGCTCGGCCCTCTCCCCCAGTCCATGGGGGTGAAGAGCGGGTTGTCTCGCAGGGGCAGCAGTCCTGAAGTAGTGGTGGTGAGGGACATCCAATATTTGACCTTAGACCATATAGACAGTGAATGAGTAGTGGTGGGTAATATTCGACATCTCTCTGTCGGGGAGATCTGTCTCCAGGGTATCTGTGATAGGCATGATGGGGCAAGTTTTAAAACTATAGAGTGTTCAGGATGAGTAGAATGTCCCTTTAATACATTGTTGCAAGGTATTTTTATTGCATATAAGGGACTTTTTGTAGGATCCGCCGCCGCGTGGGTGTAGTTTGAGCTGCAATCTCTGGTTATACTGTGGGAGTGTTATAGAACATAAATCAAGTGTCAGTTAATATTTGACTGGTATTTTGTACGTAGATAAGATCATATCACATTTCAAAGATCTTCGAAAAACTGAAAGTCACATCTCATAATCGAATGTCTTCAGTTATTCCGCAGGGCAGAGCAGCAGATTAAGGGATTATTCAGAGAGCACCAAAACGTCACCGACATTTCGGTGCTCTCTCATTCCCTGCATTTCCCCGCACTTCAGGGAGTCAAAGTTCCCCACTTTGCGGTGAATTCTGCATTCACCGCATCATCCCCGAAGTGCAGGGAAAACCAGCCGCAAACCCACCGCACACACAGCAAACAGTCGCAGGAATCCCACCGGAATCTCTGCAAAAACGTGCCGAACACACCGGAAAAAAAACGAAAAGGCTTCCGATCACAGCGCAGAGCAGCTGCCGGAAAAAGACAACAAGCTGACGAACGGGGTAAAAAAACAATGCAAATGTAACAGACCTTTTAATTATAATTCATAGGATCTTACATGTAAATTCCAGACATTTTCGTTCAGTAGTATTTTTGCAACTTTCAAGCGTGCTGTTTTTTTTTTTGTCTTTTTTCACCCAGTTCGTCAGCTTGTCGGCTTTTTCCAGCGGCTGGTCTGCGCTGTGATTGGCGGCTCGTCTGCTTTTTTCCGGCGTGTTTTTTTTGGCGGTTCCAGCAGGTTTTCGATGGGTTTTCGGTAGGATTGTGGTAGGTTTGCGATGGGTTTGTGAAAGGTTTTCCCTGCACTCCAGGGACCCTGCGGTGAATGCTGAATTTACCGCTGGGTGGAGAACTTTGATTAGAAACATAGAAACATAGAAAAATGTCGGCAGATAAGAAACTTTCGGCCCATCTAGTCGCCCAATTACATGGATACTTTACCTGGATTTATCTTTTATTTAGGATAGCCTTATGCCTATCCCATGCTGGCTTAAATTCAATTACTGTTTTGGCCTCTACCACTTCAACTGGAAGACTGTTCCATGTATCCACCACCCTCTCAGTAAAATAATGCTTCCTGATGTTACTTTTAAACCTTTGCCCCTCTAATCGAAGACTATGTCCTCTTGTTTTGATACTTTGTTTCCTTTTAAATATACTCCCTTCCTCTACCTTGTGGATTCCCTTTACGTATTTAAATGTTTCTATCATATCTCCTCTGTCTCGTCTTTTTTCCAAGCTGTACATGTTAAGATCATTAAGCCTTTCCTGGTAACTTTTCTCCTTCAAGCCGTACACCATTTTAGTAGCCCTTCTCTGAACTCTCTCTAAGATGTCTATATCCTTCTGGAGATACGGTCTCCAGTACTGCACACAGTACTCCAAGTGAGGTCTCACCAGTGCTCTGTACAGTGGCATGAGCACTTCCCTTTTCCTACTGCTAATACCTCTCCCTACACAACCAAGCATTCTGCCAGCATTTCCAAGCATTCTGCCAGCATTTCCTGCTGCTCTATTACATTGACTACTTACCCTTAGATCCTCTGAAATAATAACCCCTAAATCCAAACCCTCAGATGTATCAAATATTCTATATTCAGCCCTTGGGTTTTTACGTCCCAGGTGCATTATCTTGCACTTATCCACATTAAAACTCAATTGCCACAACTCCAACCATTTTTTTAGTTTACCTAAATCATTTGGTATTTACCTGAAGTGCAGGGAACGAGAGAGCATCAAAATGTGGGTGACATTTTAGTGCTCTCTGAATAACTCCTTAAGCAAAATATAAATAAGGACTTCTCCAGTTTTCACCAGTAGGTGTGATGTCTGTGTGTGTCTACCGGCTCTTGAGATGTAAACCCGGCCCTGTGTGTGTGTGTGGGTTGAGTGAATCAATAAAGAAATCATAGGCGTGCGCACAAGGTGTGCCTGGTGTGCCTATGCACACCCTAATGTTGGGTAAAGGGTTAATCTTTGACCTCCTACATAGATATTTTGGATGTTCCTTATGTGGTTCATGATAAATTACAGGAACATTGACTGTTTCGCTGCTGAAACATTGATTATTCCCATCTAAAAATCCAAACACAGATACGTAATTAAAATATGGATAACACGCAGCGCCAGTTAGCCTCAGCTCACTGGGAAGTGTTAAAATATATACAATGCATGTCCATCATGAAGGCTAGATGATTCCTTCTTCTATGGACCACCCTATACAGATGGTGTATCCCAAAGTGCTGTAGAAACATAGGAAAACAAAAAATGGCGCAGTGCGTCTCGTCTGTAGCCTGGAATTCCAATAACATCTGTATGAGTAAAACTCACAATGTATTGAACCCACATTCGGCTCGAGGTGGAACTGCCTTATGGGTCTCACTGTTTTTCAGATGCCCATCAACCTCTGGCATCACACCGAAATATTCATACAGTGCCGCCCTGTGGTAAAGAGTTTACAGAGGGTCAGCGAGGGGATTACCGTAGATACTCGAGTATAACGCGACCCGAGTATAACGCGACCCGAGTATAACGCGAGGGGTAGAGATTCATTATGGAAATAAGAATATTACTCAAGACTCGAATATAACGCTAGGAGCAAAATTATGAAAGTATAAATTTTCCAAAACACGACAAAAGTCTGTTAAGTTACTGTTGTTCCATGTTTTCATTTCGTGTTCATTCCACCCCACTCTCACCCTTGTTCCTCCAATGGTTGTTAGAGAGCAGGGGTGCAGAGTGAGAGGTAATGCATTATCGTGGCTATTTTAGAATGGTGATAGATGTAATTGAGCGTTTTGATTGCTTGGAATATAATTCTCTTATGATAAAGTTCTGCACATGAAACTAAATAAATAAAATCCGTAAGCGCAGGTATGGCATAAGGGCACATTGTTATAGATTTAATTATTGCAATTGCATTTAATAAGATTATATATATATATATATATAATGTTAGGAACCTATGCATATACTCATGCACTAGAAAAAGACACATTTTGAAATTGATAAAAGCTTGCTTTACCTTGAAAAATTTATATTGTTTATATGAAGCAGAGTATATGATAAATTTGATAAATTGTGACAAACAGAAAATTATTTATTAAAGGGGTTAATGTTACTGTTTTTTATTGCAAAGGTTTATTGCACCTACATTAGGTTTTTGGATTGAAGGGTTAATAGAGGGCTGAATAGTATTGGAGAGGTTTTGTACAGGGGTACTTGAGGGTTGCAGTCATTAAGGGTTAATGGTTAAAGTCAGGGCTGCAGGGTTAAATTGGGATTCCAGAGCATGGAGGTGTCAGACAGCTCCTGGAAGCAATCAGATCTTCACTCCCTCTCAGCTGTCCCATGTTGTAACGGGGAGCCCCCTATAGGGTAATGGGGAGCCCCAATCTGCAGAGATGAAGCCTTAAGGACAGGTATACAGCTTCCAGGGAACAAACCAAGATATTAACAGAAACTAGAAAGATCCCTAAGCCTGACTGAGATCCTTGAAAGATGGTCTCGAAATACTAACTAGGCTAGGTCTGCAAGGTGAATAAAACATAACCAGACAGACAATAAATGCAGGTATACAGATTCCAGGGAACAAACCAAGATATTTACAGAAACTAGAAAGATCCCTAAGCCCTGACTGAGATCCTTGAAAGGTGGTCTCGAAATACTAACTAGGCTAGGTTTGCAAGATAAATAAAACATAAACCAGACATACGATGAATGCAGGTATACAGATTCCAGGGAACAAACCAAGATATTAACAGAAACTAGAAAGATCCCTAAGCCCTGACTGAGATCCTTGAAAGGTGGTCTCGAAATGCTACCTAGGCTAGGTCTGCAAGGTGTATAAAACATAAACCAGACATACAAGGAAATGCAGGTATACACGGATCAATAAGCACGGTACAGTACAGGGGACAGACAGAAGAGAGATCCAAATACAAGAGCCAAAGGTCATACACGGAATATCATAACTTGAGGGGTCAGACAAGAGAGGGATCCTAAACACATGAGCCAGAGGTCATACACAGAATATATCAAAGTAAACCAGCACACAGGGACTAGGCAAGAAAGACTATCCTGGTCCAAGGATCAAGGGAGTCCTGGTCGTACTTATAGGGCAGAACAGGTCATGTGACCGCAGGCCAATAAGCCCAACAGATGGCCTGCAGGCTGAAAACATAAATAAACAGGAATCCCTGCTACCACCAGCAGGGGGCAAGGCCAAGACGTGACATAACCCCCTCCCTTACGGGTCACCTCCTGGGCACCCAAGAAAGAAAACATGGATGGCATGAAAACGGACAAGACCAGTCACCAGTACCCATTGGAATCCCACTCAGACTCAGAGTAGTCAGCATGTGCCTGAGCAAGCAAAGCTCTTTCGTAAACCTCCAGGTCCTCTCTGCAGATCACTGCACCATTAGAGGCCCGTACACAACCCTCGGCAACCGGGCTAGGGTCTCGTACCCGAGGGTCCGACGGCATGAGTACCTTGGACCTTGAACGGAGTGAATCATCAGTCCCAGGCTGTTTATGGTTAGTCCTCTTGCGTCTCCTGGACCGTGATCTAGGAGTTCCGTCCACACCATGGGACATAGAGGTATTAGAGGTACTGCCAGATCCAGTGACGGTAGTCGTGCCCCGAGATTGTATATTACAACCCACAGTGGAACCACTAGACACAGTGGACTTACTGTCTACCCCAGAGACAATGACCTTGCCATTAAACGTGGCCCGACGATACAATACAGGGTGTGTGCATGACTGGTACACTCTCGGGATATGGGACATCACCAGGACATGGTACAGTTGGCGCCACAACAGTCTTACACCTCTCCCCAGGAGGAGTATATTGTGGATCATCTGAATCAGAGTCTTCCAACAGCCCTTTCAGAATGTCAGGGTGTCTCTGGAGCACTACCCAGTGCCTCTCACGCATCCAAAAGCCAGAAGGCGTCCGTATATATTCCGTGGGAACACAATGTGATTTAGGGATCTCAATACCCTTTAAACCACCAGCTTGCTGAATTTCCCTGATTACTGTGCGGAGTAAGGCAACCTCGGACTTAGAGGGTGTAGTATCAATGGAACCGGAACAAAGTGTGGCAGTTTCAGAACCAGATTGGCTAGGGTTGATCACCTTTTCTTGTCTTCTCTTAGACTTTGTGACCACCTCACAAGGCTTGACAATGGTGGGGACAACACTGGACTCACTGTGGGGCAAGGGCACAGTGGTCTCATGTGCCAATCCAGGCACATCGGCCTCATAACAAAACGTGGTCACAGCTGTCTCGTCTAACCTGGGTACAGCTGTCATTGCTGACGTACAGCTTGTCCCAAACACCACTGGCAAGGTACCAGCCTCAGGCATCACGAATGACATATTGTCAGTACCCGACATGGCTGGCTTCGTGCCAGGGGAAGTAGACATGGCTGGCTTCGTGCCAGGGGAAGCAGACATGGCTGGCTTCGTGCCAGGGGAAGCAGACATGGCTGGCTTCGTGCCAGGGGAAGCAGACATGGCTGGCTTCGTGCCAGGGGAAGCGGACATGGCTGGCTTTTCATTGCCAGTGGAACAGACATGGCTGGCTTTTCATTGCCAGTGGGAACAGACATGGCTGGCTTCGTGCCAGTGGATACAGACATGGCTGGCTTCGTGCCAGAGGAAGCAGACATGGCTGGCTTCGTGCCAGTGGATACAGACATGGCTGGCTTCGTGCCAGTGGATACAGACATGGCTGGCTTCGTGCCAGGAGAGGAGCAGACATGGCTGGCTTCGTGCCAGTGGATACAGACATGGCTGGCTTCGTGCCAGTGGATACAGACATGGCTGGCTTCGTGCCAGTGGATACAGACATGGCTGGCTTTGTGCCAGTGGATACAGACATGGCTGGCTTCGTGCCAGTGGATACAGACATGGCTGGCTTCATGCCAGTAGATACAGACATGGCTGGCACTTCCTTGCCAGTGGGAACAGGCATGGCTGGCTTTTCATTACCAGTGAGAACAGGCATGGCTGGCAGCGTGCCAGTAGATACAGACATGGCTGGCTTCATGCCAGTAGATACAGACATGGCTGGCTTCATGCCAGTAGATACAGACATGGCTGGCTTTTTGCCAGGGGAAGCGGACATGGCTGGCTTTTCATTGCCAGTGGAACAGACATGGCTGGCTTCGTGCCAGTAGCTACAGAATGGCTGGCATTTCATTACCAGTAAAAACAGCATGGCTGCAGCGTGCCAGTGGATACAGACATGGCTGGCATTTCACCGCCAGTGGAACAGCATGGCTGGCTTTTCATTACCAGTGATAACAGGCATGGCTGGCAGCGTGCCAGTGGATACAGACATGGCTGGCTTTGTGCCAGTAGAAACAGACATGGCTGGCATTTCATTGCCAGTGGGAACAGCATGGCTGGCTTTTCATTACCAGTGAGAACAGGCATGGCTGGCAGCGTGCCAGTAGATACAGACATGGCTGGCATCGTGCCAATAGATACAGACATGGCTGGCATCTCATTGCCAGTGGGAACAGGCATGGCTGGCTTTTCATTACCAGTAAGAACAGGCATGGCTGGCATCGTGCCGGTGGATACAGACATGACTGGCTTCGTGCCAGTAGATACAGACATGGTTGGCATCGTGCCAGTAGATACAGACATGGCTGGCATCGTGCCAATAGATACAGACCATGGCTGGCATCTCATTGCCAGTGGGAACAGCATGGCTGGCTTTTCATTACCAGTAAGAACAGGCATGGCTGGCAGCGTGCCAGTGATACAGACATGGCTGGCATTTCATTGCCAGTGGGAACAGGCATGGCTGGCTTTTCATTACCAGTGAGAACAGGCATGGCTGGCAGCGTGCCAGTGGATACAGACATGGCTGGCATCATGCCAGTGGATACAGACATGGCTGGCATCGTGCCGTGGATACAGACATGGCTGGCATCGTGCCAGTAGATACAGACATGGCTGGCATTGTACCAGTAGATACAGACATGGCTGGCAGCGTGCCAGTGGATACAGACATGGCTGGCATTTCATTGCCAGTGGGAACAGGCATGGCTGGCTTTTCATTACCAGTGAGAACAGGCATGGCTGGCAGCGTGCCAGTGGATACAGACATGGCTGGCATCATGCCAGTGGATACAGACATGGCTGGCATCGTGCCGGTGGATACAGACATGGCTGGCATCGTGCCAGTAGATACAGACATGGCTGGCATCGTGCCAGTAGATACAGACATGGCTGGCTTCGTGCCAGTAGATACAGACATGGCTGGCATTTCATTGCCAGTGGGAACAGGCATGGCTGGCTTTTCATTACCAGTGAGAACAGGCATGGCTGGCAGCGTGCCAGTGGATACAGACATGGCTGGCATCGTGCCGGTGGTACAGACATGGCTGGCATCGTGCCAGTAGATACAGACATGGCTGGCATTGTACCAGTAGATACAGACATGGCTGGCAGCGTGCCAGTGGATACAGACATGGCTGGCATTTCATTGCCAGTGGGAACAGGCATGGCTGGCTTTTCATTACCAGTGAGAACAGCATGGCTGGCAGCGTGCCAGTGGATACAGACATGGCTGGCATCATGCCAGTGGATACAGACATGGCTGGCATCGTGCCGGTGGATACAGACATGGCTGGCATCGTGCCAGTAGATACAGACATGGCTGCATCGTGCCAGTAGATACAGACATGGCTGGCATCGTGCCAGTAGATACAGACATGGCTGGCATCGTGCCAATAGATACAGATATGGCTGGCATTTCATTGCCAGTGGGAACAGGCATAGCTGGCAGCGTGCCAGTGGATATAGACCTGGCTGGCAGTGTTCCAGTGGATATAGACATGGCTGGCAGCGTGCCAGTGGATACAAACGTGGCTGGCAGCATGCCAGTGGATACAGACATGGCTGGCAGCGTACTAGTGGATACAGACATGGCTGGCATAGCATTCCCAACCGGAGACACTGAAACCTCACTGGGAGACGAGGGCATAGTGATCATGATTCACCAGATTTGAGGTGGCTATTCTGCCAGTCTGGATGCCTATGGAGGACACACCAGTACCTCCATAGCGATACCTGGATATATGGTTCCCCTGCCATTGCTTAACAGGTTTTAATACACAATGCTCAATAGTGTGATTTGGATCTGCACAATAAAAACAGAGACCATACAACCTGCGTCTTTCCTTCTCATACGTGGATTTGCAAGTAGTGCCGGGTGGTGCTGCATCGTTAGCTGCAGCAGGTGATAGGCTCAGAGCCTCCATTAACCTCTGCAGCTCTTTCAGCATAGCAAGCACCAAGTTCAATATAGCTTCATACATATGAGACATACCTGCCAGCTTCTATTCTGGGACCAGGATAATGTAACGGGGAGCCCCCTATAGGGTAATGGGGAGCCCCCAATCTGCAGAGATGAAGCCTTAAGGACAGGTATACAGCTTCCAGGGAACAAACCAAGATATTAACAGAAACTAGAAAGATCCCTAAGCCCTGACTGAGATCCTTGAAAGATGGTCTCGAAATACTAACTAGGCTAGGTCTGCAAGGTGAATAAAACATAAACCAGACAGACAATAAATGCAGGTATACAGATTCCAGGGAACAAACCAAGATATTTACAGAAACTAGAAAGATCCCTAAGCCCTGACTGAGATCCTTGAAAGGTGGTCTCGAAATACTAACTAGGCTAGGTTTGCAAGATAAATAAAACATAAACCAGACATACGATGAATGCAGGTATACAGATTCCAGGGAACAAACCAAGATATTAACAGAAACTAGAAAGATCCCTAAGCCCTGACTGAGATCCTTGAAAGGTGGTCTCGAAATGCTACCTAGGCTAGGTCTGCAAGGTGTATAAAACATAAACCAGACATACAAGGAAATGCAGGTATACACGGATCAATAAGCACGGTACAGTACAGGGGACAGACAGAAGAGAGATCCAAATACAAGAGCCAAAGGTCATACACGGAATATCATAACTTGAGGGGTCAGACAAGAGAGGGATCCTAAACACATGAGCCAGAGGTCATACACAGAATATATCAAAGTAAACCAGCACACAGGGACTAGGCAAGAAAGACTATCCTGGTCCAAGGATCAAGGGGAGTCCTGGTCGTACTTATAGGGCAGAACAGGTCATGTGACCGCAGGCCAATAAGCCCAACAGATGGCCTGCAGGCTGAAAACATAAATAAACAGGAATCCCTGCTACCACCAGCAGGGGGCAAGGCCAAGACGTGACACATGTATAACACGACCCCTACAGTTTTAAGCTTGATTTATTGCTCAAAAAACTCGCGGTATACACGAGTATCTACGGTATATATTACCTACCAGGGGCGCGTCACCTATATGTTATACAGATGTGTAATTAATAAATATTCCATGGTTTACACCATAGTGAGGAAAGGGATTTAGGGGTTATTATTTCAGAGGATCTAAGGGTAAGTAGTCAATGTAATATAGCAGCAGGAAATGCTGGCAGAATGCTTGGTTGTGTAGGGAGAGGTATTAGCAGTAGGAAAAGGGAAGTGCTCATGCCACTGTACAGAGCACTGGTGAGACCTCACTTGGAGTACTGTGTGCAGTACTGGAGACCGTATCTCCAGAAGGATATAGACATCTTAGAGAGAGTTCAGAGAAGGGCTACTAAAATGGTGTACGGCTTGAAGGAGAAAAGTTACCAGGAAAGGGTTAATGATCTTAACATGTACAGCTTGGAATAAAGACGAGACAGAGGAGATATGATAGAAACATTTAAATACGTAAAGGGAATCCACAAGGTAGAGGAAGGGAGTATATTTAAAAGGAAACAAAATAGCAAAACATGAGGACATAGTCTTAGATTAGAGGGGCAAAGGTTTAAAAGTAACATCAGGAAGCATTATTTTACTGAGCGGGTGGTGGATACATGGAACAGTCTTCCAGTAGAAGTGGTAGAGGCCAAAACAGTAATTGAATTTCAGCAGGCATGGGATAGGCATAAGGCTATCCTAAACAAAAGATAAATCCAGGTAAAGTATCCATGTAATTGGGCAGACTAGATGGGCCGAAAGGTTCTTATCTGCCGACATTTTTCTATGTTTCTATGTTTCTAGTGATATTGGCAGCTCACTCCATTCAAAAAATATAAGACATAAACATTCTGACACCCAGAATTCTGATCTTCTATAACCTTTATCGTGACCACGTCACCAGCGAGACTTTCATAAATTATCCTTTCTTAGAAAAAGCAGCCATTTTTCTCAATTCCTTTTCATTCTGACGTTTCTTTTAAAAGAAGCAGGAACTGGTTTCCCTCAGATGTTGCTTCTTCAAAAGGAACTGAAAGGCTCGGCAAGCTTTAGAGGATCTTAGAATTCCTCCAGCTTTCACTAGCCGTTACTCACTGAGAATTCTCGGATTCCGCACGAGTTTGCTCTGGAAGTGCTCAAGAAACACCAGCCAACAGGTCGACTTTGAGCAGAAATCTGCTTGTCATTGTGGAGTCACGACTGAGTCAAACTGGCTTTTCCATCTTCTTCTAGATCAGCAGCATCCAAGATAGGAATGAGGGAAAGCTGAAGGACACAAGGCTCTTTTCCCCAATAAAACGTATTGTAAATTGATGTTACCGTGTAACTGTATCACCACGGAACTATGTAAGTAACCTGTGCCATCCATGTTGATGTAACATGCAGTGGCGTAGCGTGGGTTATCAGCACCCGGGGCAAGGCAAGAATTGTGCGCCCCCCAACCTGTGGATACGGTAACACACCCTGATTCCCTTCTACCAGTAGAGTATTGACCCCCGTTACCCCACAAGCACATGTTTTGTATATTAACATAATACTGATCTAAAAAAATTAAACACACATGCCCCCCTACGTTACACCACTGCTACCAATCACCCTGTTCCAGTATACCCTAGTAAAGTTCCACTCTCACACTATACCCAGTCACTCTCTCCCAGTTCCCCCAGTCACTCGCTCTCCCAGTTCCCCCAGTCACACTCTCTCCCAGTACTTCCCAGTCACTCTCTCCCAGTACCTCCCAGTCACTCTCTCCCAGTACCCGCACTTTCTCCCAGTACCCCCAGTCACTCTCTCCCAGTACCTCCCAGTCACTCTATCCCAGTACCCCCAGTCGCTCTCTCCCAGTACTCACACTTTCTCCCAGTACCCCCAATCACTCTCTCCCAGTACCCGCACTTTCTCCCAGTACCCCAGTCACTCTCTCCAGTACCTCCCAGTCACTCTATCCAGTACCCCAGTCGCTCTCTCCCAGTACTCACACTTTCTCCCAGTACCCCAGTCACTCTCTCTCCCAGTACCTCACAGTCACTCTCTCCCAGTACCCCACTTTCTCCCAGTACCCCAGTCACTCTCTCTCATCTATCTATCCAAGTACCCCCAGTCAAACTCCCACAGTATCCCCAGTCATTCTCTCCCTAAACCTCCAGTCACCCTCTCCTTGTACCCCCTCACTGTGTGAGGGTCACGCTACTCTGGTGTCACACAGTGTCACCTACCTGCGTGGAGTTGCTGGTGGCCTGGGGGGGAGCTGTCCAGGGGGCTTAGTGGAGACCGGATTTTAAATGTGCTGCAGGGCAGGCGCCTCCTTCCCTCCTTCCTGTTCAGCGGCGACAGGGTTGCCATCGGCGTGGCCTGGCACAGGGCTTCAAGGGGGGCTGACAAGCGTGGTACAGGGTCAGTGCTCCCTCGGAAAATGCTGTGCTGCTTCACGTGACTCATGTCAGCATTAATGAGGAGTCAGGACAGAATTTTCTGTCCTGGTCCTCCCTTCCAGACGCTGAGTGCTAAGTCACTGCCAGCACCGTAAAACTGGTGGCTCCCCGTGAAAGGGCCTCTCACGGACACAATTGTCTGTGAGCAGACACCTTGCTGATCCCTGCTAGAAAATATTAGTGGTTCAAACTTCTTTAGAAATTTTGCGCCCCCTCAGAAAATTGCGCCCGGGGCGACTGCCCCCGAGGACCCCCCCATGCTACGCCACTGGTAACATGACTCCTTGATACACGGCAAATCTCTGACCTCTATAATAGGGAGCTGGAGTAAAGCACACCACCAGTGGACCATTAGACTTTTAGAAAATAATTTTTAATTATTTATACAGTAAGAGATATCTGGGAATATTCCCCATGTGTTCCTTACTGCAATAGCCTTTTTGCAGGCAGATGTCTCCATCTGCTGGCCAAAAGGAGTAACTGCAGTTCAGGGCTCCATGCAGGATCAGCTGGTGAGTTATCACTTGAACACATTCCCAGCTGCAGCTCGGACATCATGCTCATGACATTGGTAAGAGCCACTGAGCCCCTGAATATATCATAGGCTGTCCCCCCTGATGTCGCTGAATTTGATGGTGAGGTATTCACAAACTTATAGAGTATTAAAACCCTTTATGGTTTTCGACTGCCGGGTAAAGTTATAGAATACAGATGCTGATTTTAGAAATAGTCCTATAAAAATCTCCCTTCAAATAAAGATGGCTTCCCTCCACCTCTGTGCACTGAATCCACGTTATATATGTCTCAAAGGCACACTACCACCTATATAAACTGTAACTAGATTACAAGCAAAAACACCTTATCCAACACATTATAAAACACATGCTGCTGTTTTTTCTTTATTTAGTTTGAAGTAATTGCATGTTGAAAGGGAAAATAAAGTTAGGTTTTTAATCTCCTGTTTCCATTTTGTGGGTTTTTCCCATGATGTGACATTAACGAAAATATGTGCAAAAGTTTTACTTTACTTAAGCAGTTTATCTAATCTCCAGTATCTAACAGTCAGTCAGGTGGAGGAGGGAATGTTTAGTTTAAGGCTTCAAGAGGTCTATTGTGTTCTACTGGCTACCTGAGATAAGAGATATCAGCTGAATGAGATAATACAGGAGCTCAAAATGGTTCTAATCTCCCTCCCACCCCGGTGATGTCCTTTTATTATATCCCACGCCATACAATGATTTGAGTCGGTGACTGACCCATTCACTCTATTCTATGGCCAAAGCCACACAGTGAGGATCAAGTGATGGAAAGATACTGTGGGGGGAGGGGGGAGTTTACAACACAAAATATCACACAATGGATGCGCCCAGTGACACATAAAGAGGAAAATATCACACAATGGATGCACCCAGTGACACATAAAGAGGAAAATATCACACAATGGATGCGCCCAGTGAACACATATAGAGGAAAATATCACACAATGGATGCACCCAGTGACACATATAGAGGAAAATATCACACAATGGATGCACCCAGTGACACATAAAGAGGAAAATATCACACAATGGATGCGCCCAGTGACACATATATAGGAAAATATCACACAATGGATGCACCCAGTGACACATATAGAGGAAAATATCACACAATGGATGCACCCAGTGACACATATAGAGGAAATATCACATAATGGTTACGCCCAGTGACACAAATATCACACAGTGACACATATAGAGGAAAATATCACACAATGGATGCACCCAGTGACACATATAGAGGAAAATATCACACAATGGATGCACCCAGTGACACATATAGAGGAAAATATCACACAATGGATGCGCCCAGTGACACAAATATCCCACAGTGACACATATAGAGGAAAATATCACACAATGGATGCACCCAGTGACACATATAGAGGTAAAAAACACACAATGGATGCACCCAGTGACACATATAGAGGAAAATATCACACAATGGATGCGCCCAGTGACACATATAGAGGAAAATATCACACAATGGATGCGCCCAGTGACACATATAGAGGAAAATATCACACAATGGATGCACCCAGTGACACATATAGAGGAAAATATCACACAATGGATGCGCCCAGTGACACATATAGAGGAAAATATCACACAGTGGATGCACCCAGTGACACATATAGAGGAAGATATCACTAAAATGGATGCACCCAGTGACACATATAGAGGAAAATATCACACAATGGATGCACCCAGTGACACATATAGAGGAAAATATCACACAATGGATGCACCCAGTGACACATATAGAGGAAAATATCACACACTGGATGCACCCAGTGACACATATAGTTGAAAATATCACACAATGGATGCACCCAGTGACAGATATAGAGGAAAATATCACACAATGGATGCACCCAGTGACACATATAGAGGAAAATATCACACAATGGATGCACCCAGTGACACATATAGAGGAAAATATCACACAATGGATGCACCCAGTGACACATATAGAGGGAAATATCACACAATGGATGCACCAGTGACACATATAGAGGAAAATATCACACAATGGATGCACCCAGTGACACATATAGAGGAAAATATCACACAATGGATGCACCCAGTGACACATATAGAGGAAATATCACACAATGGATGCGCCCAGTGACACATATAGAGGAAAATATCACACAATGGATGCACCCAGTGACACATATAGAGGAAATATCACACAATGGATGCGCCCAGTGACACATATAGGGGAAAATATCACACAATGGATGCACCCAGTGACACATATAGAGGAAAATATCACACAATGGATGCACCCAGTGACACATATAGAGGGAAATATCACACAATGGATGCACCCAGTGACACATATAGAGGAAAATATCACACAATGGATGCACCCAGTGACACATATAGAGGAAATATCACACAATGGATGCACCCAGTGACACATATAGAGGAAAATATCACACAATGGATGCACCCAGTGACACATATAGAGGAAAATATTTTCTTAAATAAACATACAAGAGAAACACAAACACATGTAAGATATCAGCAACATCAAATAAACACAATAAGGAAGTTTCATATTTTGGTGGTACTGGCCCTTTAAGGCTTCTTTTTCACGACATTGTATTTTTTTTTTTAATTATAATGTCTGACAAGGTCCGGCTTCTTCTTTCCTGAGAAACCAGCAGCCCTGAATGAAAAGGGCAGTGGTGGCATGACACCCTCACATTTGGGTATGATCGAAGCTTCCTCAAACCACTTCTGTTTTCCTTTGAAAAATGTGCCGTTTGCAGAATTATCAGCACATTTTAAGTACAATATGTTCTGCGACATCAGATATAAGTAGTGCGTCGTGCCTTGACATACAGGAAGCTGATCAACATCTTCACAGATAACGTATCATTACTTTTAAAGAAAATTATGTGTCATTTTATAATATAATCCAACCAAGAAACAGGGATATACAGTAACAATACATTAACTAGGGATGTGCGTTTCGGGTTTCGGAATTTTGGAATTTTCACGAAATTTCCCGATTCGTGTTTTCGGATGCGGCCGATTTTCCTAAAATTTTTAGATCCGAAAATGGCAGATCCGAAAAGTTTTCCGAGCCGAAACGAAAAATTTTCGGAATTTTCGAATGGACTTGAAATGTGTCAAATCGAAATTTATTTTTGCTCTATTCATGATTTCGGTTCCATTCGTGATTTCGGTTCCATTTCGGTAATTCTGGAAATCGTATATTTAACTATTATCGGTTATATCGCTGATTCTGTAAATTTTATATTTGTAAATGCGTATCACTTGTTTCTTGTGGCATTCGGGTCAGTTTAGCGTTTTTTAAATCGTTTTGAGCTTGGGAAGCCTTCTAAGTGAAGTCTTCAAAGTGAGCACTTACAGGAGATCTTCTGGTGAGTGATTTAGATTTTTGTTTCAAACAGATCTTTTCTATTCATCTTAAGGTTCAAGTTAGGTCTGGTGAGTAAATTAGGTTAGGCTGGTGACTCATTTTCATACTGATTAGCATACAATTGGAATCAATTGGGTGGTATTTGCTTCAGGTTTAGCTTGTCCACTCCTTGCTGGGGGAGGTGTTCTTAGGTGGCTATATAAAGCTTGTGGAATATTAGCTTGGTCTAATTGAGCTTGGGAAGCCTTCTAAGTGAAGTCTTCAAAGTGAGCACTTACAGGAGATCTTCTGGAGATACTCTGGAGGTAGTCTGAGGTTAGACAGGAGGTAGAAAACCTACAAAAAGGTAAGATTTGCTGGTTTTAAATCCATTCTTTTATAATGGCAGGCTTGGTCCAGTGTAAGAGCTGTCATGCATTTGTTTTTAGATCCAATTTTTGGAGGTTTGGAGTGTGCCTGATATGTAGGCAGCTCTCTTTATTGCAGCAGGAAATTGCCTGTTTGAAGTCTGAGATTTGTAAATTATCTGTTAGAGAAACTCAGGCTATGACTGTTACTAAGCCACTGCCACAGAGGCCTCCTAGGAGCGGCAGATGGACTACTGTAGGATCTGGTAGACTTAGAGTTGGGGATAGAAGGCATGTCCCACAATCTGTGGCTCTTCTTAATTCTTTTGAGGCACTTTCAGAGTGTAGTGATAAGACGGATGTAGGCTCAGACACCATAGTTGAGGAACCACCATCCACTATGCCTAAGGTATGCAGCACTGCAACCAAGGACAAAAATGAAAAGGTGGGACTTGATAGAAGGCAATTGTTGCTGGGTGATTCTATCATAAGAGGTGTTGAGCTGGAGAGTAGTGGTTTGGTGAGATGTCTTCCTGGGGCTACTGCTCGTAGAGACAAGAGACATATTCTCAATATTGTCAAACAAGCAAAGCAACAAGGGGAAGTGGACGTTCTAGTCCATCTAGGGACAAATGACTTGGCTAGCAATGAGGTTTCTGAGATTAAGGAAGATTTTTGTGTTCTGGAGGTGAAATACAGCAGATTGCGTCCACTGTGTCATTCTCTGAAGTTTTGCCTGTGCATAACATTCAAGATAGGCAGATGTGCAATAGGGAATTCAATTTGTGGCTTCGGGAATGGTGTCGGGAGCAAGGATTTGGCTTTGTGTCCCATGATAGCTCTAATTGGAGCAGAAAGGAACTGTATAAAAAAGATGGTTTGCATCTTACTCATAGGGGAACATATGTTCTCAGTGAGAAGTTCAAAGGTTTCGCAAAGAAATATTTAAACTAGGAGGGGGGACAAAAGGGTAAAAAACAATCTGCCCGATTGTCCCCCAAAACTAAATCGGAGGTGCAAGCAACATGCGAGGTAAAAAATGACAAGCTCAGAGTCGTGTCTACAAATGCTCGCAGTTTAGTCAATAAAATCAATGAACTAGAGGCAATGATGGCAGCTGAAAAAGTAGATTTAGTGGCGGTTACTGAGACATGGTTCAGTGAGAAAAATAACTGGGACATAACAAGACGGGGTACTCTTTATATAGAAAAGACAGAGAAGGTAGGAAGGAGGAGGAGTGGCCCTGTATGTGAAAAACAACATAAAAACGAACCAAATAAAAGTGAGCGAGGTGAACATAGAGTCAGTTTGGGTTACGCTAACATTTGGCAATCATACAGTAGCTCGTGTAGGTGTGATCTATAGACCCCCTGGACAAGCAGAAGAACTAGATAATCTGCTGGTTGAGGAAATAGCCAAAATGGCAATGAAGGGGGAAGTTATTATCATGGGGGACTTTAATCTTCCTGATGTGAACTGGAAAACCAAAACAGCTGGGTGCACCAGGAGTACAAATATTCTAAACTCCCTACTGGGATTATCTCTAACACAAGTAGTTGAGGAGCCGACCCGTAAAGAGGCCATATTGGATTTAATACTCACAAACGGAGGTTTGGTATCAGACGTTGTTGTAGGTGAAAATTTGGGATCTAGTGATCACCAGTCAGTATGGTTTAATATAAAACAACAGGGATGGAGCCGCACCACACAAGAACGAAAGTTTTAGACTTTAAAAAAACAGATTTTTCTAAAATGAGATTTTGTGTGAAGGAGTCATTATCAGACTGGAGGAGTTTAAAGGGAGTCCAGGAGAAATGGGATTATTTAAAGGAAGCATTATTGAAGGCCACAGGAAATTGCATTCGGCTTGTTAGCAAAAACAAAAAAGGGAAGAAACCACTGTGGTACTCTGCAGAAGTGGCCAAAATAGTGAAGAACAAAAAGATAGCATTCAATAATTATAAAACAACTCAGAGTGAAGAAGATAGGCAAACCTATAAGATTAAGCAGAAAGAGGCAAAGCAATTTATAAGAGCTTCCAAAGCACACGCAGAAGAGAAAATAGCTCAGTCAGTAAAAAAGGGGGACAAAACATTTTTTAGATACATAAACGAGAAAAGAAAAGTAAAACAAGGATTAGTTAGATTAAAAACAAAGGAAGGAAGGTATGTAGAAGAGGATAAAGGTCTCGCTGACTGCCTCAATGAATATTTTTGTTCAGTCTTTGCAGAAAAAAAGGAAGGAAAGGGACCTCAGTTAGGAGAGAACACTAAAGAGACATTTACATATCAGTTTACAGAGGAGGAGGTTCTACAGCAGCTGTCTAAAGTAAAGACAAATAAGTCAATGGGGCCTGATGGGATCCACCCTAAATTATTAAAAGAGCTCAGTGATGTAATAGCAAAACCATTAACAGATTTATTTAACCAATCCTTGTTAACGGGAGTCGTCCCAGAAGACTGGAAATTAGCAAATGTTGTGCCCATTTACAAGAAGGGTAGTAGGGAGGAATCGGGGAACTATAGGCCAGTTAGTCTTACGTCAGTAGTGGGGAAATTAATGGAAACCATGTTAAAGGAAAGGATTGTTGAACATCTAAAAACACATAGATTACAGGATCAGAAACAACATGGGTTTACCTCAGGGAGATCATGCCAAACTAATCTTATTGATTTTTTTGATTGGGTAACAAAAATAATAGACACAGGTGGTGCAGTAGACATTGCTTATTTAGATTTCAGTAAGGCTTTTGATACTGTTCCGCATAGAAGGCTTATCAATAAATTGCAATCTTTGAGTTTAGATTCCAATATTGTTGACTGGATTAGGCAGTGGCTGAGTGACAGGCAACAGAGGGTTGTGGTAAATGGAGTTTATTCGGCACAAGGTCTTGTTACCAGTGGGGTACCTCAGGGGTCAGTACTTGGACCCATTCTCTTTAATATTTTTATTAGTGATATTGCAGAAGGTATTAATGGAAAAGTATGTCTTTTTGCTGATGACACAAAGATTTGCAATAGGGTTGACATTCCTGGAGGGATCAGCCAAATGACAAATGATTTAGGTAAACTAAAAAAATGGTCGGAGTTGTGGCAATTGAGTTATAATGTGGATAAGTGCAAGAAAATGCACCTGGGACGTAAAAACCCGAGGGCTGAATACAGAATATTTGATACAGTCCTAACCTCAACATCTGAGGAAAGGAATTTAGGGGTCATTATTTCAGAGGATCTAAGGGTAAGTAGTCAATGTAATAGAGCAGCAGGAAATGCTAGCAGAATGCTTGGTTGTGTAGGGAGAGGTATTAGCAGTAGGAAAAGGGAAGTGCTCATGCCACTGTACAGAGCACTGGTGAGACCTCACTTGGAGTACTGTGTGCAGTACTAGAGACTGTATCTCCAGAAGGATATAGACATCTTAGAGAGAGTTCAGAGAAGGGCTACTAAAATGGTGTACGGCTTGAAGGACAAAAGTTACCAGGAAAGGCTTTATGATCTTAACATGTACAGCTTGGAAAAAAGACGAGACAGAGGAGATATGATAGAAACATTTAAATACGTAAAGGGAATCCACAAGGTAGAGGAAGGGAGTATATTTAAAAGGAAACAAAATAGCAAAACAAGAGGACATAGTCTTAGATTAGAGGGGCAAAGGTTTAAAAGTAACATCAGGAAGCATTATTTTACTGAGAGGGTGGTGGAACATGGAACACTCTTCCAGTAGAAGTGGTAGAGGCCAAAACAGTAATTGAATTTAAGCAAGCATGGGATAGGCATAAGGCTATCCTAAACAAAAGATAAATCCAGGTAAAGTATCCATGTAATTGGGCAGACTAGATGGGCCGAAAGGTTCTTATCTGCTGACATTTTTTCTATGTTTCTATGTTTCTATGTTTCTATGTTTTGTTCATTTTTTTTGTTCCTTGGCTTTCATACCATTTTAATATGATTAAATAAAGTTGTGAAATGTATATTCAATTATTCATAAGAAAAAAAGGATCTTTATTTAATAAAAAAAAAACGATAGAATCGCCAGAATTATCGTAGACACTTTGAAACGAGGAGAACAGATGTTCCGAAAAAACGAAAATTTCCGAAATTTCCGAAAAGTCGATACAAAAAACGAGCAAAGTGACACGAAAATACGAAAAATGGTCGATATTCCGAAAAAAAAATGTACACGAAAAACGATCCGAACCGAACCGAATCGAAACAGAAATCGGTCGAAATGAGCCGAATCGAAAAGTTTAAACATCTGAACAAATCGAACCGAATCGAACCGAAAAAAAAATCGGTGCACAAGCCTAACATTAACTTTATTATATATTTGAAGAAAAAAAATGGAAGCAATAATAATACGTAAAAAAAACACAAAAGTGAAAACCTCTCAGGTTGCGCTGTAACCATACAGGTAATATAGTGGCTATAACCTACAGGCTGGCGTGCATGTAACAACACTACCAGGGTTATTCAAAGAGCACCAAAACTCTACCAGAAACTCGGTGCTCTTCTGTTAAATCGAGGAATCAAATTCCCCGACCCTGCGGTGAATTAAGCATTAGCAGGGAATTAAGCAAGTGCAGGGAAAAGCAGCTGACCGCATCCGAAAAACCGTCGCAAAGTCGCCGATTCGAAAGCAAAAAAAAGCTGCAAAACCGCTGACCGCATCCGCCAAATAGAGCACCGACCACCCGCCGGAGAAAGCCGACAACCCAACGTACTGGGTACAAAATAAGGTACTTGATGGATATTCCTGGACTAGAGTACTTGATGGACTAGAGTACTTGAAGGATGGTTCCTGTAGCTAGAGGACTCATCCTTCGGGTCTGCATACCACCAGAACACTTCCTTCCTGCAACAGTATTCAGTGTGTGTTGATCAGCATATCAAGAAGTTGCAGTTTAGAGACGTTAAGATAGAGCTCCTGATGCAGGATCCCTGGACGTCTTTGTGAAAATAGAACATATTAAATTGTAAAACCTGTTTAAAGCCTCGTCAGACGTTTTGACTTGTATGAGGCTCGTAACGCGTCAAATGGTGACGTTGGGTTATTCCGTTAGCTTCAAGGAAACGTAGGACCATATCGATAGCAATATAACTGCAAGGTGCCAGACAGAGAAACGCCTACAAATTGCTGTCTTTGATCTGTCAACCTCAAGAAATTAAGTTACGTTTTTTTCCACTGCAACCAAAAACTCCCTTCGCCCTATTCCAGCCGAGATGTCATTATAACGAGCGAGCCGTTAACAATAATTACTTCACTCGTTAACACTAACGGCTGCCGTCTGATCCTTATACTTTGAATACTTTGACCGTCTGCAAATTAGCACTTCCTATACAAAGACTAATGTAAGTTTGTAAGCAGAGGTGGTCCTAGAGGTAGTGAGGACTTTAAGGCACTAATATTGTGCAAAAATGCAGAAATTCACCCATAAAGCTATGATTAATGAAGGCTCAGGCAGCTATCAGCAATCACAAGAACACGGGATTACTAAAAACGTATACAAATACCATAATGAGAGGTCCTTGTTAGATAGAGGCCTTAGGCGACTGCCTATCTGGCCTTATTATAGAGCCACCTCTTCAGACATTGTTTAAAAAGACACGAAACGCTTTCAAAAGTTGCCTCTAGGACTGGGAGCTATCCAAGAGTAGCCCAATTTAATCACAGTCAAGGTCGACTATGATTTTACTCTTCGGGAAATCAAGGACTCTGGATTTGTTAATTTACAGACACTCCAACTCGAGCATCGGCAGAGCAGAGGCGACAGGTTCCACAGGCTCCTCCCCAAACTTGTCGGCTCTCCTCTGCTAATACTCAGATGGAGCGTCCATCAATCATCAAAACCAGAGTCCTTGATTTCCCCAAGAGTAAAATTGCGGTCAAGCTTGATGGTGATCACATCGGGCGAAATCACGGATATCACCCAGCCCTAGCTGCCCTTAAGTGATTTTGCATTGGCAAATAAGAAGGTCTTTCCGTGACTGGTTGAATCAATGGCAGCGTAGGTCGGTTGGGGATCCTTTGATTTCATTGTTGGTGTAAAAACATATTGCTGGCATTACATGGGCCAGCTGGAGACATTGAGAGATCTCCGCATTGAGCCCTTTTCCCACGACCATTGTGGCCCAAAAGGTGGTTCCACAATGGCCAATTCAGGTGTTTCCCCAAAATCTACTGAGATGATGAACAGACTATTAAACAGGAGGAAGTAGGTGTCGCAATCTACCAACAAGTCTTGAATCGGATTATTCAGTGAAATATAAATGATCGTTATCGTTCCTTTTTATTGTTTTTCTACTATTGAAAGAAAAAGACAATTCATTTACCAGTGACATTTATTGTAAGGTCTTTCCAAGACATTTTCACTTTCAGATTATCAAGACCCTCATTGGTCAGATGAAGTGCATATGGAAAATATGGAAATTTCGAGCAAGGATCATATTCACACACTTTATAAATGATCTTGAATAAGTGAAACGTAGGTGGAGGTCCTGATTGAACTTTCTCCTCACCAAAAGAGATCCTGGTGAATGGAGGTCCTGATTAAAGAAGATCCTGCTTCATGGTTTAAGGTCATGTTTTTATGACAAATATACCATGTACTGTTGAAGCAGACATCAAAATCTCAAACCTTGGCTACTGCTGTAGGTGGAGGACAACTTGGCTGTTGATGTAGGTGGAGGTCATGATTGAAAGTTCTCCTCACCAAAGAAGATCCTGATTTATGGAGGTCCTAAGTAAAGGAGAGACTGCTTGGTTTAAGGTCATAGTTTATGACAAATATTCCATGATGTACTGTTGAAGCAGACATCAAAATCTCAAACCTTGGCTCCTATAGGTGGATGTCATCTTGACTGCTGACGTAAGTAGAGATTCCGTTTGAAGATTGGAATTGAAAGAGATTGTGATTGATGGAGATTACTAATGAAACGGGTCATCTCTGAAGTAGATCCTGGTTGCAGGGCTTGGTTGAAGAATGTCACTGAACAGAAAGACCCTGATTTCAAGAATGAACAAGGTCACTCATGATACATCGGGGTCAGGGCTGAAGGAGAACATGACTGAAGGAATTCCTGGCAGGAGGTGGTCCAAGAGGAGTAAGGTCATAACTGAAAAAGGTCATGACCAAGGTGGTCTTGAACCAAACAAGAAATCACGTGCAATAATTTTGGAAATCATAAATAATATAGTTTTAGGACCATAGTTTGCATGAAAGTAGAGTCGATTTCTGTAGACGGGTGTTTTTAGAAAATTAAATGCAAAAGTCGAGTCTGGCTTCCGGGTGCAAAGGGAAATTTTTCTATTTTTAGATAGACTGCAAACACATTATTTGTAAAGTTTGTAACTGATCTGGATTGAGGATAATATTTTTTTCTGTTAACAAGGATTCGCGACCTTCGCTGCAGTGGATGACACCACGAGCATGAACACATAAATGTCCAAGCTTCGACCAAAATGAATAGAAACTGTGGAAGCTACAAATCAAAGTCGAATTGGACTACAAAAAAACAGAAAATTAAAATGTAATCACACCAGTGTATTGTTACTTTTGTTACTTGAAGAAACCCCATCACACGTCACTGTCTTGGAACAAGGCGTAATTGTACTTGGACAGGTGGCATGGAGCTTGCATGGAGCCACTCACTGTATAAGGAGGTGCTAATTCCATATCCATAGATTTTAGCTGCCTGGGAAAAGAACAGAAAACAAAATGTCAAAAAGGTGATAAACTCAAGGAGAGATACAGAGGGTGACACCATTAAAACCTCAGATGTGATTTTACACTGGTCCACTGGTTAGATGCCCGTAAGGGTATTGACATTAATTAGGAGAATTACGAGGGAATTTCACCCAGACCAAAAGACCTAAAGACTTTATTTAATTCAGTCCAATTGAGGGCTATATTACATTGCTCACGCTAAAATGGGGATGGTAATGGGTACAATCTGCACCCACAGCTTTCCCCATAGTGTCCCCATTTTAGCGTCAGATTCCAGGGCAAGCGCTACTTTAGCACCTCGCCCAGAAACGAGCGCTACCCTCGGGAATACTCACAGCAGTAACATAATCCCTAATGCTAATTTGTATGAATTAACTGTCCAGGAGTGTTTTTTTCCTTGTTACTGAAAGGATTGAAATAGGGTCCTAGATGTCTCATTATCCCTTATTAACTGGGCATTGGCCATATGATGGTATATATGGGTCAGGAGTCCAGAAAACCGACTCATAGACTTCCATTGTGTGGAATGTATAGAAATTACTTTACCTGAGGGGTAATATAAAGTAACGGGTAGCCCACTATCAGATCTCATTCAGCTGCCATCTCTTATCTCAGGAAGCAATGACAACACAATAGACCCCCTGCTGCTTAATCTATACCTTTCCCTCCTCCGCCCCATTGCCTCCTCACTACTGTTTTATCCTGTACAAAAGCTGTGAGACTTGGTAAATGTTGCATCATGGAAAAAATCCACAAAATGGAAACAGGAGATAAGAAACCTAACTTTATTTTTATTTTTACATGCAATTACTTCAAACAAACAAAAAAACAATGGTATATATAAAACAATCAAGCAAAGCCTCAATGGCTCAGACCTCCCACAAGGGCTCTCAAGAAATGCGTCAAGCAAAATCTTCCGTGGAATTGAGCAGTGTGTTGAGAGGCTCCCCGATCGGCGGTTCCAGGATCTTTTTGGAAACTTTGGTTTGAAGATCATGGATGTTCCGCACAAGAATTTCGGGAGGTCTGAGCCATTGTGGTAAATGTGTATATGTTTTATGTGCTTTAAAAATTGTGAGTTTGTTTTTGACATTGTTTTTAAGATTTTTTACCATTAAAAATACTTGTAATGCCCCGCTCCACGGCCCGCTCCCTACCCAGACCTGCCCAGATTCTGGGACACACACCATACTCACCCGAGGTCCCTCGTGGCGCGCTGCTCCGTGTTCCTGATCCGCAGGATGGAGGAAGAGGCTCAGGGTACACCCCACGCCGCTGACAAGATCCGAATGCCGGGAGTGGAAGCGCGCACGTGCGATTACATGCCTCCCTAAGTAACGAGACGCCTGGTACTCTGGCGCCCTCGGATGGCTGATTATGGGTACTACATGACACCTGTTCTGGAGATCCTCGTATTCCTCCCATTGACCTACCAAGAACTCAGGTATCTAAACCCCACCTACGATACCCAGGTGAAAGGTGTTCCTATGATCCTCTGAACCCTATTTAAACCTGCCACCCTTCTCAACTCATTAACTAGGTTATACTGTTGCCCTTACACTTCAGTTTCCTAGTGCTCCTCCGTGTTCCAGACCACGCTGCCTTCTTCTGACCATCGACCCGGATTGCCACATCGACCACGCTGCCTTCTTCTGACCATCGACCTGGATTGCCACATCGACCACGCTGCCTTCTTCTGACCATCGACCCGGATTGCCACATCGACCACGCTGCCTTCTTCCAACCATCGATCCGGATTGCTACATCGACCACGCTGCCTTCTCCTGACCATTGACCCGGATTGCCACATCCACCACACTGACTTCTCCTGATCATCGACCCGGATTGCCACATCGACTACGCAGTCTTCTTCTGCCACCTTAGTTGCCATTCAATATCTGGAACATTTGTTACTTGACTTGCATCCCTTGCTATTCATTAGAACCCTTACTCCTCAAGAAGACCACCTCAGTTATACCCATTGTTCTGGACTTGTGTTACATTCTATTTTTTGTTTCGCTAAACCATGTTTATTGATACGTGGTCTCCTGGTTTCCTTGCTTCCACGGCTTGCCATTGGGTTCCATACTCATACCACTACACAGGGGTCCCAAACCCTGCATTACAATACTACACCATATAGATTTCTACGTTTTTTCCCAGATTGGAGTGAAGGTGGACTACAGAGAAGTAGGAACCCTACTGTATCTGGGAACCTACTAAATCCATCGGCATATGGAATTTATGCACAGATATGCGCCTTTGTCATTTTTTTATGTATATGGAAAACATGTGTGCAGGCGCAACAATAAATATATAAACAAATAAATGTAATAAAAGAGGAAATGGGCAATATAACTAGGTTAGAACAAATGCTGCCTAAGTGGATAAGAAGAGTACAGATTAAACAACCAAAAATCTGTGCCATTTAATATACACTAGCTATGATGGGGAACTATCCAAAAAATACTCTTAAAGAAAAAAAACAGCGGCATGTGTTTAATAACATATTTTATAATGTGTATTATAATGTGCTTTTTGTAATGTGCAATTATTCCAGCTACAGTTTATGTTAGTGGTAGTATGCTTTCAATAATGAAAATATTTTACAGAAGTGTTTATTTTCTTTAAGTCTTCCTCGTTGGTAATTTTGCTCATTTTCTTCTGTAATATTTGAGAAATTTAAGTATCGCTTTCGTTTCCTGTTTCCATATGTGGTTATTTGGCAGCACTTTTTGCGTTTCTTCTTTTGCTTTCCACAGATCAGATTATCCTTCATTTTTCTGTTTTTTACATACGTGTTAAAGGGGCACTGCGACTTTCATAAACTAGATTACTTGTGCATTACAAAATAAAACACACATTATAAAACACAAAAAATAAAGTTAGGTTTTTATCTCCTGTTTCCATTTTGTGGATTCCCATGATGCAACATTTACCAAAATCGGTGAAACTGTTTTACTTTACTGTTGCAGTTTATCGAATCTACAGTATTTAACAATTAATGAGGCAGAGTAATGAATGTTTAGATAAGGAAGCAGGGAGGCTATTGTGTGGTGTATGTTACTCGAGATAAGAGCTGTCAGCTGAATGAGATAACACAGGGAGCTTAACAGGCTTCTAATCTACCCACTGCTGATGTCCTTTGAATACATGCCATGCAATACAATGATGTGAACCAGGAAGTTGGTTGCGGATCGTATGTTGACTCGCTAGTGGTTGTGTGTTCTTAAACTCCCAGGGTGCTTTAAATGTGTATTTGTTCCCATTGTTGGATTAAAACAAGGGTTGCTATATCGCCCATGTTTTCATGGACAAATATTGCTATTTCATGCAGAGAGGGAGCACAGGGGAAAGTGCTGCCCAGCAACATGTATAATTCAATTATTAAGTGCAAGTTAATATTTATTATTAAAGGCAAGTCGATATTACACCAACAGATACTGGAGGAACTGGGGGCTTTATTTCCGTGGGAATTTACAATTTAGAAGGAGGGCCAAAATGGTAAAAAAGAACCAAAAAAAAACATTTTGGATATTCCCAATCTATTTTTGTTGCTGTATAATTAACCCCTTCACTACTGAGATCGAGATATCTCAGGCTTCGAAGGCACCATCTGGTGCCCTGATTTCGAGATATCACGGTCTGCTGATCTGCTGTAGCCCAAAAGCAAATTAAATTAGTTTGCTGCAAAACGTGTTTCGTTTGTTTTTCGGCTGCAGAAGGTGCCCCTAAAGGTTTTAGCCCTGTGGGCATAATGCCCAAGGAGTTAAAACTGTAAAATCAGCTGCTGAATGCCCTGAAATATCATTCAGCAGCCAATGCCGGGGGAAGAGGGGATCAACCTGCAGTTCAAATGGCCTTGACTCAATTTGGCAGTAGAGGCCGCCATCTACTGGCCAAATCGGTGGCAATGAAGGGGGAAGTTATTATCATGGGGGACTTTAATCTTCCTGATGTGAACTGGAAAACCAAAACAGCTGGGTGCACCAGGAGTACAAATATTCTAAACTCCCTACTGGGATTATCTCTAACACATGTAGTTGAGGAGCCGACCCGTAAAGAGGCCATATTGGATTTAATACTCACAAATGGAGGTTTGGTATCGAACGTTGTTGTAGGTGAAAATTTGGGATCTAGTGATCACCAGTCAGTATGGTTTAATATAAGAACAGGGATGGAGCTGCACCACACAAAAACAAAAGTTTTAGACTTTAAAAAAAACGATTTTTCTAAAATGAGACTTTGTGTGAAGGAGTCACTATCAGACTGGAGGAGTTTAAAGGGAGTCCAGGAGAAATGGGATTATTTAAAGGAAGCATTATTGAAGGCCACAGGCAATTGCATTCGACTTGTTAGCAAAAACAAAAAAGGGAAGAAACCACTGTGGTACTCTGCAGAAGTGGCCAAAGTAGTGAGGAACAAAAAGACAGCATTCAATAATTATAAAACAACTCAGAGTGAAGAAGATAGGCAAACCTATAAGATTAGGCAGAAAGAGGCAAAGCAATTTATAAGGGCTTCCAAAGCACACGCAGAGGAGAAAATAGCTCAGTCAGTAAAAAAGGGGGACAAAACATTTATTAGATACATAAACGAGAAAAGAAAAGTAAAACAAGGATTAGTTAGATTAAAAACAAAGGAAGGAAGGTATGTAGAAGAGGATAAAAGTCTCGCTGACTGCCTCAATGAATATTTTTGTTCAGTCTTTGCAGAAGAAAAGGAAGGAAAGGGACCTCAGTTAGGAGGAAACACTAACGAGACAATTACATATCAGTTTACAGAGGAGGAGGTTCTACAGCAGCTGTCTAAAGTAAAGACAAATAAGTCAATGGGGCCTGATGGGATCCACCCTAAATTATTAAAAGAGCTCAGTGATGTAATAGCAAAACCGTTAACAGATTTATTTAACCAATCCTTGCTAACGGGAGTCGTCCCAGAAGACTGGAAATTAGCAAATGTTGTGCCCATTCACAAGAAGGGTAGTAGGGAGGAATCTGGGAATTATAGGCCAGTTAGTCTTACGTCAGTAGTGGGGAAATTAATGGAAACCATGTTAAAGGAAAGGATTGTTGAACATCTAAAAACACATAGATTACAGGATCAGAAACAACATGGGTACCTCAGGGAGATCATGCCAAACAATCTTATTGATTTTTTTGATTGGGTAACAAAAATAATAGACACAGGTGGTGCAGTAGACATTGCTTATTTAGATTTCAGTAAGGCTTTTGATACTGTTCCGCATAGAAGGCTTATCAATAAATTGCAATCTTTGAGCTTGGATTCCAATATTGTTGAATGGATTAGGCAGTGGCTGAGTGACAGGCAACAGAGGGTGTGGTAAATGGAGTTTATTCGGCGCAAGGTCTTGTTACCAGTGGGGTACCTCAGGGGTCAGTACTTGGACCCATTCTCTTTAATATTTTTATTAGTGATATTGCAGAAGGTATTAATGGAAAAGTAATGTCTTTTTGCTGATGACAC
This sequence comes from Leptobrachium leishanense, assembly GCA_009667805.1. Classification (NCBI taxonomy): domain Eukaryota; kingdom Metazoa; phylum Chordata; class Amphibia; order Anura; family Megophryidae; genus Leptobrachium; species Leptobrachium leishanense. Next base: position 1,757,844 of record CM019073.1, on the reverse strand, counting down.
AAAGATTTGCAACAGGGTTGACGTTCCTGGAGGGATCAGCCAAATGACAAATGATTTAGGTAAACTAAAAAATGGTCGGAGCTGTGGCAATTGAGTTTTAATGTGGATAAGTGCAAGATAATGCACCTGGGACGTAAAAACCCAAGGGCTGAATATAGAATATTTGATACAGTCCTAACCTCAAAATCTGAGGAAAGAGATTTAGGGGTTATTATTTCAGAGGATCTAAGGGTAAGTAGTCAATGTAATAGAGCAGCAGGAAATGCTGGCAGAATGCTTGGTTGTGTAGGGAGGGTATTAGCAGTAGGAAAAGGGAAGTGCTCATTCCACTGTACAGAGCACTGGTGAGACCTCACTTGGAGTACTGTGTGCAGTACTGGAGACCGTATCTCCAGAAGGATATAGACATCTTAGAGAGAGTTCAGAGAAGGGCTACTAAAATGGTGTACGGCTTGAAGGAGAAAGTCACCAGGAAAGGCTTAATGATCTTAACATGTACAGCTTGGAAAAAAGACGAGACAGAGGAGATACGATAGAAACATTTAAATACGTAAAGGGAATCCACCAAGGTAGAGGAAGGGAGTATATTTAAAAGGAAACAAAGTAGCAAAACAAGAGGACATAGTCTTAGATTAGAGGGGCAAAGGTTTAAAAGTAACATTCAGAAAGCATTATTTTACTGAGAGAGTGGTGGATACATGGAACAGTCTTCCAGTAGAAGTGGTAGAGGCCAAAACAGTAATTGAATTTAAGCAAGCATGGGATAGGCATAAGGCTATCCTAAACAAAAGATAAATCCAGGTAAAGTATCCATGTAATTGGGCAGACTAGATGGGCCGAAAGGTTCTTATCTGCCGACATTTTTCTATGTTTCTAAATCGATTATTTACAGTAAGAACTATTTCTTACTGTATAATTAATAAAAAATGATTTAACAAAAAAAACACTGCTTTCGGCAATTCTTTTTGGGAAAATCACTGAAGTGAAGGGGTTAAATTAAAAAGGGGTTTTTAAAAAAAAAAAAAGAAAGAAAAAACACATGTCCCTGATAGTGGTTTTATGGAATTTTTCTTGCTTTTGAAGGGGTTACAATTTCAAGGGATGTAACTCATATTGTTCCATTAGTAAGTAATTGACATGTTCATACAAACCATGGCGTGCGCTTTCCAGTCACTCACCGTATGCTGTATAGATTGAAAACAAATCTGGTTTCTAGGATTCAAAACAGAGAGAATGGGAGTTACAACACAGGGGGATAAAGTAACAGAACAGATTTATGAAACATTCAGAGAAGGTTCTAGAACCCATTTGCAAACTAACTTGATTCGTAATAAACAAAATTCCCTTGCATTGCCCCAGAATCAGACCACGTCGAGTATGCTCGATCTCAGGGCCCCGACAGCTGCTTTTGAAGATTGCGTATATTCGAACACAGTATCGATGGGGTTAATCTGTGTTTTATATACACCCCGCGGGTCTAGAACCCACCAAACGTGAGATTTTCCTTACCTTGGCAGCAGCGTCCACTCTGGTACCAGCGTATCAGGATGTAAAGGGCGGTGGCTCCAAGCATTACCGTCAAACTGCTGCCCAGCACGACACCTAGAGCGTCCACCATGGCTGCGGAAACACAAAGGACGACAAGACACTTAGAGGAAAGGAAATAACAGAAAAATGGGCTTTGTTGACAAAATCAGTGATGTTCTTACTCCGAAAGAGGGACCCATGCTTTATCCAAAGATTTAACTTTATTATTCGGTATATTTACGGCTTCTCTTCTAAAACTTGGGCTGTCCATACACACTGTCTATACACACAGCATTGTAGAGGAGATGCTTGCATGAGGTTAATTTAATGCTCATTATACAGGGGTTAAATAATGTAAATGCACTAAGTTAGTATCAGTTTAATATCGATAATGTGGAAAGCTAAAAAAAAAGAAGACGATCATTTATCACAGCCCTGCACTATTTACCACGAGAACTTAATATGTATCACACCGCCTGGATTTATCCAACGTCCCCACTAGAGGGCAGTCAGTGGATTGTGTTGACAAAAGAAAAAATGGGTTATGCACGGAGGCTCTCGAGCTCCAGAGAGGCCAAGTCGGACAACGAATCGAGAAGAATGAAGGCACTCAAATCACAGCATGGCTTTCTAGTTAGATATTCTGAATTTTAACTTTTTGGTGGTCCATGCAGGCTTGATAAAGGCAAACATTTAGCACCATGGAGAACATCTACACAGAAATCCACGCTTTGATTGGGGAGTCTGTCTGTGACCATCTCCTATGCTTTTCTCGATTTGAGTAGAATGTCCCCTGTGTGAGACACTGTGCTTCTCATCCAGTGTTAATTTCGTTGACTAAAAATTGTAGTCTAGTTTTAGTCGACTAAATATTATAACATGTTTTTGCATTCTGCCGCTTTGTGCTACAATTGTCAGGCACACACGTATCCAAGGGTTGCTACGGTCAGCCCTATGAAATAACAGGAGACTCAAAACTAATCGCGATACCAGTCCTTGAGTTGGCTGGGTTACGCAATAGCGATAGGTGGACCTATAAGGCAGGGATGTAGGCAAGGAGGACAGAAACCAGTCCTTAGAGTGGCTGGTATGGAGACAGGAAAGTACAGAGTACCAGAGGGGTTTAATGCAATCCTAGGTCGTAGGAATATGCAGTATACAAGGTCAAATACAAAAGCCGAGTCAAAGGAGTAAAGAGGTACACAGGTCGGACTCCAAAAGCCAGGTCATACACAGAAAGTCAATAAAAGGTATAAAGGAGCAAGTATATAGGTATAGAGAAGCAGAACCACGAAAGGGCAATGAGAATAGGCAAAAAGCACTTTTAAATATCGCGCCCTGCAATCTGTCCATCAGGGTCACATGATGCAGAGAGACCCACGGTGGAGGCGTGATGACGTCACGCGTGGCGCGCCGCCGGCAGTAGCTTAAAGCCGTTGGGGCCGGCGGCACACGCGCAGAGTGTGCGAGGAAGGGCTGCGGGGAAGACGCAGACCCCGAGACCGCAGGGAGGGACACCGGAGCCGTGCCAGCCTCCGAGGACTGACAGCACCCCCTACTCGAGGAACGCCCACCGGGCGGTTGGGAGCCGGCTTGGCAGGAAAACGGCGATGAAAAGCGGATAACAAATGAGGAGCATGAATGTCGTGAAGGGAGACCCACGTACGATCCGCAGGACCATATCCCTTCCAATGAACCAGATACTGTAACCTGCCCCAAGAACGACGGGAATCTAGAATGGATTCAATTTCAAATTCGGAGTTCCCGTCTACCAAAACAGGAGGAGGAGGGAGAGAGTTGGGACGGGTAAAACGATTGCACAGGAGGGGCTTCAGTAAGGACACATGAAAGGTGTTAGGAATGCGAAGGGATGCAGGCAACTGCAGAGCGTACGAGACGGGATTAATACACCTAAGAATTTTATAAGGTCCTATGAACCGGGGTGCTAATTTCATAGAAGGGACCTTCAACCTAATGTGACGTGTGCTGAGCCACAGTCTGTCCCCTACATGACAGACCGGTGGAGGTCTGCGTTTGAGGTCAGCAGAACGCTTCTGGGCCAAAGAAGCAGATTCGAGGTTCAATTTGGTCTTCTCCCAAATCAAACGTAGACCACAGAGGTGGTCATCTAAGGCTGGAATATCCTGAGGCACAAACGAGGATGGAAAACGGTGGGGTGCATACCAGTGACTACTTCAAATGGGGAATAGTTAGTCGACTGAGACGTGGCATTATTATACGCAAACTCTGCCCATGGTAATAGAGTGACCCAATCATTCTGTGCATCAGAAATACAACATCTTAAATAAGTCTCCAGTGTCTGATTTGTTCTTTCGGCTAATCCGTTAGTCTGCGGGTGATAAACAGAGGAAAAGGAAAGCTTGACACCTAATTGTTGACAGAAGCCTCTCCAAAATTTAGATATAAATTGGGAACCACGATCTGAGACAATAACATTTGGGACACCATGTAGTCTAAATATCTCTTTAGTAAAGATGTGTACCAGTTCATTAGAGGAGGGAAGTTTCTTTAACGGAATAAAATGTGCCATTTTGGAGAAATGATCGACAACGACAAAAATGACCATATGGCCCAACGAAGGGGGTAGTTCCACCACGAAGTCCATTGCTAAATGGGACCAGGGACGTTCAGGAACAGGTAGAGACTGGAGAAGACCAATAGGTCTAAGACGGGACGACTTAGAATGGGTACATACTGAGCAGGTAGTAACATATTCTTTTACATCTTTAGCAAGCGTAGACCACCAAAGGTTTATTTTAATTAGAGTCAGAGTCTTCTCTACTCCAAAATGACCAGCGAATCTAGATTCATGAAACAGTCGTAAGACTGTGAGAACCTCTTCAGGAGGAACAAATAGTTTATCGGGTGGTTTAGACGGAGGTGCTAGAGACTGTTTCGATAGTAATAGATTCCATAGTGGTGAATCGATCTGGGTACTCAGAGAGGCTAGGATTTTCTCCTCAGGTACTATGGGAACTGGTATCGGAATGTGAGTAGATAGAGGCTCGTGCTGTCTGGAGAGTGCGTCAGCCTTAATATTTTTTGACCCGGGTCTGTATGAAATTACAAAATCAAATTGGGTAAGAAAGAGAGCCCACCGAGCTTGTCTGGGGTTCAATCTCTTTGCTTCAGACAGGTAGGCCAAATTCTTATGGTCTGTGAGTATAGAGAACGGACAATTGGAATCCTCTAAGAGGTGACGCCACTCCTTCAGGGCAAGTGTGATTGCTAAAAGTTCCCTGTCTCCGATGTCATAGCGGGTCTCAGTAAGTGACAACTTTCTAGAGAAGAAACCTCAAGGTAGCATAGGTTTGTCGTCAGCTGGACGTTGGGACAACACAGCTCCCACCCCAGTCTCTGAGGCGTCCACTTCTAATATGAAGGGTCTCGTTGGATCAAGGTGATGAAGGTTGGGTGCAGTGGAAAAAGCTGCTTTTAATTTTCCAAAAGCCTCTAATGCATTGGAAGGCCAATTCTGTGTGTCAGTTCCCTTTTTAGTTAAAGCTGTAATAGGTGCTATGATGGACGAGAAACCCTTGATAAACCTTCTATAATAGTTAGAGAAACCTATGAATCATTGAATGGCCTTAAGGCCCCTGGGGAGAGGCCAATGAATAATTGCGTCTAGTTTCTTAGGGTCCATCATAAAGCCGGAAGAGGAGATCACATAGCCTAAAAACTGGACTTGCTGTACGTCAAACAAACATTTATCAAGTTTGCAATACAGACCGTTAGACAATAGTTTAGACAAGACAAGCCGTACATGTTGGTGGTGGGTTCTCAGGTCAGGAGAATGTATCAGGACATCATCAAGATACACAACAACACAAACAAGGAGTGTATTCTCGTAAAACATCATTAATGAATGCCTGAAAAACTGCTGGAGCATTGCACAGACCAAAGGGCATAACCAAATATTCATAGTGCCCTAATCCATTATTGAATGCAGTTTTCCACTCATCCCCTTGTCTGAGGCGAATCAGGTTGTAGGCCCCTCTAAGTTCAAACTTGGAGAATATTTTAGAATATTTCAAGTGATCAAACAACTCAGGGATGAGTGGGATAGGGTAGGCATTTTTTACGGTTATCTTGTTTAACCCACGAAAATCTATAAACGGTCTGAGGTCTCCCTCTTTCTTCTGAACAAAGAAGAACCCTGCTCCAGCTGGAGAAGAAGAGTGGCGAATAAACCCTTTATGGAGGGAATCAGTGATATACTCCTCCAATACTCTATGCTCCTTCTCTGATAACGGATAGACTGCCCCTCGGGGAGGAATGGTACCCGGGAGAAGGTCGATAGCGCAATCGTATGGACGATGTGGGGGTAATTTATCAGCCTCTTTCTTATATAACACGGGGGCCAAATCTGAGTATGGAGGAGGTATAGTCGTGGTCAGAGGTGGAGCCGTGGGTACATTTAAGGTATTGACGGACAAGGGGACCTGAATACAAGAGAGCATACAATCCTTATCCCATTTAGCACTTTGACGAGCTCACCAATCGATTACAGGATGATGACGAGTTAACCATGGGTAACCAAGTACAATGGGATAGGAAGGTGAGGAAATGGCATGGAAACACATTATTTCTCTATGACATAGTCCTATCCCAACAGAAATGTTCTGAGTTTCGAATAGGACAAAAGGGGTTTCAAGTGGTCTGCCATCTATGGCTTGTACAAGTAAAGGTGTTTTCTTTTCAACAAGAGGAATCGCATGTTAGCGAGCAAAACCAAGATCGATGAAGTTATCGGCAGCACCGAAGTCAACCAGGGCATAGAGATGCACCGGGTTACGGGAACTCTCCCAAGATAGAGTAACCGGAACCCAGAGTCTATTTTCAAGTTTAGGGGATGAGGGAAAAGTACCTAAGAGCTGTCCCCAAGGGGAACTTAGGCATGCGAGTTTCCTGAAGGACCCAGGGGGCGTTTGTGACAACCCTTAAGCAAGTGGCCCCCTTGGGTTGTCCCACGACACTGCACTTGCTTGGGTTGACTCCTATTTATCCAACAGGTCCTTCTGTGTGTCCTTTGCTGGTAACTCCTCCTCTTCATTGCCTCTATCTGTTGGTGTACCTCAAGGCTCTGTCCTTGGTCCTCTGCTCTTTTCCATCTACACCTCCACCCTGGGCAAAATCATCAACAGCTTTGGCTTTAATTACCACCTCTACGCTGATGACACTCAGATCTACCGCTCTACCCCTGATCTCTCTCCCCCTGTCCTTTCAAAAGTCAGTGACTGTTTATCTGGCATCTCCTCCTGGATGGCCTCCCACCACCTAAAGATCAACATGTCAAAGACTGAGCTCCTACTTATTCCTCCCTCCAATGCCTCCCCACCTCCTGACTTCTCTATCACGTGGAGGGTATCACCATCTCCCCATCAAACCAAGTTCGCTGTCTTGGAGTTACACTTGACTCTGCTCTTTCCTTCATCCCCCACATCAAGTCTCTTTCCTCCTCCTGCCGATACCAACTGCGTAATATTTCCAGAATTCGGCCATTTCTTACCGCTGTCACCACAAAACAACTCATACACGCCCTGGTAATCTCCCGACTCGACTATTGCAATAATCTCTTATCTGGCCTCCCTCTGTCCCGCCTCTCCCCCCTACAATCCATCCTGAACGCCTCCGGCCAGGCTAATTCACCTCACCCGCCACTCTGTCTCTGCCGCTCCTCTCTGCGAGTCCCTTCACTGGCTCCCCATCCACTGCAGAATTAAGTTCAAAATCCTTATCCTTACCTACAAAACCCTCACTAACTCAGCGCCCCACTACCTGTCCTCACTAATCACCAAATACACCCCAGCCCGCTCCCTAAGGTCAAACAGTGACCTGCGCTAGCTTCTCCCCGCATCACCTCTTCCCATGATAGACTGCAGGATTTCTCACGCGCAGCTACCACTCTCTGGAACGCTCTCCTTCGTACTGTCAGACTTTCCCCTAACTTCTCTTCCTTCAAACACTCCTTAAAACGTTCCTATTTAGGGAAGCCTACCACCCAACTCACTGACGCAACCATCAATCACTCTCACTTACAGTCCTCTCCTCCTGTTTCCAACCCCAACCCTCCTAGATTGTGAGTTCCTACGGGAATAGGGCCCTCATCTCCTCCTGTACTGTTTGTCAAATGTTGTTCAATGTATTGTAACCCTGTCTATACTGTGCCTATTGTACAGCGCTGCGGAATATGATGGCGCTTTATAAATAAAGAATAATAATAATAAATAATAATAATCCACAATACAGACATAATCCCACACGTCGGCAGCATTGTTTTTCAATTTCAGGGAGTTTCGTGCTATCCAATTGCATAGGTTCGGGAGGTGAAAGTGGCTCTGGGAGCCCAGGTAAAGGGAACTGGGGAGGTATCCTAATAGGTGGTCTTTTAGATCTATCTTTAGTGTTTTTACGATGGTGAATGCGTTCATCAATAAAGGACAAGTAGGTGATCAAGTCCTCCAGATCTTCCGGAAGATCTCTAGCTGCTACTTCGTCCTGGAGCTCGTCGTTTAAACCCTCCGAGAAGGGGGACGTGTCCAGCAGCCAGCATGGACGGACGTGTGGTGTGAGAGCTCCCGCTGACCAACACTGATTTAGACCCACCGCGGCTCAAATTGACGGTGAATCCGCTAAAAATACATACTCCGATGATTCGTCCACCTCCGCTGCCCCGGATCGAGGTTTTTGGACTGTCTGGCTCCGACTGAGGGAGATTCGGGGAGTGTGGCCTGTGGTTGCGGCCTACGCCCGGTGGCCATCTTTGAGTCATATCTTCTCGGCTGAGGTGCGTACTAGGCTGTTTAGCTGCTCGGCTTCCACCATCTATGGGCAGAAAGTCGGGAAAGAAGTCCCAACTGCCGGAGGGCCCCCGGCAGAGGGACATCCGGGACTCCATTTCACTGATGCTCCCCGGCCGGGCAATTTTTTTTTTTTTTTTTAGTGAGGTGCTGCTCTCCTCCCACTTATTTCATTTTCTGGCTTATGTTGTTCCCTTGTAGTTTCCTGAAGACTATTGTTTTTCTGATGGACACTTTATCTGACTGCGTATACCGACGCTTTTTGTAATATTTGTATGCCTAACATAGCTACTGTTATCTTACTCCCCCCCTTCTCCACCCTGCTTCTCCCTGATGTCTGCCCTATTGGCAATGGTATATATCCCACCTCTTTTACCCTCCTTCCCCCTTTTTTTTTTTCCTTTTTTTCAAATTTTTTTTTTTCTCTCTCTCTTCTTCTTCTTTTTCTCCTCTTTTCTCTTTCCTCTCCCCTCCTTATTTCGGCATCCTCCAGGATACATGAGGCGTGCCACTGTGGCTTCGTGTCATAATTGGCCCTCAATCTCCTGGGCCTCGTGACATTGTCCCTCCATGGCCTCCTTCGGAGCGTGCCAGGAGGGTCACGGTATTGGCCTTTGCCACTCCCCCCTTCCTCGCCCTCTCTTCTCTCTTTCCCCTGTTTCCTCCCCCTCTTTACCTACTTTGAGATATTTTTGTAGACACGTACTTATGTGAGTGACTCTATTTTATATACGCTGAATATTCTAGTATCTTGAACTCTGGCCCTGCGAGGCCACACTGGTTGGTCGATTTGTGACCCTTTTGCTTGCAAAATAAAAAATAACATTCAAAAAAATTAAAATAAATAAATAAACCCTCCGAGAAAACTGCTACAAAAGACTCATTATTCCAATTCAACTCAGAAGCCAAGGATCTAAACTCTAGTGCGTAATCACCCAGGGACTTCGTACCCTGACGCAGGCGTAACAAGGACTTGGCGGCATTGGTTTTACGACCAGGGGATCAAACACTCTATAAATTCCCGATAAATATAAACAATGGATTTGTCAGTCTCCCAGAGAGGATTAGCCCAACACAACGCTTTATCGGTAAGGTGGTTGATAACAAAGGCTATCTTAGCACGATCTGTAGGGTAAGACCATGGGGTAACTCAAAGTGGATAGAGATCTGGTTTAAGAAACCTCTACAGGCAATAGGATCGCCCCCATAGCGTACTGGGGGTAGTAGGTTAGGGCAAGAGTTAGGTGTAGCAAAGGGTTCAGAAGGGGGCGGATTGACTGGAGGGGAAACCTCTAACTGCGTAGGTGCGGTACGATTCAACAGAGTTTGGAGGGCCCTATGAAATAACAGGAGACTCAAAACTAATTGCGATACCAGTCCTTGAGTTGGCTGGGTTACGCAATAGCGATAGGTGGACCTATAAGGCAGGGATGTAGGCAAGGAGGACAGAAACCAGTCCTTAGAGTGGCTGGTATGGAGACAGGAAAGTACGGAGTACCAGAGGGGTTTAATGCAATCCTAGGTCGTAGGAATATGCAGTATACAAGGTCAAAATACTAAAGCCGAGTCAAAGGAGTAAAGAGGTACACAGGTCGGAATCCAAAAGCCAGGTCATACACAGAAAGTCAATCAAAGGTATAAAGGAGCAAGTATATAGGTATAGACAAGCAGAACCACGAAAGGGCAAGGAGAATAGGCAAAAAGCACTTTTAAATATCGCGCCCTGCAATCTGATTGGCCATCAGGGTCACATGATGCAGAGAGACCCACGGTGGAGGCGTGATGACGTCACGCGTGGCGCGCCGCCGGCAGTAGCTTAAAGCCGTTAGGGCCGGCAGCACACGCGCAGAGGGCGCAAGGAAGGGCTGCGGGGAAGACGCAGACCCCGAGACCGCAGGGAGGGACCCCGGAGCCGTGCCAGCCTCCGAGGACTGACAACAATGTAACGACATGACCCACAGTTGTGACATGTTAAAAGAGCTAAACTAGCCGTTGCTGGAGAGATGCACCCTTCACATTTCCAGCCTGGTGTTTAAGAGGAAACATAAAGTTATTTTTTTATCTCCTGTTTCTATTTTGTTGATTTTTCCCATGATGCAACATTTACCGGAATCTGTGCACAAGTTTTACTTTACTGCTGTGGTTTATCTAATCTACAGTATTAACCAGTTAATGAGGTAGAAGAGCGAATGTTTAGACAAGGCAGTGGGATTTTTGTGTTGCTGAGATAAGAGCTGGCAGCTGAATGAGATAAAACAGGAATCTTAAAAGTCTTCTAATCTCTACCCCCCTGGTGATGTCCTTTTAATACATTCCACACAATACAATGCTGTGAGTCGGTGACTGACCCCTTCACTCCATTCTATGGCCAAAGCCACACAGTGAGGAGCTAATGATGGAAAGATACTGGGGGGTGGGGGCAGTTTACAACACAAATGGATGCACCCAGTGAGACATATAGAGGAAAATACTATAAATAAACAAAACAAAACACATGTAAATATCAGCAACATCAAATAAACACAATAAGGACATTTTTATTTTTTAGTGGTAGTGGCCCTTTAACACAAATAATTAGGATCAAATTCAATAATTAAACAAATAAAAATAATGAAATAAGTAAAAATAAAACTGTTGCTGTAAAACCTTGACTTAAAATATACTTTTTTTTGTAGCTTTCACTATCTGAGTCAAAACGGGAAATGGATCCAGAGATATTACACAAAACAATCTGATGGATATTGGAGGGATATTATGTTTTATGCAGCCGAGATCGCCCCAACCTGTTTTAACGCGACACAAATAGAACCTTTTTTTTTTAAGTACAACACAATGACAGCCATTCTTAATTTAGACTTAACCGTAGGAGGTGCTGCATAATCAACATATCATTTTCTCATGAAGAATGATTCAGCCACACAGCTCCTTCTCAATGTGTACTTATCTCCCTCGACCTGTGCCCGTTGCATGCCTGGCATATCTGTATGACTGTTTATGAAGTGGGGCACAGCCCTTGTTCCTGCATGCCTGAGTTCACATATCAACAATTACACCAGGTCACAGCAGTGTAAACTGCAGACTATAGGTCCTGATCCAATGAGTCATTAGTGTTAACGAGTGGGGCAGAAGTACTAAACAGCTCTGTCATAAAGACAAAACGGCTTCAGTAGCTATTCCAGCAGAGCTGCATATCTCGCTTGCGGCTCGGCAAGTTACTGTAGATTAATGCTTCCTATACTTTGTATCCTCTGTACAGCCGGGGTTCATTTGTAGCAGCCGGAAACTAAGAGACCTCGGAATCGTGTCCCAAGCCGATATTAAAAAAAAACCTATATTGGATCACAGAACCTGGTGTAAAGTGATTGTGCTTTTGTGCAGAGCTCATATAGGGCACACACTTGCCTCCATGAAGTTTGGACACCAGAAGACGACAGCGGCAGTAGCCCGAGGCATTGTTTCTGCCTGGTATTGGTTAGTGGCTCGCTTCTATTATCAGTCGTACAGTCAATATAGCGCGGCTCACCCTTAACAGAGCAAAAAATAGGATACGCTAAGGGTTAACGGCTTGCAACAATTTTTTCCCTATTAGTGTCTGTAGCACAGTGATAAGAGTAATATGGCCATATTGTATCACTCACATTTGCCAAAACACCTGTTATGTTTTATACAGGATGAAGAAACAATGTAGCCAACTCAAAGCATCTTCAGATAGATTGAACAAAGTAAAGTGTCTACCTCATCCAAGATGGCAGACGATGGTCTACTACATGGCTCAGCAATCTTGTCCTTCCAGGTGTTTTGGAACTACATCTCCATTGATGCTCATTTACTCACGAGGTAGGTAGACATTAAGAGAAACGTAGTTGCAAAACATCTTGAGGAATGGAGGTGCAAGGTTGCTGCGCCCTGGTCTACTAGTTGGAAGACATGGAGACATGGGAAATGATACATGTGTCATCATGGTCTGTATAAGATTGCCATTCAAGGGACTATGAGACCACCATATTGAGGACCTTAAAGTAGAACTACTACTTAGATGAAACTGTTTATGGATCAAGCAGCAGGTTCTTTGACTTTCACAGTAAGGAATGGATTGTTCATGTAATGCTCAGCTGTATTTACCAAACTGGTGGTCTTCATGATTGAAGTGCTGTTTGCTGTTCATCACGGAAACTCTCTATTTGAGCTCACGTTCGTCTTTTAGAAATTAGTGGAAGTCAAGGACTGGACGGACAAAAAGTTTTTCTTCTAATAAAGATGTAAGGGCAAGCTGAGATTTTATACTACACTTGCCGAGGTTCCAGCAGTCCAAAATCACCAGCCAGAAAATTGTACATCCAATGACGAAAAGGACTGTTGGCCCAATGCACAGTATGGAGAGCAGCCATATTGGGTCAGGACATTTCGGTTTTAATACAGGATCTTTTTCAATCGCTTGAGAAGAGTCCTGTGTCAAGATGAAAACGTTATGATTTTCACTAAAGCTCATTTCCATAACGTGTCTCGTGTGACCGGTCCCTTTCTTCATTAGTCCAACTATTTCTTGGTCTGGGCAAAGCTCATGGTTGAAAGGTCCAAAACCTGCAGCCCTTTTCCCAGGCAGTCTGGTGTGGTGACACTGTGAGAGGTGAGGCGTGAATTCTCACCAGAGACGTGTGAACCAGAAAATACCTACCACCACTTCTCGGAGAGCCACCAGACCTCGAGAGAATAATTTACGGTGGGGAGCATTGTGGCAACATTGTGTCCAAGGCTCAGAAAAGGTTTAAGCCCTGAAGGAAGGTCAATCCTTGTCTGGTGCTAACAAATTTCAGTGCTCAATGTATACAGTGGTTTGTGGTCATGGCTACACCCATTTTTCATCCCAACATTTCTCATCCCGAACTTCCATGGATCTGCCGCAGTTACTTTTGGAAACCTTAATTGCTTTGCATTTAATCCCTTCAGGTTACGACACGATGAGTTAATTCTCCTCTAATCCAATAATGTGGTTTACGTTGCAAATACTTTATGGAAACGGCATCTCATGTCTCATGTCTAACCGAGGTTTAACTTTACCTCGTGAAAGGTGAAAGCTCTCATTTTCCCAGGATATTCCTGATTACAATGTAATCCTCTCGGCCAGACAACATCTTAATCTGCCATTCCCGGAACAGGAGTTATGTCTCGAAAAGAGATAGGGAAAAGTGGAGAAGCCTTTGCGGATTCAATCCACAGTTATAAAAATAACGAATCCAATAACGAATCTAAACAAAACAGTTTAGACAGCGTGGAAGATCTACTATATAGTCCTTAGTATGCTGTGTCCTGGTACCACAAATGGTCTGTGTTAGGAGAGGGGGGCAAACCTCAACCTTGAATGTGATGAGAAGCAGAAAAGAGGGGAGAGAATTGTATCTAAGCAACATGGGACATCGTATAACTGGTCATAAAGGGAATTCTGACCAACATCCACTTCACAAGAGGTCTAAGGTCACCGTGACAATGTCTGATATCACCTGAAAGGTCAGCATCATCGGCAGCTCTGACCAGAACGAAGATTGCTATGCCAATGCTATCCCAATACTGCCAGCAAGATGGCCGCCCACTAACACGTAGAGGATGGAAAGTTCCTCACTGCATCATCACTGGTGAGGCTCTTCTCATATAGGGGTTTGTAAATATATCTTTTGTCTCCATTTAATATAAGATGAAATTTAGAAAGTTTTGCAATCAAAGACTTTTCTACTTAAGCTGGGAATAAGTGGAGAATTGGAAGTTTTCGCTCTAAATCGTTCCAACGTGTCCAAACATTTCCAACATTATTCCATCAGTGTAACTATTTGGCCAAAAAATAACGATTCTAGACAATCTCAATTGAACGTGGGATAGAAATAACACTGAAAACAATGGTAAAAACAACTCTAGATGACTTTGACTGAAACACCGTCGAAAACTATAGTGAAAAGCACCGAGAAGTATGGCGACAGCTCCCTATTCGGTCATTCCACCATAGATTCACCATGCTTGATCCATCACAGTTCCCTGAAATCCACAAGGGTGGCAAATGAATAACACATTTTGTTTTTCCGTAAATATTTTCTTTTGGCAAAGAGCGTATTGATTACATGGTAACGCGTTCCGCGTCACTGTGTACACACGGTCCTTGCGTCATACAATCTGCCCTGATCATTTTTTTCTGACCCCTCCCTTAATTCCATCCCTCTCCGACCTATATTCACCTAAATAGTTTGATGAGGACACGGGCAGAACCCAAAGATTCCCTTATGACGCATCACCTGCCGGACCTGTCCTGTGACCAAAACACTCACCATTGAAACTAGCAGCTTATTTATCACCTCAATCCTGACCCACAGCCCTACATACCATGAAGAGAACGTGGAAAATGCCAGCGATTAGATGAGTAACCGTAGAAGATAGCATGCTGAAAATGATAGTATAGCACAAATGGACCATAAATGGTGATTTATTAAAAATACATTGATGTTATTTTTTTACAAATAAATTTACATTTGATTCCCATAGAAGGTTTTTCAAGACAGTGGTAGCTAGGTAGATAAATGATAGATAGGTAGATAGATAGATAGATAGATAGATAGATAGATAGATAGATAGATAGATAGATAGATAGATAGATAGATAGATAGATAGATATGATGGATAAACAGATAGACAGACAGACAGACAGACAGATATGGGATAGATAGATAGATAGATATGATGGATAAACAGATAGATATGGGATAGATAGAGGATAGATAGATAGATAGATAGATAGATAGATATGATGGATAGACAGATAGACAGATAGACAGATAGATCGATATGGGATAGATAGATAGATAGATAGATAGATAGATAGATAGATAGATAGATATGATGGATAGACAGATAGACAGATAGATCGATATGGGATAGATAGATAGATAGATAGATTTGATAGACAGATAGATAGATAGATAGATAGATAGATAGATATGGGATAGATAGATAGATAGATATGGGATAGATAGATATGATGGATAAACAGATAGATAGATAGACAGACAGACAGATAGATATGGAATAGATAGATAGATAGATAGATAGATAGATAGATAGATAGATAGATATGATGGATAGACAGATAGACAGATAGATCGATATGGGATAGATAGATATGGGATAGATAGATATGATGGATAAACAGATAGATAGATAGACAGACAGACAGATAGATATGGAATAGATAGATAGATAGATAGATAGATAGATAGATAGATATGATGGATAGACAGATAGACAGATAGATCGATATGGGATAGATAGATAGATTTGATAGACAGATAGATAGATAGATAGATAGATAGATAGATAGATAGATAGATAGATAGACAGACAGACAGATAGATAGATAGATAGATATGGGATAGATAGATAGATAGATAGACAGATAGATCGATATGGGATAGATAGATAGATAGATTTGATAGACAGATAGATAGATAGATAGATAGATAGATAGATAGATAGATAGATAGATAGATAGATAGATAGATAGATAGATAGATAGATATGATGGATAAACAGATAGATAGACAGACAGACAGACAGATAGATATGGGATAGATAGATAGATAGATAGATAGATAGAGATAGATAGATAGATAGATAGATAGATAGATAGATATGATGGATAGATAGATCGATATGGGATAGATAGATAGATTTGATAGATAGATATGATGGATAAACAGATAGATAGATAGACAGACAAGTGGACAGACAGATAGATAAACGATAGACAGACAGATAGATAAACGATAGACAGAGTGAGTGTGTTACCTCTGCATTAAAGTACCTTACATGAAAAGTTGCACCCATGTTTCCATGAAAGTCTAGTGCACACTGTATATAGAAGAACATTAAGGAGTTATTGAGAGAGAAACGAAATGTCACCAACATTTCTGTGCTCTCTCGTTCGCTGCACTTTGGTGAGTTAAATTCGCTGACCCTGCATTGAATTCAGCATTCACCGCAGGATCCCCAAAGTCCGATCGCATCCTCACACTGCCGCAAAACTGCCGATTCAATTCGTAAAACCGCCGAAAACAGCCAAAAAATGCTGACGACCTGCTGACCAGATCGACAAATCGATCCTCAAACCATCAATGACCCGTCTAACGGACAGCTGAACGCAGACGACGACCCGCCGAACAGACCGCTGAACGCAGATGACGACCCGCCAAACAGATCGCTGAATGCAGATGACCCACCGAACAGATCGCAGAACGCAGACGACAACCAGCCGAACAAACCGCTGAACGCAGACAACCCGCCGAACAGACCACTGAACACAGCCGACAACCAGCCGAACAGACCGCTGAACGCAGCCGACGACCAGCCGAACAGACCGCTGAAAGCAGCCGACGACCAGCCGAACAGAATGCTGAACGCAGCCAATGACCAGCCGAACAGACCGCTGAATTTAGCTGATGACCCACCTAACGCGGCTGTAAAAACCCAAGCAGACGCCGAACAGGGGTAAAAAAACCAAAACCTGCACCTTTTAAAACGCGTTTTTAAAAAAACTACTTCAGGAAAATACCTGGAAATAATATATAAAGTCTTATGAATAACAATAAAAAGTCTGTTACAGAACAAAAGACACCATATTAAAAAAAAATCTAAATCAGAACGTTTGCCGAAAAAATTCCCGAAAATGCCTAAAAAATTCTAAAATATAAATAGACTTTTTGCTGCAAATGAAAAGAATAAAAAATGGATGAATAACTATTTGAGAAAAACAGGGATTTTTTTTGGACATCGAAACCTATGGGATTCGCCTGATCAAACCTGCCGAATGAAAGCACTGAACATCAGGGCATTTCACTGACATTTCTCTGTTGCTCGGTGTCTCTGAATAGATTAACCATTGCTTCTCTATGAGGGATTTCACAGCTGCCAAAGGTCACTGTAATTCGCCGATCATTGACATTTCTCTGTCATCCTTCCTTAGTGGGTGTTTAAGCATCACTGAATGAGCAGCCATCGCTTCCTAAAACAGCTAGAGGTAACCATCGCTGACCTAAATCTTTGCACCATCACCAGCACTACTATGTAGTCCTGTAGTTCCACATTCCTTCCAACATCCCTTCCAGATGCCCACAGAGCCCTCACTCCAAGTGAGGAACCTATATATCCAGCCCCGGCTGGCACTGAGATCTGGTGGATGTAAATATGTATCCAGTAGGGTTGCCAGATCGGCCATGTTTTAATGGACACATGCAGAGGGGAGCACAGAGAACAAGGGTTGCCCTGCATCATGTATAATTCATATGCTGCAGGAAGGAAATCAAGGCAGGTCACCTAGGATTCCTGTTTGAGATCTTACCTGAAGCATATGATTCTACATGGCATGGGGTGGCGTTTTTCATGCACTGCCCATCAGCAATAAATTCTATGCGTCCAGGAAAACATGGCCGACCTGGCAACCCTAGCGTGAATTTCACGGTTAATAAGTATACAGGGAAAAGTATGGCTCCCGTTTTATGGCCTCGGTGAGTGTGAAAGTTCACTCGATAACTCTGCGAAAGATGTACAGCACGTTTGCGAATACGGCATTAAGTCAATATATAACGCAAGACACTTTATTTTATTATAACTGTTTGTTTTCTATTTGTTTTGGGACAATGTCCTGCAGGAAACAATGTATCGAGCCGCACGTTCCGCAGCATCTTCCAGGAAAGAGCAGCCCATGGCTCTGCAGTCTCTCTCGTGCCCAGGTGAGTCAGGAAGGAAGGATCTTTCTTATACAGTGTCCGGGGCAGGACCAGACCTGGGATTCCAGTTTGACAACTTTCCATCCTGCCTTTTTTTTTTATAATATAATACAAGTGTTGCCACGGCGTAAGAAAGAGACTGACATAGTAACACAGGAGAACCCAAGCAAGGTGCCTCATTAAAGACTCGGATACACTTGGTGACTGCTTTTTGGTTTTGGGAAGTCACTCAACACTCAAAGAGGGACAAGAGACGTCTGTGCCCGCGCCAGCGTCAATATGGTAAGTTTGGTCGGTTTTTATTTTGGCAAAAATCATCAAATTGCTCCTTTCTATTAAGCATCAACTCTACAAGATACATGGTCACTGCTCCGACACTTCAGCATCCCAGTGGTGGACATCTAGAGCAACTCTAGGACTGCAGTCTAGGGAGTTGAAGGAGTGAGGAGGGTCGTTAATCAGATAAAGCATGTGGTTGCATTACCACATTTATTGTGGCTGTGCCAGGGCTGTCTATAAAGTAGAATGAGCGGTTTTTTGAAAATTTTGCTCATAAGACGTTTCCTGCTCAGAATTCTTGGAGTTTCATTAGACTTTTCAACGTGTTGTAACATTGTTACATTTATTTTCATCATTTACACAATATCGGTGATTCCCCACAGTGCTTTATAAAATACAGTGTGGAAAATAAAAATGTACATATAAAATTATTTTTTAATTAATATATATTTTAAATAATTATTTATAAAATAAATTGTGAAAATAAAAAATACTTATTTTATGTTTAAAATAACTAAAAAAATATTTATAATTATTTAGAAAATACGGTGTGGAAAATAAAAAGGTACACATAAAATTATTTTTTAATTAATATATATTTAAAATAATTATTTCTAAAATACATTGTGAAAATAAAAAAATACTTATTTTATAGTTAAAATAACTAAAAAATGATTTATAATTATTTAGAAAATACGGTGTGGAAATAAAAAATTATACAAAATCTGAGAAGACAGAGACCTGAGGCAGAGAGTGTCTGGATTCAACGGACTTACGATCTAAAAGGACTCATGTACAGAGTATGTTTATGGTGCTTATTCTATTTTCATTGCTGGACTGAATGAAAATGAAATTCAGGATTTAGTCCAAATTTTTTTTATGTATTCTATTTTATATGTGTATTATTACTGTTTATATTTATTATTTATTTATTTATTATGATTATTTTCATAATTTTTTAAATTGTATTATTATTTTTATAACAACGTTTTCCCCCCTCCACCATAGCTATATTGGTTTAAGGCTAGGGTCAGACGAAAGCTGTTTTAACGTGAGTTTAGACGCACGAAATCACGGCCGTGCTAGCAGCAAATGACGTCCAATGCCGGGGAACATACGAAGTACGGCCGCACGAAAGTTCGTCCGCGCAACGCAAGTGGCAAACGAACGCATTTTTTCTAGAACGTCAAATCTCTAGTACGGACGTACAGAGTGCGCTGCGTCGGCTAGAGGCGTGTGTGCGTGATTGGGAGACGTCAGACGCTGCTAATGTCCGGCCAACATAACGTCCAGACACAAAAAGTGTTTTATTGATGATCCGTACAAAATCACGGACGAAAAGGCGCATCGTATGACCGCTATCGCGTACTCCGTGAAAAAATGCGTCCATTCGTTCGAACGCACTTTTTCACAGACAACGCGAAAATGCGTTCGTCTGGCCCTAGCCTAAATGTCACAGTGCCTTTTCAGCCTCAGATGAGCAGCCAGGTGGTCATCGTAGATGTTTTAATGGAAGGAGGGTGGTTGTTGAGTGCTAATATTGATAATTTTTTTATTTAAAAGTCTCACTACCATGGTTTGATGTTTGTGTGTCGGTGTCCCTGGCAGGACTGGAAAAACCTGACAGATTTATATTATCTTTATGGGTTTTATCACTTGGTTTGTCATTTACTAGAATATCAATTAAAGTGCGTAATTTGCCTCATTCATTAAACGTCCAAAGGATTTTAAACATTTTTTTTTACATTTTTTATTATATTATATTTTTAAGTTATTACTTTTCCTTGATGTTCAATTTTCTAAAATATTAAATAAAATTATTAAAAAATATATTATAATTTATTTTATATTTTTTTAGGCTATAGAAATGAAGATCAGGGAAAAATAATTTAACTCATAACTTAACTCTAAACTGTACTCTTTATTTTTATCTTTTGGGAGGGGGATATATCATTCAAAATAACTGGTTTTGGGAAACTTTACTCCCCCTCCCCATCTGTTCGCTTTGGTTTAATATCACTATTTCCCTTATTATTTATTCTCCATAATGCAGTTTTATTTTTGTATACTTGCTATAAACTCCATGAAGTAGAGCAGGGCTGTCAAACGTACGGACCCTCCAGATGCTAATGCCTACAATTCCTAGATTTCTCTCAACACAAGAGATGGTCAAGCCTTATGGGTTTCGTAATGGAGGTCTGTCACAGCCATGTCTGATCCCAACTAGGGATGGGCTGGCGGTTCGATGCGAACATGAGTTTGCATCGAACATTGGCCGTTCAAAGGTTCGTCGAACAGCGAACATTTCCGCGTGTTCGCCCACAATGGACCACAATGCACTTTTCCACTGGCCTGACGCTTGTAATTGGCTACAGCCTTGCATCTGACCACAGGTCAGGCGTGAGATAGGTTGAAGACTATGCGAATCAGGGCTCAGAGTCCTGATTGGGAAAATTTTGCCCATTCATGGGCTCACAGAGCTAAGTCCCGCAGCACACTATATAAGGCTTCCCCACAGCCCCAGCGTGTGTTTGTTGCAGGAGTGAATCAGAGAGGAGATTGTTGCATACCAGGGTGTATCACTGAGTAATACCAGAGTTCTGGGAATTCGAATCTGTGTGTTGGCACTGCCAGCTATTATGGTGTATCACTGAGTTATACCAGAGTTCTGGGAATTTGAATCTGCGTGTTGGCACTGCCAGCTATTATGGTGTATCACTGGGTTATACCAGAGTTCTGGGAATTTGAATCTGTGTGTTGGCACTGCCAGCTATTATGGTGTATCACTGGGTTATACCAGAGTTCTGGGAATTTGAATCTGTGTGTTGGCACTGCCAGCTATTATGGTGTATCACTGAGTTATACCAGAGTTCTGGGAATTTGAATCTGTGTGTTGGCACTGCCAGCTATTATGGTGTATCACTGAGTTATACCAGAGTTCTGGGAATTTGAATCTGTGTGTTGGCACTGCCAGCTATTATGGTGTATCACTGAGTTATACCAGAGTTCTGGGGATTTGAATCTGTGTGTTGGCACTGCCAGCTATTATGGTGTATCACTGAGTTATACCAGAGTTCTGAGAATTTGAATCTGTGTGTTGGCACTGCCAGCTATTAAGGTGTATCACTGAGTTATACCAGAGTTCTGGGAATTTGAATCTGTGTCTTGGCACTGCCAACTATCAGGGTGTATCACTGAGTTATAGCAGATTTCTGGAAAACGATACCTCAGAGGGGTTACGTTGTGAAGGCACTAGCAGGCACCAAAGGCCCAATATTTGGGTGCACTGTCACTGAAGCGTGTACTAGATTCATATCATTTTAATATTTGACGGCAGGGTCCACCCCTGCACTCTTCCACAATACCTCAGAGGGGTTACGGTGTGAAGGCACTAGATGGCACCAAAGGCTCAATATTTGGGTGCACTGACGCGTGTACCAGATTCATATCATTGTAATATTTGACGGCAGGGTCCACCCCTGCACTCTTCCACAATACCTCAGAGGGGTTATGGTGTGAAGGCACTAGCTGGCACCAAAGGTCCAATTTTAATGCACCTGTTGTTACTTTCATCCAAAGCCTGCATAAGTTTCACCATAATTTAGCCAAAAAATCACGAAACTTGTTCTGCATGTCCTAAAATGTCTCCTCTTTTCATACAGGCTGCCGCCCCAAGCAGTTGTTTATGAATAGATTAAAGTAAAACCATTTACCGTCATTTGAAATGTCATTTTTTTCTTTTTAAATGTTTCTATACATCCTACAAATCCGCCACTTCACAGGCAGGTTATGGGGACCTCCTAGGCACGATATTTGAAGGAATTTTTCATTTTTATTCTTAATCTTAACCTTTATGTCATGGAAAAATCACTGTTCCTTTAAAAACTTTTTTTTTAAAACTTTTTTTCCTTGTTTCCTGTCCCCCAGGGCACTACCATTGACTTGCATTGAGTTCGAATAGTGTTCGCGTTTGAATTCGAACTTTTTCAAATGTTCGTGTTCGAATGCGAACCGAACTCGGGGGTGTTCGGCCCATCACTAATCCCAACCTTCAGAGAAGCCAAGAGGTGAAATAGAAGACTAGATGACACCAGTCTGGCTCAAAGCAGGGGTTCACCTCTCAGGTGACATCAGAAAAGTCATCCTGTAGGAGATCGGCAAAGACCATCGAGTGCGACTAATGCACTTTTAAGCTTGAGACTTGTATGTTCCTGAGAATTGTGACCTTTTTCTATTGACTGGTGATGGTCATGACGTTGTTTGCCCTGAGGTTTACCTCTTCTGGGGGTTTTCAGAAGAAGACCTCTTATACCCGTTTCTATCTCTTTCCACAGAGTTCTGGAGAAGCAGAAGCTGCTGCTGGGTCTGCTCTAAGCATATCAGGTAAGAACAATCCCATGATAAAATCAAAGTTAGAATTAATAAAAGCCCTCATTGTCTCCAGGTAGGTGAACATGGCTGTTTTCTGAAGCCGTAGTTCATTGTCATACAATGAGTCAATTGTTATAAACCTGGACACCCCAAATAATACACTATATGGACAAAAGTATTGAGACTCCAGACCGTTTCCCCACCAGGGACTTTTATCACATGGCATTGGAAATACACAGACATTAATATGGGGTTGCACCCCCCCCCCTTTGTAGCTATAACAGCTTCTGCTCTACTGGGAAGGCTTTCCACAAGATTTTCAGGTGTTTCTGTTGGATTTTTGCCCATTCATCCAGTAGAGCATTTGTGAGGTCAGGCTCTGATGTTGGTCGAGAAGGCCTGGCTCACGATCTCCATTCCAGTTCATCCCAAAGGTGTTTGGATGGGGTTGAGGTCAGGGCTCTGTGCGGCCAGTCAAAATCTTCCAAACCAAACTCCTCCAGCCATGTCTTTATGGACCTTGCTTTGTGCTCCGGGGTGCAGTGCTGGACCAGGAAGCAGCTCTTTGGAACGTCCCATGTGTTATCTGCAAATGTTTGTAAATGCAGACTGCAGGGCTCGATTTTATACACCTGGGTCTGACTGAAACACCTGAATTCAATCATTAAGAGCTGCCTCCTAATACTTTGTTTCATATAGTGTATATGTGTATATGAGCATCCAATATGAAAGGCAACACCTTGTGGATGCTGATTGAAATGACATATCAAAAAAGGTTATTTTAAAAAATATTCCTTACATTTAAATGCTCCGAAAGAAATTGTATTGACTCCAAAAAAATGTGCTCTCCGATTGCTTTGGCACCATACTCACTTCACTTTTCTGATACCAGAACGGTTGGAAACAATATGGACCTTTTCACTCTTAGGGTTGGTATTGGAGCTTGTTTTAGGGTTAGGGTTACCTTAAGGGTTAGGGTTTTGACGTTCTAACTGGCTAGTGCTAACATGACCCCATTTGATCCTAAGTCGTCAGCAGCCAGTGCGCTCCAGAAGGTGCCCCCAAAGTTTTATCCCTGTGGACATAATGCCCAAGGTGCTAAAACTGGTTAAAATCGGCTAAGGATTGTCCTGACATACCGTGCTTTCCCCGGCCGACAAGGAGACACAGGCTGCCGTTCTAACTGCAGTAACTCATTATGTAATTTGTGCCCTAAATGTTATTTCAGCTCCTAATGAGACCAGGAACCTCCCCCAACCAATAAGAAATTCAGGACCAGCGACACCAGCCGCCCGGATTGCAAGCCCAAACACAAGGGCGGGACCTACAGGAGCTAACAGACCTGGTCGAGTTTTACCCAGGTCTACGTCTACAGGAGCTCCTCTGGAGATTTACAAAAGAGGCCGACTCTCCGTTCTCCGAAGATACTGTGTCCCAATAACGACCATAGTGCTGGTCCTGGCGTCGATTGTGGTCATAGCCATTTTGCGTGAGTACAGTTGATAATTTTACAAAAAATATTTCTGTTCAATTTATTGGAGATAAGATAAAAAATTATATATTCACAACTGAGTGAAATATAACAGGTCCGTGTAAGTAATCATAATATTGATGTCATCACAGCTATAGTTATCGGTGCGGTCCATAGGTCAGATCCAGGTCCAGCTTTCGCTTCACATACTGGTTTTTCATTCCCTTTCAGTTAAGGTGGTCCTCGAGAACTATTTTTACTTCTGCGTGAGATCTTTCAAGTTCATCCCCCTGGACAAGAGGTGTGATGGAACTGAAGACTGCATAGGTGGGGAGGATGAGACTCGATGTGTGCAACGTTTCACAGTCAGCTCCAGTCCCATAGGTGAGCGCATTTCGTTGCCCAATCTATTCCGGCAGCAACAACACATTTATAGTGAGTATACAAGATTATTATAACCGCTACGGCTGATATTTTGTGTTTCAGTCAGGTTCTCTGAGCAGTCCTCTGCCCTTTTGGTCTTCGTGAGGTCCACAAACATGTGGAGTTGGGTGTGTTCTGATAACTGGGACAGCACTAAAGCGAAAGCTGTGTGTGCGCAGGTTGGATTCACAAGGTATGTTCCACCAACCCATAGACCTGTCATCAATATATCTCTGTGTTAATAATCTGAAGCTTTAAGAGAGGGGTTGGACCTCTTTTGCATGTCTTACCCAGAAACATTTCCTGCATTTGGGAAAGTGCCGACCAAGGCGCTCAGTGTGCCTGGGATTTGCACAGACATAGCTCATCTTTGTCAATGAACTGTGTTCATTCAGATTCCTTCTCTCTACAGCGCTCTGTCACTTTGTCTCTGTCACTTTGTCTCTATGCCCCTCTGTCACTTTCTCTCTTTGCCCCTCTGTCACTTTGTCTCTATGCCCCTCTGTCACTTTGTCTCTATGTCTCTATCCCCCTCTGTCACTTTGTCTCTATGTCTCTATGCCCCTCTGTCACTTTGTCTCTATCCCCCTCTTTCACTTTGTCTCTATGCCCCTCTGTCACTTTGTCTCTATCCCCCTCTGTCACTTTGTCTCTATGTCTCTATGCCCCTCTGTCACTTTGTCTCTATGTCTCTATGCCCCTCTGTCACTTTGTCTCTATCCCCCTCTTTCACTTTGTCTCTATGTCTCTATGCCCCTCTGTCACTTTGTCTCTATCCCCCTCTTTCACTTTGTCTCTGTGCCCCTCTGTCTCTATGCCCCTCTGTCTCTATGCCCCTCTGTCTCTATGTCTCTATGCCCCTCTGTCACTTTGCCCCTCTGTCACTTTGTCTCTATGTCACTTTGTCTCTATGCCCCTCTGTCTCTATGTCTCTATGCCCCTCTGTCTCTATGCCCCCTCTGTAACTTTGTCTCTATGCCCCCTCTGTCACTATGCCCCTCTGTCACCCTGTCTTTACAGATGCCGCTGCCTGTTGCTTTGTCTCTGTCTCTCTAGTAAATATGTAACAATGTACACATTTATTATATATATAAATATATATGCTATGTATGTGTATTTATCTAATCTGGCAAAGTATCTGTTTCGGGGCAATTTGTCTATTCACAAAGCTGTCAATTCACCAAATACAGGCAAACTGATAGTAAAATACAGTGCAATTTACTGCAATTTGGAGGCATTCAGTGACACCAAAATTTCCCCATAGAATACTATCGCATATTCTATTCACAGAACCCCAAATTGCACCAAAATTGCAGCGAAATACACTGATTTAGATGTTTTCAATTTGACAGGTTTAAATATGGTTTCAATGAAAAAAAAGTAAGGTCTTTTTTAAAAAAAAAAAGTTTATTATGTTTTACTAAAACCCTTATTATTTAATTTTTTTAAAACATATTTTCTTAAATTCTTTTAAAATACATTTGTATTTTTTATTATCTTTTAAAACCTTTTTTTTTTCTTTTTTTAAAGGACCTTTTTTATTATTTAGACACGTTTTTACTACATTATTTGTAGATTTAACCATTGAGAGAATAGGTGATATAAAAAAAATTCCAGTTAGGTAGAATTCGCTAATGCGAATTCGGCGGTTTTCATCTATGTCCGATAACTGCTTCGGCGACTCGGTTTGTGCAAAACACATTGGCCGTTCTATAAGTTGCGAGTTCACCGAAAATGGGACGAAATTGCATTAAATTTCAGTGCTTTGTGAATAGACCATAGTGTAAAAACCTATTGTTGCTCTTATTTTTTTTCAGGTCCATTCACATTTTTGTCAAATTATTGGACAAGTATATATTTGTGTCCTGTACTTTCTATAAAAGCAACACTAACCTGTTAATAGGCACATTTCTATTTCATTCTAATGGAATGAAAGCAGATTGTACAACAAATGGTTACAAGTGATCCCATTGTACAGCGCTAAGGAATTTGTTGGAGCTTTATAAATACTTGTAACTGCAATTTATGCCAGCTATTGAATACGGAGATGTAGTGTATGCAGCTGCTCCGCAAACGCACCTTCATAAACTTACTACATTGTATAACTCATTCTTCCACTTTGTGCTACAATGTAACTACATGACCCACCATTGTGACATGTTAAAAGAACTAAACTGGCCATCGCTGGGACCCAGACGCACCCTTCACCTTTCCAACCTGGTGTTTAAGAGCTTTTCTGGGAAGCTACCACCCTACCTGAATAGACTGCTTCCCCCAGCAGTTCCCTAATTGTATAACCTCCGATCCAGGACCTGCACCTTACTTACAATACCACAATACAAAAAGAAAAACGGCTCAATCCTCATTTTCCTACAGAGCGCCGCAAATATGGAATAACCTCCCAGATGCCATTAAATCTTCCCCAATCTAAAGTCACTTAAGAGATCTCTATTAACATACCTCAATACGGAATGCACATGTAAACATGTAACACAGCGACTATATACAGAGTGCACCTGTAAACATGTAACACAGTGACTATATACAGAATGCACCTGTAAACATGTAACATAGTGACTATATACGGAATGCACCTGTAAACATGTAACACAGTGACTATATACAGAATGCACCTGTAAACATGTAACACAGTGAGTATATACAGAATGTACCTGTAAACATGTAACATAGTGACTATATACAGAATGCACCTGTAAACATGTAACATAGTGACTATATACAGAATGCACCTGTAAACATGTAACATAGTGATTATATACAGAATGCACCAGTAAACATGTAACACAGTGACTATATACAGAATGTACCTGTAAACATGTAACATAGTGACTATATACAGAATGCACCTGTAAACATGTAACATAGTGACTATATACAGAATGCACCTGTAAACATGTAACATAGTGACTATATACAGAATGCACCTGTAAACATGTAATATAGTGACTATATACAGAATGCACCTGTAAACATGTAACATAGTGACTATATACAGAATGCACCTGTGAACATGTAACACAGGGACTATATACAGAATGCACCTGTAAACATGTAACATAGTGACTATATACAGAATGCACCTGTAAACATGTAACACAGGGACTATATACAGAATGCACCTGTAAACATGTAACATAGTGACTATATACAGAATGTACCTGTAAACATGTAACACAGTGACTATATTTCCTACATATTTATTTTCTGTGTTAATCTGTATGTTTGTGTTTTGTTTTTAAAATCTTGCATTTATTACTTTGTATTTCTGTAACGACTGTAACAATTCCATGTTCTTGAACCCAAGACATACTGAAACAGAGATAAATCTCAATGTATCCTTCCTGGTAAAATACTTTATAAATAAATAAATAAATAAATAAATAGATCATTGTTGTTGCATTTAATGAGTGACGTGTGCCCTCTAGAGGAATCCATTGTGATTTCAAAGCTGTACTTTATTTATTTATAGCAGAAGTCACTGTCTAATATTCTTACCCTTAATGCTGCACGCCTTCCCTAAAATAAAAAATGAAATATATATCTCCCCACCATTTATCTTTATATTTTCACTGGCACTTGAATGACTTATGATATGTTGCAGAAAAAACACCGGTATGGGAATGCATTTGATACGTGTAACATTGGTATTTTCTGCTTTTTCTTACAGTGAACCTACTTACTCGTATGTGTCAATTAACAATTTGGCCAACCCATCCACAAGGACGTTCAGCGATGTTCGAGTGTCAAGCAACAATGACATCGAAGCTATCCCTATACCAAGGTATGAGCTGAGACTGATTCTAACAGGGTTATTCAGAGAGAGACAATCTGGCCATTTCGGGGCCTTTTGGCTATTCAGAGAGCAGGCAGTTCGCCAAATTTTTCTGATGCCAGCCTAAGTCAGCTTGTCAGCTTTTTCCGATGGCTGGCCTGCGTTGTGTTCAACGGCTCGTCGGCTTTTTCCAACGTGTTCAATGTGTATTTCGAATTTTCCACTATAGTTTTCAATGTTAAAAAAATCTCCGTTTTTATTAAATATTTCTTAAATCATTTTTAATTTTCAATTGCAGCAAATCAAAAAGCCATTTTGTTTTGTTGCTGAACGCACACAGACTGTAAGAAAATAATTCAGCTTCACACGTTCAGCAAAACAAACCTCATTATTACATTTAAAATAAGTTAGGAAACCTAAACTTTCACCCAAAAAATCCTGAAAAATGCAAACAAAATCCTAAAAAAAAAAAGGCTGTTTGCTGCAATTGAAATATATAAATGGTTTAAGAAATATTTAATAAAAACGGGTAATTTTTTTAAAATTGAAAACAATGTTGGAAAAAGAGCCTAGCATCTGCATTAATTAAAAAGTGACCTGTTCTGTTTTTTTTAGTTTTAGACATTTTGGTTCAGTTTTTTTACGTTTTAGATCATTTTGGTTTTTGTTTTTTTCATGTCAGATCATCTGGTTCCGTTTTTTTCAATTCAGTTAATTTCGTTACGAAATTTATTTCATTTTTGATCGTTTTGTTCCGTTTTTTCAGCATTTCGTATCATTTGCATTCTGTTTTAGTTCGTTTAGGTCCCATAATGAAATGATTTCGATTGTGCTGAAACTTTGATTCGGGATTTCGTAAATTTGGGCGGCCAATATTTTGTTTCTCCGAAAGAACGGAAATGGTCAATTTCGTACGGCATTCAATTCGGAACAAAACAAATTGCACATCCCTAAAGGCCAGGGAGAGGGCAGAACAGGGAGAGCTGTGCGGTCATTCAGTGATGACAGGGATAAGATTCAGGGGGTTATAATGAGTGTAATTCCTTGTACAGTACAGATACAAAGTGTTGCTGTAATTGCCATACACAGGCATTATGCAGCACATACAGATACAAGGTGTTGCTGTAATTGCCATACACAGGCATTATGCAGCACATACAGATACAAGGTGTTGCTGTAATTGCCATACACAGGCATTATGCAGAACATACAGATACAAGGTGTTGCTGTAATTGCCATACACAGGTGTTATGCAGCACATACAGATACAAGATGTTGCTGTAATTGCCATACACAGGCGTTATGCAGCACATACAAATACAAGGTGTTGCTATAATTGCCATACACAGGCGTTATGCAGCACATACAGATACAACGTGTTGCTGTAATTGCCATACACAGGCGTTATGCAGCACATACAGATACAAGGTGTTGCTGTAATTGCCATACACAGGCGTTATGCAGAACATACAGATACAAGGTGTTGCTGTAATTGCCATACACAGGCGTTATGCAGCACATACAGATACAAGGTGTTGCTGTAATTGCCATACATAGGCGTTATGCAGCACATACAGATACAAGGTGTTGCTGTAATTGCCATACACAGGCGTTATGCAGCACATACAGATACAAGGTGATCCTGTAACTGTCATACACAGGCATTATGCAGCACATACAGATACAAGGTGTTGCTGTAATTGCCATACACAGGCATTATGCAGCACATACAGATACAAGGTGTTGCTGTAATTGCCATACACAGGCATTATGCAGCACATACAGATACAAGGTGTTGCTGTAATTGCCATACACAGGCATTATGCAGCACATACAGATACAAGGTATTGCTGTAATTGCCATACACAGGCATTATGCAGCACATACAGATACAAGGTATTGCTGTAATTGCCATACACAGGCATTATACAGCACATACAGATACAAGGTGTCACTGTAATTGCCATACACAGGCATTATGCAGCACATACAGATACAAGGTGTCACTGTAATTGCCATACACAGGCATTATGCAGCACATACAGATACAAGGTGTCGCTGTAATTGTCATACACAGGCATTATGCAGCACATACAGATATTGCATTGCTAATAATCTCATTCTGATCACTACAAATCCCCATAATCAGGAGATCTCACCATTTTATTATCTGTCTGCAGCACATTTACTGACACAAAGGCCATTTCTGCCTGTATGCTGATAATGCAGACCCTGTGTGGATTGTGCCAGATAAGAGACGCCATCTAGAGTTTAGAACCCTTCATCCCAGCAATACTTCTGAAAAGGATAAAGGAATGCATTAGAAAAATGAATTATTGAAATGAATGCTATTCCAAAATACTTAAAAAAATAAGTAATAATCTTTAAGCAAAATTATATTTTACACTACATTTAAGAGTTAATTATGCATCCCATGTATTAAATACATGTTCTAGTAATCTTTTCACCAACATTTGGTAGTGAAATGGTTATCTGAACCATGACAGATTGTCAGGAATCCAGCAGAGGGGCTGAAGAGTCCCACGAAAAAACGTTTCTGCACAAGTTCACTCGTGGTTTAAGCCTTGGCAGCACTATTCATGCAGTGTCATGGATATTCTGTCCAGATGCTCAGCCCATCCTGACCACAAGTAACCACAAGTGCAGAATGACTAGGCCACCATGACTCTGGTTCCAGCTGAGAAATTGCCTCGCCTGTGGATCCTGCTGAGCACTCACCTTCACCCATGTTTGCTGCCGTGCAATTGCCTTCACCTGTGGTTCCAGCAGCGCACCAGTCTTCGCCTGTGGTTCCAGCCAAGCACTCGCCTTCGCCAGTGGTTCCTGCTGAGCACCTGCCTTCACCCGTGGTTCCAGCCGTGCACCCGCCTTCGCCCATGGTTCCAGCCGAGCACAAGGCCTTGATTGTGTCCAGTCAGCCCGCTTCCTCGGTCAGCCTCTGTGTCCAGCTGATTCCCTGTCCCATCAGCCTCTGTGTCTTGTCCAGCCTTCGTCCTTCATTGTCACCTGTTTCTGCTGTGCTCGTTATAAGTCCTAGTGTTGCGTTCATTATTTTTGTGTGAACCTGTCTGTCTTGTATGTACCCAAATAAATTCCATGTCCATAACCCAATACCCGACTGCACCTCTACTCTATCACTGCATTTTGGCCTGTACCTGTCTACTCAGGGAGTGGATTACCTTACTAATATATTTGTACACCTTGTGTGACCAGCGCGGGGCAGCTGCCCTTTTATTGAGCTATATCTTTATCATGTAACTCTTGTCTTTCAGTGGAAGTTGTCCCTCTGGCACGATTGTTTCTCTCCGATGTATCGGTAAGTTATCCTATTGGTAAGATTTTTGTTATTGTTAAAAAAGGTGCGTTAATAAAATGGCACGCCAAAGTGGCCGAACTGAACGTGTTTCAGATTTGGGTGCGATTTGGAACTTCAGTTTTATGGTTAGATATGAGGGTTATTTTTAGCTTCTTTAAGTGTTATGGTTACTTTTAGGGACACATTCAACCCGAACAGGATGCTCCATTTTTATGCAACAGATTCTGCACCTTCTTTTGACATGAGCGCAGTGAATGCCAAAATAAAGGGTAGAATCTGTTGCCTTAAAAATGGATCAAAAATGGAGCAGGATGTTAAAAAAAACATTAACAAAATGATAACTAACTTTTTTGTTAATAGTCAATGTAAAAATGTTGTATAGAGGAGGGAAATATCCCTCTCCTCTCCTGCTCACCTCCTGCTTCTGTTTTCCTTCTGTGTAGCGTGTGGCTCGAGCAACAAGCAAACAAGAATCATCGGAGGTAACGATTCTCCCATTGAGAACTGGCCGTGGACGGTCAGTCTTCAGTACATGGGTCAACACCTCTGTGGAGCCAGTGTCCTTAATTCATACTGGCTCCTGACAGCCGCGCATTGCTTCAAGTGAGTACAAGCTCAGGATTGATCTAAAAATGATTCCATTGAACAATTTGTTGTATCTGAAAGGTTTTCAAGCTAGACCTTCATCTATGTTGGGGTTAAAATCAAATAAAAATCCTCACAGTATGAGTTTAAGTGAGATTAGATCATTGAAACATTGCTATCAATTCCACTGGTTCCCATGAACCCCTTCAGCATCCTCTTCACCATCAGATTGATATGGGCCTTGGCTTACCAAAACCTGACCATACAGCCATCCTTCATACGGACCTGGCCTTTGCAATGCTGCATAGCATATCAATTAAAAACACTAATAGCAGCCAAATAATAACCAAAGAGCTTTTATATCCCTCCAACGAGCTTCAGATAGACTGGAATGTCTCTACTTTAAAACAATAACAGAATTCTAATATGTGCAACAATGTAAGAGGTGTAAGACGTTCACCGGCCAATGCTTGTGTTCCCGATCCTTCAAATTTTGTTTTTTTTTGAGAAAGGATTTTACCAGGAAGGATACATTGAGATTTCTCTTGTTTTCAAGTATGTCCTGGGTGGCGAGTATGTAATGTTAGGTGTCTTGCCCAAAGACACTTACTGGAGAGGTGCCCTTGCCGGGGTTCAAACTTGTGTCTCCACGGTTATAGAGCAGTGATGTTACCTCTACTCCAATATTGAAGGGGTCCATAACATATAATGGTGGAGATGGGCGTCACGTCTTCAAGAGATGTTTGGCATGAATGGAGTGGGGCATTTTTGTTTGGGTGGCATATGCATTGACAACAAGCCCTTATTGAGTAGTAATTCCAGGACAATGCATTGAGAACCAATGAATAACTCATTGACTTAAATGTATGCACTGAAACTGTATCCCTGTGTTTTGTTTCTGGGTTTTTCTCTAGTGAACACGAACTGGTTGACAAGTGGCGGGTCCAATACGGAATGTCCAAACTCACGTTCCTCTTTGGTCCAGAAGTGGAAGTGATATTAATTCACAGTCAATACTACAGCAATGGAAACGTAAACGACATTGCACTGATGAAACTCAAAAAGCCTGTCCAATTCTCAGGTGATGCTCAATTTATTCTGTCCAGGTTACTTGGTGTGTGTGTGTGTGTGTGTGTGTGTGTGTGTGTGTGTGTGTGTGATCATTTGTTCGTCTTTTTTCTTAATGTGACACCAACTGGCTCCACAATAACCATCCTATGCTCTGGTCTCCTGGAAATGTGAAGGTCCATTTTTTTTGGAATACCTTTCCTAGAACAGCTTTATTAGAGGATGGCATTCGCTTTTTATATGCATCAAATATTTATTTGAACTCTTAAAATATGTGTGTGATAGTTATAATAGATACACACTAATTCAATAATGGAAATGTATTTTTCCCCTGATACATTGACCTCAAATCGACATTGTCTTCCATTAAGGTTTGATTAAGCCAATCCTAATATGTCAATGGCAAAATCCTGTGCCAGTACCCAAAGACAATCAACTGGCCATGAACTATACAGATATCATGCAGCTTTTTAGAGAGTGTGGTTGGGCAGCAAAGGATGTAAAAGAAAACAGTCTAATAGCGCAATCAATCAATAATAAAATAGCGCCTCTGACAAATAATGTGATACAAAAAGCACATAAACAGACCAGTGCACTGTTAACTGTGGCCGTGTGCTCATGAAAATTAAACTCAAAATAATACTTATATTGCAAGTATTCTTGGTCGCAAAGCCATTGAGGAGTATCTCCCCCGAAAAGAAACAAAAAACATATAATAGTGCAATATCATCATTTCACAATGTGTTTTTTTTTTCTGGTGGAGCAGCTGCACTCACGTGGTCAAGAGCCCAGATATTGGCTCACAATAAGCGCAGGTAGTTAGTTAATTGGGGTGACACAGCCCACACACTCCGATCCACCTCTTGTCTAGTATAAAATATGGATTTTCATAGTGTAGTATATAAAATCCAAGAAATGGAAACAGAGGACAAATTGGACTACTCACCAGACAGAGAGCCCTTATTCCTTTTGGCTCTAATGGTATCACCTGTGACCGTTTCCCAGGTTGGGGTCCAACCTTACTGGGATGCTCCCCGTCCTCTCCTGTAGCTGGCCCTGCAGAGCTGCTGAGGACAAGCTCTATCTTTCTTTACCTCCCCATGCTCTGACTCCCTGTAGCAGCCTCACCCCAATAAGCTGATCACCTGCACTCTCAAGGGAGCCAATATCTGGGCTCTTGACCATGTGAGTGCGGCTGCTCTTCCATCCTTACATAAGCCGTATTTTATACACTATCATATGTTTTGGTTTTTTTTGTGGCTTTTTCCAATGTGTTCAGAGTGTATTTTGTGGCGGTTCCGGTGGGTTTCCGGTGGTTGTTCGGCGGGTGTTCGACAGGTTCTCCCTGCACTCTGAATTCACTGCAGGGTGGGGAACTTTGATTCCCCGAAGTGCAGGGAAGCGCGGGAACAAGAGAGCAGCGAAATGTCGGCAACATTTCGGTGCTCTCTGAATAACCCCTATAGTGTTGAGTTTTACGATTTGGAGAAAATAATGAAGGAAAATAGATAATTTGCTGATGATGCTTCGATAAGTTTGTGTGTTTTAATACAAATGTAGCGAATAAATATCATGTAGAAGTTGCACGATGGTGACCTTTATAAAATCCTTAATTTACAAACCTGGATATACTAAAATGATACAAAGTATTCAAGTGGTTTCGGTATCTAAACATATGTTAGAAAGCAGACCCCTCTTGGATGAAATATTTAAGTTTATTTATTTATTCTTTCCTTCTCAGCTTCTGTTCAACCAATATGTCTTCCTGGGATTGATATCAGCTTGCCGCCATCTGCAGTGTTTTGGGTGACTGGATGGGGAGACACAACGGAAGGAGGAAGTAAGGAGATACTTTTTGTGAGACTCTAGTTTTTCCTTGATTTTGTGCTTAAGACCTCTGTCATCCAGATCGAGTAATGAGAGGTCTAAGGTGGCAGTTTGGGTTCTAGAGATTGGAAACAAATGCTAGAGGGTGTACGGGGTGATACATGGAGACTTGGCCATTCTGCCTTCAAGATGCTCAGGTTGTCCATTCTGTCTCCGATCACATTGTTGCTGTTGGTACTTTCAGAACCCATTGTTCTGTCACCTCTTACTACATTTGCTCGTCTTCTTGGTGTTGCCCATTTTCTCTTTCTTAGCCTATCGCCAAATACTTTTCCTTCTTGACACTTGCCCATGTTTTTGCAGGCTTGGCTTCATCACTCCAGGAGGTTTCCATCCATTTAATCTCCTATACCTTATGCAGCAATGCATATGGACAAATCCCAGCCAGCA
Organism: Leptobrachium leishanense; assembly: GCA_009667805.1. Classification (NCBI taxonomy): domain Eukaryota; kingdom Metazoa; phylum Chordata; class Amphibia; order Anura; family Megophryidae; genus Leptobrachium; species Leptobrachium leishanense. The sequence goes on along the minus strand of CM019073.1, from coordinate 1,722,131 downwards.
TGCTGTGTGCCGGGAAAGAATCTGGAGGTGCAGACACTTGCCAGGTATTCATTTAACAATTTTTCTATCATCGTTGAACTCCATGTTACGTTCAACTGTAAATGTGTTCTAGGTCTATCCACTGGGAACAAGTCTAGATTGAACAAACCTGGTGGTGAGAACACGTCGAACCTTTGGGATCCGTACATCTAATCTAAATGCATCTGGTTATATTTAGTTATTTTTGAGTAGAATAAAAGTTATCCAGGCTGGAAGTTGTTCTATATTGGCATCTCCAATGGCTTCTTTGTTGGTTCTCCAGTTGATGTTGATGTACTATGTTTCCCATGTACGTTTCCTCCATCATCCAACAAAGTGTTATTAAAAGGTGACTAGTAATAATACATTTTATAATAAGACATCCTCTCTACTGTCTACAGGGTGACAGCGGGGGTCCCCTTGTGTACTATGCTGACAATTCTCGGTGGGAACAAGTCGGCATTGTGAGTTTTGGCAATGGCTGCGGGAGACCTCGCGATGTTGGTGTGTATAGCAACATCTCCGCGTTTCTAGACTGGGTTTATGCGGCAATGAAGGTGAGGAACCAGTTACAATGTGGGATGACAGTCATATTCATAATAACGCCATTTGCATAAAATTTCTGTTATGGAAATGTCACTGTAAAGAGAAACGTGTTTCCAGTTCGGATGATACATTTGTGTCAAAAGGGGCAAAATCTATTGCCTAAAAATGAAGGAGAAGTGGAGCAGAATGTTAGGGTTCAGGTTTAGAGTCCGAGTTAAACATAATTGTAACCCTAAAAGAAGCTCAAGTGGTAACCTAACCCTAACCCTAAAGCCAGAGCATAAATTTGACAACAGCCAAACCGAGCTTGAATTGGAAACGTGTCTTTATTTTAATACATCTTTTTAAAACGCGTCTTTTTTTGGTGCAGCTTTTCCATAGAATAACGTTTTAGGGAATGTAGTAACATTATTTCTTTGGAATATTGATGGGATTCTCACATATCGCAGCAAAATGTATGACAACAAAGGTCCTGAAAAAATATATATATATTTTTATGTTTTTATTTATAACTGGTAGGATTTTTTTAATGTTTGTAAATTGGATCTCCATGTTCCACATTTCCTCTTGAAATAAAGTACGGATCTTGGAACATCTCTGCTCCGTCAGATACCCAAAAGATACACCAGTGGCGAGACATTTGAAGTTGCATCACGGTGGATTAGTCAGTAACTTGAAATTCTTTGGCATAGAATGGGTTAAAATTGGCCCTCGCAAGGGAGGGATCTGATTTAGATCTGATTCTAAAAAGACGAGAGGCCTTCTGGATTCACCAATTACAAACGCTACATCCAAAAGGGCTTAATGAAGGCTTCACGTATTCACCATTTATTTACTATTCATCTATTGCTGTGGTAGTAGTACATCACTCCTCGAATAATTACCATTAATATTCCACATTTATGTTTTGTGTTTTGTACGGAGCTTTCGAAATATGATGCTCCGAACCCCGAGTTCATTTTTCTATGTTTCTATCTTAGAGAGAGTTCAGAGAAGGGCTACTAAAATGGTGTACGGCTTGAAGGAGAAAAGTTACCAGGAAAGGCTTAATGATCTTAACATGTACAGCTTGGAAAAAAGACGAGACAGAGGAGATATGATAGAAACATTTAAATACGTAAAGGGAATCCACAAGGTAGAGGAAGGGAGTATATTTAAAAGGAAACAAAATAGCAAAACAAGAGGACATAGTCTTAGATTAGAGGGGCAAAGGTTTAAAAGTAACATCAGAAAGCATTATTTTACTGAGAGGGTGGTGGATACATGGAACAGCCTTCCAGTAGAAGTGGTAGAGGCCAAAACAGTGATTGAATTTAAGCAGGCATGGGATAGGCATAAGGCTATCCTAAACAAAAGATAAATCCAGGTAAAGTATCCATGTAATTGGGCAGACTAGATGGGCCGAAAGGTTCTTATCTGCCGACATTTTTCTTTGTTTCTATGAGTTACTAGTTCTGACTGAGGAAACTCCTCAACTTCACCCAGGGATTTCACCAGATCAGGAGTCCTGGGAGAAGGGGAAAAAATGGAAGAAAACTTCTCACATCCTGACCATTTTAAAACCATAAAGTGGTCAGGGTGAGTAGAGTATTGCTTTAAGCCCTTCCCTATCTTGATCTATCTAGGGCTTTAAAGGCACCATGCGCTGCCCAATATTGAGATATCTCGGACTTTAAAGGCATCATCCGGTGCCCGATATTGAGATATCTCGATCTGCTGATCTGCATGGCAAAAGCAAATGAAATTTATTTGCTACAAACAAATTTCATTTGCTTTTGGGCTGCAGAATGTGCCCCCAAAGTTTTAGCCCTGTGGGCATAATGCCTAAAGAGCTAAAACTGTGTAACAATCGGCTGAAAAGTGCTCTGACATCGGACATTCAGCAGCCGATGCAGGGAGTACGAGTTGCAACTGTAACAGCTGTAACTCAATTTGGCAGTAGATGGCACCCTCTACTGGCCAAATATGTTATTACCGTAAGAAATATACTTGGAATATGCCCAAATTTCATACTGTATAATAAATTTTAAAAGATTTTTCAAAAAAATACTGGTTCCTGACAATGTTTTTTTGGAAAATCACTTGGTAATGTAGGGGTTAAGCCCAGAGTGTGTGTATGTATGTATGTATATATATATATATTCCTCCACCACATCTTAAATGCTATCTCCTGCTGATGAGGGCATAATAAGCTGGAAACAGCTGTCCAGGAGTGGCTGTGACTGGTGGCATAACCTGACCTTTGCTAATAAAAGCCATCTAGTGTGGCATAGCACTGGCAAAGAGCTTTCTGTATTATTACAGAGCCTAGATGCAAAAAAAGTGAGGAGTTGAGGACTTAATTTGCATGTCCTAACCAGAGTTCTTTGCTGCATATGGGGAATGTAGCGCATGAGCTCTGTAAGCGATTCTCTGCTGGGATTTGTAAATGTTTTCTGCAACTATAAACTTTATTATTTCCTGTGTGGAGGCTTTTAATCTCACTTTTTTGCCCTCCACCTCAACTCGTGGACTCGTGTTAGTCCAGGTGCCAAAAATAGTGATACATTTTTTATTGGACTAACGTAACATTTAAAAGACAAGCTTTCGAGAGGATTCCTCTCTTCCTCAGGTCTGGATGCTTACTGATCAGTTCCTAGAATTGAACATTAGGACATTAAGGGTCACATGGGTGGGGGTATTAGATGTCGTAAAAAGTGAGAGTCAAATGGTTTGTTCAAAATGGGAAAATAAACGCATGAGGGATCTTGGGCCCATAATAAAACAACAGAGATAAGATCATACAACCTAGAATGAAAAAAGGGAAAAAAGGTAAAAGAGAAAAACCAAAAACAGAAAACAGTGAGGCTGAAAGAGACATGAAAAAAAAAAAGGAAACCAAGAAAAAAACAAAACATCAGCCAGAACCTGGAATGTTATGTGACGTTATGATAGTGGGTTAAAAACCCAGAATCGACATTGAGTCCAGCATTTATAGTGTTAAAATATGTGATCATTTTCATTTCATATGTTTTGCGTTCACTGTGGTCTTTAAAATGTCCTTTGAGGATTTTAATTTTGAGGTTTTGGATGGAGTGACCTATTAGATTGAAGTGATGTCTCACTGGGGTACTGGGACATCACTTCAATCTAATAGGCCACTCCATCCAAAACCTCAGAATTAAAATCCTCAAAGGACATTTTAAAGACCACCGTGAACGCAAAACATATGAAATGAAAGTTATCAATATGGATTTCCGGAAAACAGTTTACCATGAGCACACAGTTATCTTAGAATCGCGACTACTTTTAATAAATAATATTTCTACAAGCATTTTTAATTACTCCGTCATTTTCCTGGCACTATTTTTCTTTATACTAACATCACATCTGCCCCGTACTCGCGTTAGTGTATGATTGCACAGTAAGCATCAATGTGTTTCTATTTGTGCGTCTTTTTAAGTGAAGCAACTGTTTTTTACACGACTTTACTATTTGTGACCTAAAGGTGGCGCCACTCACATGGGAAAATACACTATCAAAGAGGAAATGTGTCTGGAAGGTGGGATTATTATCTGTTATGAGATATCTAAACGCTTCTTTTCTGGCTTATTTTCTACAGCAATACTCGTGAACCCTATATTGGAGCCTCCGATGTGGACGTTTCTAATCTCTCCACGTCTTGCAGGCGATATTGTGTGATTTTCCAGTGATCCGCGTATCACAGAGCTACCTCCAAGCGCTGCAGGGCAGCAGCACAAAACGCAACCATGCTCTGCGGGTTGTTTTTGAACAATGGAACTGTTTGTGCGATTTATGTGAAATTTATTCTGGATCCACGTGCTCTGTTCAGCACCGGTTACCAAGGCAGGAGCCTTATTTTAACTTATAAACCATAACGGGGGTCAGCGTGGCCCTTTAATTGGCCGGGTATATAAACTGTACAGAAACTGTTGTTTTTTTAATATAAGTATTAATATTGTTCTAGTTGTAAAGTTCTATTTATTGATTTAAGCTCCTCCGCATCACCCCTCTCCTTTAACATTATTTATTAATCTGCCCTCTGAGATGACGTAACGCGGTTCAGGGAACGAAAGGAAATATTTGCAAAGTGAAGCAGAGGTTTATTGTACTGATCTCAGATGCATCACTATATCAACCCCAGGCGTTGAATATGCGTGTAAATACTGTATGCACATTTTAGGTGTTACTTGTAAATATGTACATTTTTTATGATTAAATGTATCATTAAAGACGTTTGTATGTTTTGAACAAATCTCTCTCTTTTCATTAATAAATAAGATCATGCATCCTGTACCGGGACATGAAAGGACGTGCTTACCCCCGGGGCTGAAATGCTCTGCAGATAACTTAGAAATTGAAACCAGCCAACTATTTTATTCATCAACCTCTGAATTGGCCCTGATTTGCACCGTTAGGAGTATTTCACCATTCGGTGCAATTTCGGGGCAATTCGTCTATTAACAAAGCTGACAATTCTACAAATAAAGGCGAAATACAGTGCGACTCGTCGGCACCTAAATTGTCCCACAGAAGACTATCGCGTCTTCTATTCACAGAACGCAGAATTGCACCGAAATTTCTGAGAAATGGCCTGATTTTCGTTTTTTCTATTCAATAGCTTTAAACAGGTTCGATGTAATAAATGGAATATCTTTTTAAATATCTTATTATTATTGTTTTCGGACACCTTTTTTATTTTTTTAAAATAACTCTTTGGTATTTTCTAAATTATTTAAAATATATATATTTTTTAAAAAAAAATTAAAAGACTTATTTTATTTTGTAACAGAACTTTTCATTATTTTTTTTAATGGACCTTTTTTAATTATGTTTAGATAAGGCAGCATGGGGTCTATTGTTCTTTATGCTAACTAAAATAGGAGATGGTAGCTGAATGAGATAAGCCAGGGAGATTAAAAAACTTCTAATTTACCCCTGGTAATATCCTTTGAATACATCCCACACAATACAATGATGTGAGTCGGTGACTGACCCTTTCACTCCATTCTATGGCCACAGCCGCACAGTGAGGATCAAGTGATGGACTCCAGGAGATGACATCGGCCCTTAATAGAGCTAGTAATAGGTAGTGATGAGCAGAACACCCCCGTGTTCAGTTCGCATTCGAACTCGAACAATTTCAAAAGTTCAAGTTCGAACTCGAACACGAACTGAACTCAATACAAGTCAATGGGACTCGAAAGTTCGAATTTTAGAGTGCCCTCCAAGAAGGTATATATGCAAGATATTTGCCATAAAAGGTGTATGGGGGTCCGGGTAGTGCCCTGGGGGACAGGAAACAAGGACAAGTTTTCCATGAAATAAAGGTTAAGAATAAAAACAAAAAATTCCTTCAAATATATACACAAAAACAAAACACTGCCTGAGACCCCGTGCAGCCCACATGCCACCCCCCTCTACCTGGCTGAATGTATCTAATATATATAATTAAATACATTCAGCCAGGTAGAGACAGAAAAAAATAAAGGTTTTATTTTATGTTCCCGGGGACATTTAGAAATGTCCTCGGATTAAATTTTTTTTAGAAATGTGTAGCCTTACCTTAGCCTGGTGGTCAGTGGGGGCTCCCTGGATCCTGGTTGGGGGGGGTCTGCCGTGGCCGCAGATGCAGTGGCTCCCTCCCTGCGCCGCCTGTCTCTGCCACATGCACCCGGGCAGCTAGCCCGCACAGTCGCAGCTCTGTCATCCGGCGGCCGCATGCTCCTCAAGGGGATCCTTGGGAGGCCCCTGCAGGCTGCCCTCTACAGTGCCTGATTAGAGGGCCGTGTCTGCCTGATGTTTTAGTAACAAGAATGTTTTATCCCATAGGCTTCAATGTTAAAAATATTCCCGTTTTAGTTCAATATCTAATAAACCGTTGCTTATAATATTCTGCAGTAAAGAGTCTCTTTATTTCTAGATTTTTTTAGTGTTTTTTAAGCATTTTTTATACTTTTTTCAAAAAACAATTCGAACTTTTGGCGAACGTCCAAAAAAGTTCGAAGTTTGCGAACTGTCGAACGGCCGATGTTCAATGCGAACTCCGAACAGATCGAACCGAACAGCTCATCCTTAGTAATAGGATGCAGAAAGGGTTAACAACTTGCAACAACTTTTTTTTTCTTTTTCGAAGTTCCTTATTACCAGCTGTAGCACAAGCGACCTAAAAAGTACAAGTGTGCTCGATATCCCATGGTATGCTGACATGCGATATCCCATGGCTGTCCTCACTCATCTCTGTTCCACTTCTCTGGCCTTTTAGTACATTTTTCCCTCCCTAGTCCCCCCCATTTATCGCATTATCTGTGATCCTGTTATCCTTGGACGGAGTTTCCTTTGCCAACATGTGGCTTCCGATGCTGCCCACAACCTGTACCAGGTGGCAATTCCCTGGGCAGTGGCGGCCATTGCCATCCCGATCCTACGCCTTGTATTCCCTGGGAAGATCCTGTTTTTCGTTCTCATTTCTTGCTTCTTCTGTCTGGGGATGTCACTAAGCTCCTTTTGTTCAGGAACATTCAGAGATAATGAGCTTGAAATCCCTGTCTGTCCCTGAACTTGGTTTGTGAACAAACAGCAGGATTATAAGGCGGCAACCCCGGTGTTTGTGAATAGGTATGTCGAAACGAGTATAAAGGTGACGGAGTGTTCCCAGGCCGCGCATATTAACTCTCTGCTGTCTTTAGTTACGATTTTTTGTCTTTATTTAAGTTTTTCTTAATATTCTTCCAATATATCTAACCATATATAAGAAGCTTAGAAGAAGCACTGTCATGATTTGATTGGTCAATAGGAGCTCAGAATGCGGTACCTTCTGAGGAAGGGTGGTTTTGGCTGTCACAGTAGAGGTTGGTCTGGTAAACAATGTCAATGACAGTCCTAGGCAGGGTCAGGGCAGGTGGCGTTCTTGCAATAGTCAAGAAACAAAGGACAAGGAACCAGATACGACACGACTTAGAGGTGAAGTGCAAATGGTAAGAAGACAACTGAGCAGTGTCTCAGTGGAGGTGTGGATTTATATAGAAGGCTGAATCTCTGTCCTTCTTAGAGGGGAGGAACCCAGCCTCTCCAGTACCTCCACAGGCAATAAGGAGGTGTGGTAAGTGGTCCGCCTCTCTCCCTGCTCTGTTCCAGGTCACACCTCCTCCTGATTTTGCGCTGTTTCAGCCACTCCCAGTACCTGCCCCATTGGAGAACCCCCATCAGGGAGACTCAAGGTGGTAGCCACGGCACCACGTGCCGCTGAAGAACCCTGAGGAGGTGAGGTGTGCCTCCACACCACATGGCCTCATGGACCAGCAAGAGGCACCAGAGATTGACGGGTTCGCCTGGAATGCATGGCGTACCATCAGCCAAGCTAAGCACACTGGAAGCTTTAAAAAACTAAAATTTGCAAGAACGTATTAGTAATAAATTATGGACATTTCAGTCCTTCATCGGACTCTTTCAAGAATTGTGTTTGTTATGTGTACTGATCGAAAAACCTAAAAAAGGCAAAACTGTGTGTAGGCCAAGTGGGAACTCAGCAAAAATAGTGCCAGAGCTGTGTCATACTGTCCCTGCTTGACTTGGCCCTTGGTCTTCGGTCAATGTCCTAACTAATATCACGTTAATATAACTTCACTTGTGTTTATTGCAACATCTGCTCAATTAGTTTTTATGGAAATCTGAATGACTCATTCGATGTAAGAGGTGGAAGAGCACTTGTATTTTGCCCTGCAAGAAGCAATTAAATGAAGGATTGTCAAATCACAGATTCTGATCTGCTCCACAGTCTCTGGGTTTTAATCTAGATTGTTTTGAAAATGTTGGTTCAATTCCAATAGCATAGAACAAAGGAAAGACTGGACCGGGCGATCCTCCTCCTTTCCAAACAGTGTTATTGGTGACACATCAACCACAGCAATGTTTCGGCTAAACATCTTTTTCAAGCAGCTGTAGAAGAAATGTTGTCGTGGTTGATGTGGCACCAATAAAACTGTCCGATTAGGAGGTTGAGTACCCGGTCAAGTTCATCTTTTGTTCTATGTATATCTTTGGAGTGGTCTCGCCATGTATTGTGATGGCACCTGGCTGACATTGCCTAATAGAAGTGTTGCTCTACAATGGGAAATTCCCAAAAAATGGGAAGTTCCAGGCTTGAAATGGCAGATCTTCCAGTGGCCGTTAAATAGAACATGGCTTACTAGCATTGATCAACAGCTTAGATGTTAATCTGTGCAATATGGCAAAACAATGTTGTCAACTCAAAGCATCTTCAGATAGAAGAAAGCAAAATGTCTACCTCTTCCAAGATGCCACACGATGGTCTACAAGTTAGAAGACATGGAGATACTTTTTTGGAAGTGATATACTGTATGTGTCATTGTGGTCTGTAGAAGACCATTCAGGATGAATAACGCACCATATTGAGGATCTTAAAGTAGAACTACTAGCTAGAGGAAACTGTTTATGGGTCAAACAGCAGGTTTTTTGACTTTCACCAAGCCAGTGGTCTTCAATGATGAAAGGAACTAGTGCTGTGTGATGTTCGTCTCAGAAATCCTCACTGTCATATATTAGAGCTCCCTTCTTTTTGAAAGTAAGGGCAAGGTTAGGAATGGAAAAACATTGTCTACTTCTTGTAATATACAGTATATGTAGAGGCACATGTAGATTTATTGCACCAGCCAAGGGTCCAGCAGTCCAAGGTCATCACCCAAAATATTGTACATCCAATGGATGTAGAAAGGGACCAGTCAATCAAGGCATGGTATGGAACGATGCTTTACTGGCAATTGCAACATTTTGGTCCTACCACGGGATCTTTTTAAAATGTTTGAGAACAGAATTGTGTCAAGAGATGACTGAAACGTTGCAGTTTTCACAAAAGCTCTTTTCCATACCTTGCTTTGTGTGACCTCTCTTCATTGGACCAACTACTTTTTGGTCTGGGCAGAGCTCATGTTTTAAAGATCTATAACCTGGAGTCCTTTTCTCTGGGAGTCTGGAGTGGTGGAAATCTATGAGGTTAGGCGTGAATTATCACTAGAGGCGTGTGCACCGGCATATACCTACTATCAATTTTTGGAGAGCCACCAGACTTCCTAGGGAATAACCTAGTATGGGAAGCCTCGTGGCAACATTGTGTCCAGGGCTTCAAAAGGGCTTAAAATGGCCACGAAGGAAGGTCAACCCTAGTTTGGACAGAAGAGATTAATGTGCTCAGTATGTTGATTTTAGGTCACGGCTACACCCATTTCTCATCCCGAACTTCCATGCATCTGCCACAGTTACTTTTGGAAACCTTAATTATTTTGTATTTAATCCCTCCAGGTTACGACACGCTGAGTCAATCCATTTTTAATCCAATAATGTGGTTTACGTTTCAAATGCTTTATGGAAAAGGCATCTCATGTCTCATGTCTAACCGAGGTTTAACTTTACCTCGTGAAAGGTGAAAGCTCCCATTTTCCCAGGATATTCCTGATTACGCTGTAATCCTCCCGGCCAGACAACGATTTAATCTGCCATTCCCCAGAATAGGAGTTATGTCTCAAACAATGTAGGGAAAAGGGGAGAACCTTTTAAGAGATCAATCCACGTGTATAAAAATAACTAATCCACTCCACGAAAATAAACAAATGTTGACATTTTCGTCATAAATTTCAGAATAGAGAAAAGAAGGAAAATTGTGTCTCGCCAATTGATAGAGGACCATGTCCTCCTCATCAAAGATCCATGGTCAAAGTGGCACAATATGATTTGTAGAAGAAACGAATAAGCAGACAGACCTGGCGCTTCATTCCGGGACTAAACGCTACCAGAGAACCTTCCCCGGAATAGGTACAGTAAAATGGAGACATAAGGGAGGTGCAGGTACAGATTTATCGTTTTATCGACAACAATGGAATAGTGCCCCAGAGCTGCCAATGCTGACCTTTCAGGTAATATCAGACACGTACACTTTTGCAAACATTGTCACAGTGACCTTAGACCTCTTGAGAAGTAGACGTTGGCCAGATCTCCCTTTTTGACCATTTATATGATGTCCCATGTCGCTTAGAAACAATTCATTCCCCCTTTTCTTCTTCTCATCACATTCAAGGCTGAGGTCTGCCCACCACTCTTCCCACAGTCCAATCAGAGTACCAGGACACAGCATACTGAGGACTATATACAGACATTGGCTGAGTTAAGGTCGTCTCTCTGCAGCCAATGTCGTGCGACGTGCGCCAGCTGTGGGGAAGGGCTAAGACTGCCCATTGAAGTCAACGGGTCTTTAAGGTATATATACAAGAAGGGTGGATCTGCAATGATAGATAATATACTGCACCATTACGGTTTAACAACCATGTAAAAAATGCCCCCCTAGGACCTCACTCACAGAATAGTCGAGTATATATGGCGCATCAATTGGGTATCCAGCGAACCGTTTAGGTATCCAAGATCCATTCCCTGATGAAGTCCTTATAGGACGAAACGCGTTGGAATATGTGAATAAATTCTTTATGTTTTATTTCAATTTATTGCAAAACGCTGTTTTTTGGCGATCCATTTGGAACTTCACAGTCTTGGGATACTTGGATACCTAAACGGTTCGCTGGATACCCAAATGATGCGCCATATATACTCTTTCTATTATTCAGTGAGTGAGGTCCTAGGGGGCCATTTTTTACATGGTTGTTAATATACTGCACCATTACGGTTTATCTATCATTGCAGATCCACCCTTCTTGTATATATACCTCCATTTGTGACGTCACTAGGAGGAGACGCCGGGGTGAGATCAGCGTTATCGTAAGACAGTATCACTCTATCTATTTTTTGTAACGGGTCTTTAAGGCCCACCTGCCACGCGGACGTCCTAGCATGTCCCGTGGCTTTACGGGTTAAGATAATATGGAAACTAGAAAGATTTGCAATCCAAGGGGTTTCTGACTAAACTGGGATTAAGTGGAGAATTGGAAATTTTATCTCAAAAAAGCAAAAAACGTTCCAACTTGTCCAAACATTTCCAACATGGTTCCTTCAATGCAAGTTTTTTGGCCAAAAAATTGCAATCCTAGGTGCTCCCTATTGAACTGGATACAAACAGCCCTGAAAATAACAGTCAAAACGATGTTAGACAACGTCAACTGAAATATAGGTGAACACTATGGGGAAAAGCACAGAAAAGTATGGCGGTAGCTCCCTAAGGCTGGGGTCAGAGGAACGCAGTGTTAACGTCCGTGTTGCTGCACATAAGTACGTCCGTGATAGCATACAATTGTGTTAAATGGAGCCCCACACCCGAAGTACGTGCACACAGAAGTGCGGGGCTGACGGACGCTGCAAACGGATGCAGGTTAGGCAAGAACGTAATACTGCTAGAACGGACGTGCGGAGTGCGCCACGTCCACAACGTCCGCATAGCTTTGTGTGTGAGTGATGAAACGAGGTCAGACGGACTGCATTTATACGTCCAGCATTTTTGACGGACAGAATGTTTTTTCATTGTAATTTATTTTCCCTGCTACATCCGTCAAGAAATCCGTCAGTGAAAAAAACGGACCGTGTGGCCACTACCTTGTCGTCAGTCAGTAAGTACGTCCGTACTGCACGGACGCACAGTCCGTAGAAAATGCGCTCATCTGACCCTAACCTAAACTAGCATTTCCCCCATAGTTTCACCATGCTTAATCCACCATAGTTTCATCATACTTGATCCACCATGGTTCCCTGAAGTCCACAATGGTGGCAAATGAATCATCCATTTTGTTTTTATGTAAATATTTTCTTTTCTCAAAGTGCGTATTGATCACTTGGTAACGCGTTCCGCAGTGCTGTGTACACACGCTTGTTGCACCACACAATCTGCCCTGATCATTCCTTTCCGCCACCTCCCTTAATGTCATCCACCTCTGACCTATATTCAGATAAATAGTGCAATGAGGACACATGCAGAACCCAAAACCCAGTCAAGATTTCCGTATGACGCATCACCTGCAGGACCTGTCACGCGACCAAATCACTCACCACTGAAACTAGCAGCTTATT